>CM044558.2:16638827-17033827 GCA_024416835.2 Perccottus glenii
GAAAAGGTACCAGATAAGCATAATGTAGCATTGCACTTGCTGATTTGTTGACAGAAAATCTCAAAAACTCAAACTGAATGGGAATACATAAAACAGCAACAAATCCTCCAACAAAGCTGGTTTTGCTGTTGGTGCTAAAACCAAGGAGATGAACAATTTGACATGTATATGCTGTATTTCAATAAAATATAATATAGCTCAAGCAACAAAAGGATTCTTCTCTTTACTACAATCATGGTATGCCTTAAGGTTTGTTAAATTAAATACCTGTGCTAAATGTGGCGCTGTAGGTGAGATTTTGTGTGGCGCCTCTTTCATTGTGCCCAATATCACTTTATGTTATTTTTTGTTTTGAAAATGGCAAAATATAATCATTAATTTTATGCTAATAGGACAAAGACCAAAGCCAGGATTTGTACCTGGGTTATTTTCAGTTCGTACAGCACTTTTCTAGGTGAGCTAAACACATGACAACTTTATATATTGGATACCATTTTGAAGTCACATTTTACTAAGCCTAACTGTGCTGTAGACCTTAAATATATCAACAGAGAAGAGGGATGATTATATTTTCTCTGTTCATAAGATCGTGACTAACTGGCCATTGTCCAGGGTGTACCGGTTGAAAATGAATGAATGAATGAATGTTCATAAGATTTATTTGTGATGTTACCGTCACAGCTCTACCTTGATTTAACAAACCATGTTTTGGGTTGACCTTCTATATGTGTTTTATTTTAATAAATAAACTCTTCAGTAGCAATACAACAGTAGCTTATCCTCAAAGTTTACCTGATATCACTGTATTGCCAAATGAACGTGACATCCCATTCTAAAACCACAGGATTTAATATGATGTCGGCCCACTCTTTGCAGCTATAACAGCTTCAATGCTTCAAGGAAGGCTTTCCACAAGGTTTAGGGTGTGTTTATGGGATTTTTTTTTTTCAGAAGTGCATTTGTGAGGTCAGACACTGATATTGGACTAGAAGGCCTGCCTCGCAGTCTCTGCTCTAATTCATCCCAAAGATGTTCTATCGTGTTAAGGCCAGGACTCTGTGCAGGCCAATCAAGTTCCTCCTCACCAAACTCGCTCATCCATGTCTTTATGGCCCTTGCTTTGTGCACAGTCATGGTAATGGAAGCCTTTGGCTTATGGCAGATAAATGAACATTCAATTCAGGGGATAACACTCTGGTGGACATTCCTGCAGTCAGCATGCCAATGGCACGCTCCCTCAAAACTTGCAACATCTGTGGGATTGTGCTGTGTGATAAAACTGCACATTTTTAGAGTGGCCTTTTATTGTGGCCAGCCTAAGGCACACCTGTGCAATAATCATGCTCTTTAATCAGCGTCTTGATATGTCACATCTGTGAGAAGGAGAAGTGCTCACTAACACAAATTTGGAGACATTTCTGAACAATATTTGAGAGAAATAGGCCTTTTGTGTGCATAGAAAAAGTCTAATGAGTTCTGTTTAACTCAGTGAAAATAGGGGCAGAAACATAAGTGTTGCATTTATATTTTTGTTTAGTGTATATCCTAGATAGGCTAGATGTCATTTAAGCAGCTTCACGCTCCTCCTGGATTCATTTGCACTGACCCAGAATGCAGTATTTTCTTAACACAAGCAGCAGGCCGCTTTGATGTTATCTGCCTATCCAAACAGTGGAGGGCTGGCCGCCCCTGCCCCGCCTGTGGCCACGGTGGACGGTGTCAATTAATCATGCTGAAGCCTGCGAGAGCGCACTCATAAATCGCCCCGCTGCTCCTTAAACAGGAGAGTCCCAGGGCACAGCCGCGTCATTTATCAACACTCAGCTCCGGATAAGAAGTAAATAAAAAGTGAATATGGTACAGTGGAAGGGAGATGCAAGGCTGGAAGGGGATGTCAAGCTTATCCAAGAGTGTAATTGTAAATAAAGAAGTGCCATGACCCCCTTGCAACCACTTTAGTTTGGTTTAGGCCTCCTTATTACATATTAATGTTATATAATGCTACTTTTTAAATATCATGCTCTGTATTATGGTCTTGTCAGTCACATATAAATGGATGGCATAGCTGCATAATGTTTCCCTCAAGTGGAGATCTCTAGTGCTACAAGAGAATGTGATAGCAAACCAAAAGGTTGTAAAACTGCAATAAAAAAGTGCATAACCAACCTAAACAAAAGCAGTGGAATGTGTCTCTATTTTTTTTAAGTTATTTTGTCCATACAGCTCAGACAATAAGATATTTAAGAAAGTGCTGGGGTCCTGTGAGAATGTGGGAGAAGCATCAGCAGAAAGCACTATCTCCATCATCAGTGTTCCCCAGGCCTGTCCTCATACGGGCTACCCCACAAAGACCGCTCGAAGAAAGATGACAGCGCCACAAAGACAACACAGGTGGCTGGCCACACACCACCTGCAGCAGAACAGCCCAGTTTTGAGGGAAAGTTATATGCATTTAAAGGGTCAAATATGCTTAACACAAGTATTTTATTGTAGCTGGAAAGCATATAAGGTAAATAGAAAGTTAATTTATTTGGCCTTACCCTTGGCCGACACGTTTTTTTATTAATATTTCTCTAATTGTGTTTCATGAGGCATTTATGTAGTGTGTGCAGTGCAGTGGTCTTTCTTCTTTAATATCTACACACCCATGACCCACACCCTCGTATCATCACAAATTGTCCCTTTTTGGAACAAACTGAAGAGGTCAAGCACTCCAATGGTAGAAGTTCCAGGACAAGTTTGTGCCAGTTAGATTTTGTGTGGGGCATGACACTAATCCAATACAGGAAATGTTTTTTTTGTGCAGCATTTGTGAGGATGTTGTACAGTATAATCTGCTGGAGCCCAAACCACCATTACTGTCTCAATAATATGAAGGACTTTAATAATGAAATATCAAATACTATATAAACATCTGAGCTTAACTCTTTTAACTCTT
This sequence comes from Perccottus glenii, assembly GCA_024416835.2. Taxonomy (NCBI): domain Eukaryota; kingdom Metazoa; phylum Chordata; class Actinopteri; order Gobiiformes; family Odontobutidae; genus Perccottus; species Perccottus glenii. The sequence goes on from CM044558.2 coordinate 16,641,766, forward strand.
CCAGACGGACAAAGGCAGTATTCTAATTTTTCCTCCAAAGTTATAACTAGTTAGCTTACAATTTTATTAGACTTTTATAGAATTATAGAACTGTTCACATGACGTGTCTCAATAAATTCAACAGTATAAAAAATACTTTTCTAAATGACTTGCCTTGAATGTGTTATACTTTGGTCACAGTTAGCCTCATATCCATCAACAGCAACAGTAAAGGACATGTCTCCAATGTCTCAATAAAGCAGCTTACATCAAATGTGACCTCTGTCTCCTATTTCCTCCAACAATACCTTTTAATAACGATATGGTCCGTCATGCTTCATTGTGCGATTACATGGCTTCCTTTCAAGAGGTTTTCTCTTGACCAAGATGGATCTCTCTGCAGGACTGGCGTTCATGCCCAACCTTTGAACTGGTGGCAGTGCTTTAGTGCCATGACCCCGGTTCTTTCCCTTGTGCGCTGAACTTTTAGACAGACAGAACAATCCCTGGATCAAATTCTTTAGCACGAAGAACACATTCTGAGCCACTGAGCGATCTTGGGCAGTAAATTTAACTTTGTAGATCATTTTTTTCTGTGTTTGGTGAATAGCATGACCAATAGGTAGCTAGAGAACTGGATTGATTGGAAACACAGAAGTAGTTTGTAGTTGCAGCAGTCGATTCAGTACCTGGGGTTTTTACATGGCAGGAAAATCAGGTATAACCTCATACCTGCTGCTAGATGAACAGTGTTGGCTTGTGTTCAATGCTGATAAGCCTCAAAATGTGCATGTATGTTGAAAACCTCCTAGGTAAAAATATCAGTGGGAGGTTGCCCTGAAACAGACCCATAGGTCGGCGTGTGTTATTTTTCTAAAATGCTATGTGGAAGTCGACTTTCCCCTCTAGCGGTTATTCTTTCCAACCTTTGCAAGGACATCCATCTGTTCCAACAACGTATCTTTCTGCCCTTTATTGCCATGTCTTTGTCATTTTTGTCTCCTCTGAGAAAAGCCAAGGACTATAGCGTCCAGCCTCCTCGACAGACGTCACCAAAAACCAAACTGACAGTCTTAATTGGCCTTCCAGACTCAAGGAAACAGGACTAAAATATTTGCATAATTTCACAAGAGGACTAGAGGAAATTGTTAAAACATGTGAGGAGTCCGACGTAACTTTAGAGCCTGTCAGATGAAGCACTGGCTCTTGGGTGCCACCCAGCGCCAAAGGTGCCAGGACAAAGTGCAGAGGTAAAGGAAGGGGGAGGGGCAAAGAAAAGCAGACAGGAGTGAAAAGGTCACTCTGGCTCGATGCTATAGAAGTGTCTGTCCTCTGAGAACTTGACAAAGTGTCATATGAACCCTGGCTGAAGACTGGCTGGGTTTGACTTATTTCCCCCCTCATTTCTTATGAACTATGTTTACTTTATTTATTTATTTTGTAAACCGTGCTAAAATTCAGAGCTATTTGGTCCAGACAAAAAAAACTTTCAAAGAGGTTTCCGTTATATAGATTACTATTATTGCACTTATGTTGACCTAGTTTGCAACAGTCAGTCATTCATGCAGTCATTTGTAAAAGCAACACTATGTAACTTTGGAGGGTTTTCACCAACATGGAACTGTCTCAATATGTATTTGATTTGTTGAGAAATGTTCTCATGAGATGGTGGTGTGCCCTGTCACTAAGAGCCACATAGAATAGAACATAGAACTATTATTATTATTATTGTGAGGCCATGCATTTGCTCCTGAAAAGTTACACTGACACTTTCACTTAGTTCTAAATAGGACTAAATTGTCAGAGGTAAATCAATGGACATGGGTCTGCATCTCATTTTAATCAAATTCCATGAGCAATACATTTCTCAACACAAAGAAAAAGTTCTTTGTCCAATAACCTTTTTTAATTTATTAAAATGTAAGATTATGAAGACTTCGGCTGCTTTATTTCCCACATAAAGACCCAGTAAGTGTCCCGTTTACAACTGAGGCAGACCTTTGGGTAATTAAAGCATCCTGGACCGTGTGGAAAACACAGAACTTTAAATGCTCTCGTGAGCGCTGTGTTCACAGATAGATATAGGAGCGTCCGTTTACAGGAGATGGCAGCTGTGCTGAGCTTTGTCACCTTGTAAATGACAAAAGAAAGTGGGAGACAAGTCATTTTAGTTGCACATCAGAGGCAGAAGCAGCAGAGAAGGGGGCCTGCAGACGGATGCACAGAACGCTTCATAAAGATTTTGAGGAGCCTAGTATGAGACGCTTGATGTATTCCAAATGTGCATCAGGTGTCTCACGGATTTCAAAAGAAATTTCATGCTGTAAACTGTATTTCATGGGCCTCAATGTAGACCCTGCCAATGTTGACATTTCCTTTCCTTTTACAATATACATGTAAATGAGCTATCATGTGCGCTAATCCCCTGGAAGGCTAATTAAACATCCAACTAAGCAACTAATAGTTATTATAAAACCCAGCGTCGCAGAGGAGTGATTAGATCCAATCAAGTGGAGATACTGTGAGTAAACACATCATTTAACATCAGCTCTTTATGAACACTACATAATTATTAAAGAATTAGGGTGGTTATGCCCCCATGAGGGTTTGTGCTATGGCTTCATTATCACACGCATTCATTAACGCCACAGACTCAGAGCAATGTTGTGTTGGGTGTGCACAGTGCAGAGCAGTTGTAGAGTGTCAGTACACAGAGCACTGAATAAGATTTTTAACACTCAGATGCCTTCTCTTTGAGGCCTTGGGGCCAGCGCTTGGTAATGGTATAGGTTTACTGGAACTGAGGCCTCAATAGTCATGCTCAGTTTGGAGGAAGATGGAGACATAAACACTTATGACAAGTGTGCTGGTGTTGAAAGCCAACTGAAACTTTGCCACCATTTTTTTAACAGCTGATTTAAATTCACTTTTTACTTTGAAATGAATTCAGCCTTAAAGTGTTAACTATCCCATTCTAGTCATGTCTCCGCTCCCCATTATGCAGCCTTTTTAATCAGTCGTGTCCTGACAGTGAGAGAAAGAAGATGGATGAATAGCACCTGTATGATCTGGTCCCAAAAGAGGAAGAGTGACAGACCGATAGAGTCTTTCTTGTCTTCTCTCATGTGTCATAGCACGTCTTTCCCTGACAGCAGAACAAACGTCCCACTCTGTCATGCATGGCCTTGGGAAACCCTGGTGGATTTGTGGCTCCATCAGCCCCAGGGGCCTCTCAGAGCTGTCCTTGGAGCTGCCTGTTTGTCTCCGTCCACACTGCAGAGTGTCCAAGCAGCAGGGTCCCTCCCGCCATTCCCATGGGTCAGTCCCTCTCAACCCCGGGCCGGCTTTGATCTGACACACACTGATGGGCTCTAGGATCTGTGTGTGGTGGTGGTGGTGGCACAGGGGGATGGTCAGGGTCACGAGAGGTCAAAGGTCATTGTCCATCTCTTCTGTCTGCCGTGTGCTGCAATGGGACTGCTACGACACACATCACATGGAGCGACTGACCTGGAAAGTCTGTGTTCTTTCTAACATAACGACAGCAAACATGATGCCTCTACAGTGCTGTCCCACAATCCACTTGTGCATATCAGACTCAGTGAGTGGGCTATACGGTCTAGTGACATTGACATAAAGGCTTTAGTTTTTATGCTCTTTGGTTTTATTATTAAATTTAAATAAAAATTGATTGATTGTTTGGAATATCCTTTGATTTTCTTTCATTTCTTTTTGGCCTTCTTTCATTTTTTTCTTTGGCCTTCTTTTCAGTAAATGTGATATTTTAAAGGTGATTTATCATGGCAGCATAAAACACATAAAGGCACCTAAAATTTCAAAAACTCCTATGTTTTTCTGCAATGCGAAAATGCTCACTGTGAGTGATTCACACTGCCATCATCTCTCTGCTCACTCCCAGCCGGGACAGCCCTCTTTTTTGAAGGCTGAGTAATTAACGCGCCATCCGATACACCGTCCCGCTGTATACGCTCTCCCGGGACACGCACTTATAAAGCCATGTCCACTCCTGCTGACATGCACAGGTGATCCATCAAAAGCCCTTAACTGGCCACTGTCTAGCTGTGTTGCCGTGGTGATTCTGACCTTAAACATTAACCCTCAGAGGTAGTGACAACTGTCCATTTGCAGCTGGACGCATTGTGATGTTAGAAAATTGTCTCAAATGCAATTGTCTTGTCATGACAGTGGATCTGGTTACAGAAATACCAATTAGTAGGATTTTTACATTCGACTTTAAGATATACTGAGATACTGTAGCCTGGTGTTTACCATCATTCAGTTCAAATAATGGCTCACAGAAAAATACATTTTGGTGCGTGTACAAATTTCGAAAGAACAACTAATGTCCATATCACTGTAAAAAAGTGATATTCAATCCTGCAAGCTTATTTCCTTGCACCTGCAAACTAAAAGATCTAGATTGGCAATAAACAAGAAAGAAAAAAGAGCCTTCATTTCATTTCACTCAGATTTTTTAGGACATCACGTTCTATGTGATAACCGTGAAATCCCTTTGATTTCTGCCGTGGTCAAGAAAAGTTCAGGGGCTTGGATTTGGGTTTTTGTTGCTTTAAAATAATATTTTCTTGACGAGGTTAAAGGTCACATATAGGTTTGTCAAAATAAGACAGATGCCAGGTAAATATATCCATCCTGACATTTTTTTGGCGTAATAAAAAATAAGAAAATTTGCATCTTCACTTCTTGCCCACTTGGTTTTAGGTGTTTACCAGGTAAGTCTCTTTTGATGTGGCCAATAGAGCCAGGGGCAATGTGTCAGAGAAGAAAGAAAAAAAAGAGGAGGGTTAAAAAAGAGTCTAATCCACAGTTGCAGGTGTGTTACACTTTTGTTGCCCCAGCAGAGGTTCACAGTGGAGCTGATGACAAAGGGCCGGGCCCCATGCAGCCCATTGTGGCCTGGAACAATACGAAGGCTGTGAATGGCTAATCCCTTTGGACTGCTGACAGGTAGGGCCTTTAAGCAACCTGGGGGACTCATTTCTCTGCCAGGGCTGGGTCCCACTGTCTGACAGGGATGGGAAAACCCGGGCCACTTACACTTACAGCGACTGAGCCTTAGCCCAGAGCACAGACATGGGAACCATTGTGAAAGGGAAAATATTATCTCCATTGTCACTCCGGGAGCTTCTTTGTAATGTCAGAGGACGAACTCAGGGAGTATGCCACCAGTAGGGAAAGTGGAAGAGCAGCCACTTCTCTTGAACTTCAAGGAGAAGAAGTGGTATGTTAGCAAACAGAGAATACATATCCAAACAGAAGTGAGAACCAGCTGCTGGCTAAACAAGTATTGTTCTAATAAAAAGGCTGTGTGGACATAGTTTTGACGATACTTTCTTCTTTTACCTTTTCATTATATTATACCTAGATGACTGAAAGCAAGTTGTGTTCTTATAAATTTCTAAAATCAGGCCACTTTTTTCACCAAAGGTTCAGGTAAAAGACATGAGAGAAAATGGTCCAGAAAACTTTGGCTCAAGTATGGTATCTCCCGCTCCATCTAGTGGTAAAACTAAAATAGTCACAAAGTACTACTTTTCTGATAAAGTTGTGTTGTTGCTTAACGCTTATTAAATAATAATATTTTTTAAGCGTGGCAACAAGTCAAGATATGAACCGTCAGAAATAAAATGTTTCACAATTTCACTTCTATTTCAATCTGGTGCTGAGTTATAGACTTGCAGAGCAATGTTAGTTTTATCTATTTGTAAAACCTGTGTGACATCTAAAGACCAGTTAAAAGCGGGACACTTCTAACGGAAATTTTTAAATTGAGAAATATGAATGTTTGTTGTCCAGTAGGTTAGTGTTGTTGTCAGTGTTTTGTAAATAAGCTAATGCGTGCTTTTTAACTTTAGTTATCAGTGAAATACTTCTCATTTAAATTCAGATAAATTGGTCTGAAGACTTACCTTTTTCTTTTTATTTAACAAATAACTGTAAATTGCAATAATGACAACAACAACAACAGCAACAGTAAAAAAAACATTGTGTCTTTGTGAGTAAAACAAACCTGTAGACAGAGCTCAATAGTGTAAATCCCTTTGTGTGTGAGACAGAAAGGCAGGGACATGATGATAGTCCACGAGGCACCACCCTGTACTTGTAAACAAGGTCGAGATAGTTCCACATGCCCTCAGAGCAAAAACAACTATCTGTTACCTCTGGGCTTGCATTGGCAGTTCGGACTAGACACGAGAAACAGGACAACACCCAGACACTTCAGAGAAGGTATGAGCCTGATACACTGCTACTGTGTTGGTTTAGCAGACAATAGATGAGTCTGGGACAAGGCCACAGGGCTTGTGTGACGGTTTTGCTGCCTTTCTACCATCCTTATAGCATCTTTCCCTCCTTTTTTTTCTCTTTTATTTGGCATGGCCTTCCTTTTGAGACAGTGTAGCTCATCCTTCCACAAAGAGCCTCCATTCTCTCCAGAGAGGAGGCTGTCAGTCCCGCCATGTAACCCAATCACCTATCTAACAGGCGAGTGTGTCATCTGCACAGAGGAACAGGAAGTGGTGCACACAAGACAAATCTGCTTCTCTGTGTGTCTCTACATCTTCCAGCTATTTACAGATCCACACCAGAGGGCATTCATACAATGATATATGCATCTATACTGTGTGGACGCTCTCAACAGAAAACCACCACTGTCAAGGGAGAATGGCTTTTTCATTTGTGTTATTGACCCATTACATACTTCAGATAAATAAAACCACATCCCCAGAAGAACGACCATCTCAGTCTGCAGAAAAAATTTACACATTTAGCACTAATGGATGTTTTGTTATACATATTCATACCTGTATGTTCTAAAGCTATACTATGATTTTTATTATGTTTTTTGACTTGCAATGGAAAACCCTGCAGTGATTGATAAACAGGTGCACAAGAATAATATGAACCAACAAGCTGCTCAATTTAATATTTTGTATACATTGGAGCTTATACAATCACTTATTTAATTTCATTTGTGTCATTTAGTTTCTTTACGGCATTGCTTTGATTTTTTAGAAATACATGGCATGCTCTATTGAAGAATTATGAAGGACCAGATATGGCCCATGGGCCCTGAGATTGACATTTGTCGTGGCCTACAAAGTGCTGACTAATATTGCTACAGTTAAAAAATGAATGAAAACTATGCTGACACAGATGTCTGTATTATTTCACACATTTTTAAGCCACTTCCTCCAGTCAGAGTCCAGCTTTAGATCTGTTGCAGACAGACAGGAATCTCCTAAGTCCATAGTTTCTTGGATGTGATCCTTTTGGGCCAAAAATTTCACTACCCCGCTTAAACGCCACAGAGTCACAATCAGTTAGGATCCCGCAACAATAATCATACTTACTGCAATTCATGCAAAACCCTGCCAACTGTTTTCTCAGGTTTCTGTTTTGGGGTGACAGTGGTAAGTTCATAGGTCAACATTTTCATACCTGGAAAGAATGTTTTCCCTAAACAAAGCTTGGAAACAGGAGAGGAATCAATCTCCCTATTGGGAAGTGTGTACATTAGGCAAACATGATTGAAATAGTTTGGGATTTACATATCCCTTTTCTCATTAGTGGTATTGAGTGACTGGATGAATAACAAACATTGAGAGAGTGGTTTTGGAAAGCTTAAAGCGTCCAGGCTGGATTCCTGCCGACTGTAATGCCTGAAGTGAATGCTTTTGGGGCAGCTACAAAGACAGCCTCTCTGAACCCCTGGTGTTGGCTTTGGACCTGCAGTTCCTTCCTGTTCATGGAAATTCAGCTACAAACAAAACATTTTTCAGACTGAGCAAAGGAGAGGGAGACATTGGATTGTGCCGAGTTGTGATTCCTGACAATGCAACAAATTTTTTCATAATCTGAAATGACTTGCAGAAAGATGATAACTTCACGGACAAGGCTCCAGTGAAACTCTTCTCACTGGTGTGAGGTGATGCTGACCTCTGCTGGACACAAAATATAAAGTTTGCGTTTGATAATTTCTTATTGGCAGATAAATCCATCAGACTATTAAAGCAGTGTCAGCAGTGATTTTTGTTTAATAGTGCTATGGGAGGTGCTGACTATGTTCCAGATTATCTGTGACTGTCTGTGACTGTTGTTTAGATAAACACCAGTGAAAATATGATCAAAAAGTACTTTTTCAAATACAATACAAACAATTGCATGCAGTTGGGCATTTGTGCAAATATATTTTCAAACTCAGTAACAAAGACAAGAGAAATTATGAAAAATCATGAATGATATATTGTGTGTAACCCGAGAAAGCAAGTGCATGCGAGATGAAAATCTGTGCAATAGTGTGGATTCCAAGCAACACAGGCCAATGTACACAGTGCACTAAGATGTATAATGTGTTTTAGTTAAACAATGTTTTATGTGATTCTGCCTTACACCACTAGATGGCACTAGTGTAAGTGGAAACGTGATGCAGTTGAACTTTTACAACCTTTATACACTTACATAAGTAGGCATATGTTGCAGTTGTTTGGGCTCATTTTATGCTTTGTCTCTGTTTTGCTAAATAGCATTGTGAACTGAATACGTTACATTGTATTTCATTAGTACCACTTGTGAAGTAAAAAGTGTAAATACAGGCAGAGTGTGAGAAGTGCCCTCATTAGCAGCAGAATGGCTTTACCCTCCCTAGAGATCTGCTTCTACTTCTGGGAAACTCACCAACAGGCCGACAGCTGCAGCGCTCCTGCAAACTGATGAAAACTCTTCCTCCTCTTTTCTACTGAAGTATAGACATTAGACTGCCAGTTCTGGTTCTTTATCCTCCTGCACTGCAATCACATTTGCAGGGTTTTCTCCCAAGAAAAGGATCAAAAGAAGACAACCACCGACTGTCAGCTCTTGTGTGTGTCTAGGTATATGTCAGAAGCAGGTAGTGACTCTGAGCTTCTGAGCATTTTCCCCTCATCTGTTATGTCTTCACTATGACTAAAACCACATTCTGCCAAGGAACAGACTAGCATCTCCAGCTGGCAGAAAATCAATTTGATGTGACATAAATCCGACTGCAGATAGTGTAGCATGCTCTATCATAAAGATGTTTTTATTCTGTTCACTCTGTAGAAAAATGAATGAGACAGCTGCATCCTATCTCAAATCCTTTACAAACCCACATTGTCTTTTGTCCTATGCATTGACGACAATACAAAATTACACATTGTTAAGAAGTTGTTAAAAATGTAAACTTTATGCACATAAAACATGTAGCAACACAATAAATAAATCTACACAAAGCTTGTTTTGTATCTAAGTAAAGAACATACTCTCAGAGGCTACACACTAAAATGCAATCAAGTGATCAAAGAAGCAATAGGAGTGTCAAAATCTAAATATAACATGAATAAGAACACACCAAAGCAATATGTCTGCAAGAAAAATGCCCCATTAGATGTCTCCAGAGCCTGCATCAGTAGGTTAAGCAAGTGAGCAACCCATTTATTACATGTACTAATGAAAGTCTTTAGAGCATTTGTTTGGTTTATGTAGTAAATGGATAAAACCATAATCAAGAAGTCAATGTCACAGTCAAAGAGCAGAGGCGAGGAAAGCTGCTTTTAGGACACATGGGTGTCTCATGCTGTTGCTCCACAGAGTCTTACAGTTGATGACACGTCTGGGGAGTCTTCTGAGCGCCCTGTCATCATGAATGGCCATGTCTGCTAAAACAGAAAACAACCACTATAAAGAAAACATGATGTTACAGCTTATTCTTGCTTTTGTCTTTTGAGTCGCACACCACTAGCCCATCTCTCATCAACATCATGACATAGTGGCTAACTTTTTAAGCTAGTTATGAATTAGCATGAGCTGAAACAGGTGTACAATGCTTAGCTTTCATGTGTGCATTTTAACTTATCTAAACAGCCTTGTACAAATACTGGCATTGCCTTCGTGTGTTGTTCATACCAGATTGACAGGATGAGGGAAGCTGTCGAAGCGCTCCTCCTGCAGCAGCTGTCTGAGGTGGGAGATGTAACTAGAGGCCAGTCGCAGCGTGTCCAGTTTGGACAGTTTGGTGTCCGCAGGAACCCAGGGCAGGCTGGTTTTGAGTCTGGAGAAGGCTTTGCTCAACACTCTCATCCGCGCTCGTTCCCTGGCGTTGGCCGCGTTTCTTTGCGTCTGGCGCGAGTCTGTCTGCGCGTGAGCCTTGGACGCTCTGCGCTCCTCATCCAGGTGTTGGACAGAGCACCTGTTGTAGCAGGTGCCTTTTCGCGCGCTTCTTTCGAGAGGCGTGGCTATCCTCCTGTGACGTGTGCCGTAGTCCTCTGCGTCGCTCTCAGGTGAACCAGTAGACATGGCTGCTCCACTGGTTCTTTCCAAACCCAAAAATAACACTTAATTCAATGCGAAACTAAACCGAATGCTACCACAAGCAAATAAAATACAGCAAGATAGAATGCAACATAATAGTCTTGTTTTGAACTATAGGTTACGGCTTTTTTTTTTAAAGTTAAACCAGTCACTTTAGTAAGTCATATCTCCTAAACCATATACCCTAATGTCTTTTTGCTTTGCTACCCGCCTAATTTAAGTGTCCCGGACTTGGCATCTGTGTGCTTTCTAAGTATTTCTCCTCCCCTTTTTTCAAGCCACCATGACCTCAATACGACCACAACATTGTCTCCTGTGAGAAAAGTTCAAGGGCAACTTCACTTCAAACATCAGCCATTTCAAATTCACGCTAAGCCTCGTTTAAGAAAAGCAATCTAGAGGGACATCCAGTAGAAACCAGTCATTGTATACCTATTTTCACATTCTTACAAGGATACACTGTAGTAATTTATCTGTTCTGTTTGAATTTTGGACATACAGTCCGACACATATTTCACATTTTTATTATGAACATAATCACTTGTAAGTTATAAAAACTTGTCTTTCATATGGGCACCACAGATGTGTTAGGTAATAGAAATGTCTTGAGGACCTTATCAAAAGTGCCTAATCCTCCGCTGGTTTCACAGAGGGATTGGGTTTCTGCAGATGGAGCAGCTTTTCACACGCAGACTACATCCACGGGCCACAGCTGTTAGAGGTTCCCATGACATCTGGTGTGCTGGCATGACAAGGGTGTGGCAGAGGGGCACCATCTTTATTCCCATAGTAAGTCTGTGTGCCACTTATTGTTGTTATTGTATTCCTGTTTGTCTGCGTCAAACCTTTTTTCTGAGAATGCTGAACTATAGGGCTTAGGCTAAATCCACTGAGTGTGATCAATCGGTAACCACGGAGATACAACAAGGGCGGCAGGTATCTACGGACCATGGAGTTATCATAGAACCTGGCCGTGCACCTCCAGAAAATATATATATATATATATATATATTATCAGAAAGAATCTGGGGTTTTGTCAGATATTATACAATATGTGTGAAATTAAGATTTTATCTATGACTCCTTAGATTACCTAACTGCAGCTGATATTCATTCTAGGTTGTGGTTGTCAGTCATGTTAGATCCACCAGAGTGGAATTGCTGTACTGTGTATTTGGAATAAAAAGTTACTTAAAGTTTGGCTTCTTCTAAGAAATCCTGTGAGAAATCTGTTGTTTCATTGGATATTAAATAAACGTACTGCAGCTTGTGATCTACAATCACAAAGTTGTATTGCATCATTTACAAAACCTGTTGAGAATGCATTTTGTGAATATAAAGTCTGTTATTCCAAAGAAGAGAAGGTCCAAAGTGCTCAGGAAGCTTCAGTATGATGGTTCTTCTGTGTAGAAGGTGCTCTTTGGTATTGTTAAAAAAAGTTATTTTAAGAAAAAGTTGAAATACCAAGGCACTCCTTAAATAGGCAATTTCTTGACTGCTACATGTGAGAAATTAAACGCACATGGAATGCTTTTAATGTTTATTTTGTCTTTAAAGGAAATTAGCGGCATGAAAAAAAGGCTTTTTAAAGAGTGCCTTGGTTTTTCAACTCTTTCTTGATAGAAGCTAGTATTGATTGGTTTTGTTGGTGAAATTACGCTGAAAAATTGTTTGCTGGAAGTAACCTCAAAACTAGTCAAACTAATTCATGAAATTATCTGTTTAGCAGCACTTTAATATATTATGCCATTTTATTGTTACATCCATTAGCACTACACAAAAAAAAATGCATGTCCTGTTATCACTATATCAACAGATGCAATGTTCATATCACAAAGACAATGTTGTGCAATGCATTCAGACGTTACATTTTAAATGACTGGCCAAAGCCTTTGAGCATTCTTTCCTTGGTATCATACACATTATACACCTCCAGTATAATAGCCATCTCTGTAGTGCTAAGACTACACTGGACCTTCCACTTAATCCAAGACCAGATTCCCATGATACACTATAATCCAGATTTCATGCAGTTTTCATGGGAACACCTGACTTTAGATGGACTCCTGCTCATACTTAGCTGTGGACATGGCCTAACCTTGAGATATGAGTTTGCACTGGTGCTCTGCTGTCAGTCAGAGCATTAAGCTTGCTGCTGTCTTCGCTCTCTGTCACTGCAATTGTCAGCAAGGTAAGCCACCGACTGACACTTCATAATAAAAATAGAGTCTACTGTCAGACTCACTCTGTGTTTGATAAACTGTCAATTTCTTTACATAACACATAAAGGAGACTGTCAGTACTATAAGAAAAAGAAACAGCCACTCTGTAGATGTAGTGCTTCAAAATATTGTCTAAAACATGAGTGTAATTGATGGTTACAAGGCCATTGTATTTGCTCTGGGAATAATTAAAATCGGGGCCAACAGTAATAAATATGACATGAAACTGTGCTTGAAGGCAGCACTAGTCTTTGTCTATCAGCACAGACTCTCAGGGGTCGTAACCTCTGTCGGGGTCCAATGCTCAAGATGCAGAGTAACAGCTGCAAAGGCATAATGTCACTGGAATTTTCTTTGTGTTTCAAAGTGTACTTAACTAAAACTACTACTCACAACTTAAATTTAGTTTTTATTGTGTCAGTTTATTTTTTGGTCCAAACAGTAATGTTGTGGGGAAAAAGACTGCAATTCTCCAATTAAATGTGTACTGCTGTGTATCTCTAAAATTATTTAATTGTGATCCCTATAGCCATTCTTAACATAGGCTACCTATAACCATGCGCTTAATAATAAACATAATTACAAATATATTGTCTATATAGACTCTAATTGCATTTTTATTCACGTTGCACACCTTGTATAACTATATTTGAACACATGCAGATGTTATTTTAAGTCATTTTTCCTGCACTCTATAGCCTTCATGATTGGCACCCAGCGGGACACCGTTTGGTTTCTTGGTTTGGTCTGGGTCAGGGCTGGCCACAGGCTGCCTTTGAGATTCAGGGGGCCATCATACTCATCAGACTCAGCAGTAATCTCCATCTTTTGAATGATGAGCTTCAAGAGGTTGTGCTGCTTCTCCAGCGTGTTGGTGATCTCCTTCACTCTGTGGAAAAACATATCAATTTAAAAAATATGTCTTTGTCTTTACTGCCATGTCCACTAGGGGCTGCTAATGTATTGTTCACTACATACAGACCATTTTTTACTACATACAATATGTTAAAGTGTACTGTACCTGTACTTCTGCTTCTTAAGCTCATTCTCAATCAGAGTGCATGTCTGTGACTTGACCTGCATTCGACTCCACACTAATTTCTCATCTTCCCCCAAGAAAATCAGCTTCCAATAGTGCTTCAAATAGAAAGAATCAGTGTTATAAATGAGAAGAATGCAAAGAAGATTAAAGATAAACGTACACTCATTAGCCACTATTAGACTGCTCATAGATGCAAAAAGAATATGCTCTCATAGCAGCAACTAAATGCATTTATGCCTGTAGACCATAGATTGTATAAATATGGATGATATCCGCCCATTGGTCCCCTATTCACCAATATTGTCATTACGAATGGGCAATAAAATGGCCGTTACATCCGGGCTTTTTCTATAGTAAAATAATAGTTTTTAGATAGCATAAACAAAAATATTAATCAAAAATTCACCCCCCCCCAGAGTTGTCATGTAGTAAAAACTTAGCTCTAGAGACCGGAGCCATCTTTTGTACCAGGCTGTAAACATGAGTTTTACTCTTGTAAAGTCGCCATTGGGTTTCTCCTTATATTTCCGCTTTTGGAGCCTGCCCTCTGGTGGACGGAGGTATATCGCTGTATTTCGCTGTAAAATCACCGTATGGCGGCGCCCTTACACAAGGACCATTTTAGAGGTTCCATGGGAGAGGCTTGCCGTAGCCATGGCCGCGGGGCAGCAGTAGCTCAGTGGTAGAGCAGCTGTCCTTCGACCGGCGGGTGGGCGGTTCGATCCCCGCTTGAAACATCTCAAAACATCATGACATTCTGCTCTCCCCCACAGTTCATGCTGTCGTTGTGTCCTTGGGCAAGACACTTAACCCACCTTGCCTCCAGTGGTCAGCTGTAACACTGGTAAAGTGCTTTGAGTGCCTACTAGGTGGAAAAGCACTATATAAATAAAATAAAAAAGTTACCCTGCTGTAGTTCCACATTCTGATATACACTGACTCACCATAACAAAATTTTTAAATATTCTGCTAATATTAGTGTGCCTATGTGGACTAAAAACAGGCCCTGTGACCCTCATGCTTCCAGGTGTGCTGGACTTTCAGGGATGCCTTCATCATTGTCTAATTTGGCAATTTACTTTTCATCTCTGATGACAGCAAGACATTTTTTCCCCATTTCTGCATATTCTCTGTAAACCCCAAAAATGGTTGTGTATGAGAGGTCCAACAGAACAACAGTTTCAGCAGATCTCAGAACAGCCCAAATGGCACCAAGAACCAAGTAGCCACCTAAATCACCTGTTCCCCATTCTGATGGGTGCAATAGTTGCACTTCAGAGCAGTTATACAAGTAAACCGAAAAATAGCCAGTGAGGTATTTAGCAGAATGATTACCGTGGGGCACTTGCGATTGGGGTAAATGGTGCTGGAGGGTTTGTCAACTCGTTTAACAAACCAATAGGGCAGCTTATCTTCCAGAGAGGTGTGGAGGTCAATCTGGTAAGAAAGTCATCAGTAAATGTATTATTATGTAAATGTATATGTATACATATCTGCAAAACAACAATTAAAGAAACTAAGTCTATCTTAAAACATTCCAAATGGAGTAAATATAGAACCATCCACTAATACTCATATATTTTTTGTGCATTTTGTCAAAAGTCTAAAAAAAACATAAAGTGTATTTTTTTTTAAGTCCTCTTACAAATGCCTCACCATAACTCCATCTACTGCACTTAATACAGTATAGTTTAAAGTCCTTACCCATCCATTCTGGACAGAGACAATGTAAGCTGAAAGCAAGCAACATATCCACCAAGAATCCACGTCGCTCCGACAATGTTCTACTGTAAATATTTGATAAGATGCCCGTGTTTTGAACATACCTGCATGGCTATTCTTTTAAGTGCTGCATTTCTCTGAACCTCAGCAATATCTCCAACAGCCAAACCAATCTACAGCAACATAATAGAAATTAACCACTACATTTTGTTGAGCAGAAAAGAGCTAAGCAATTATGTTTTCATGCTTACCATTAAGTTTACCAGAAGAATTGGCATAAACATAACAAAAGTAATAAAAATTAAGTATGTAAGGAAACTAAAGGGCAGCTCATCGTTCAGATAGGAATCCAGAAAGTTGCTCTGGTAGTTGAGTTCACCAACCATCATCACAAAAGTTTGGACTACAGATAGTGGGACACTTTCAAACTCTTTCTAAGGAAAAAAAAAGTGCATTGTTAGACGATTTAATGACACTTACATCCAAATGAACCAAAAATAATTCTTGGGGCAGTAAGTAAGTTTACCTGGTTGAGCATGAGAGCATGAAATGCCAATCCAAAAGCCAGCATCAGGTACAAGAACACCATTACAATTCGGACTAGGGTCCTCATGATCTCCCCAAACATGACAACGTAAATACCAACACCTTCAAACCTAAACAAATATAAATATTAATACTATTCGCACCATAAAACAACACAGACTACAAAAAGACACCAAACTGGAATGAGAGTTTACCTCTGCAGATAAAGTAGAAATCCCACCCAGGAGTTCAGAACAGCTAGTGCACCTGCCTGCCAGTGGAGGGAACCTTCTGCATTGAGCATGACAGGAATGACAAACAGCAAGGAAGTAATGGCTGAAAACCAGTCACAATGATTGGAGTAATCCTTGAAGTAATTCCAGCGCTTTGAAGAGAAAAAGGGAGAAATATCAGATTGTGAAGGTGACATTGACACTGTGTCCATTGGATGATCCTGCAAATGGGAACCAGAGAGTGCTGATCCATCACTGCTGAATGCTAGGGGTGTCCATCCAGACGAGGCACAGGACAGATTTATGTGCATGTGTTTCATGTGAGGTAATGACACAGACATTAAAGTCCCTGTACCTGTTGAGATATCTGCACCACCTCTTTCCCAATCGAGTAGATGTTCATGACCACCACCATTACCATGCACAAAGACAGAAAGAGGCGTTGCTGCAAAACAAAAATGCATGGTTCACCTTTGAACAATATTAATGATCCCACTAAGAGAACATAATTGATACTATAAACTTGTTATCTTACTAGTGCAATCCTAAATCTAAATAGTAATGAGAATGAATGAGATGAAATAACACAATAGAATAGTATCACTGCACTCAACTCCAACTTACCTCGGTGAACGATATGGGCACCATGGTGATAATCCGCTCGCCTGTGTCTGTGATATTAAAGGTAGGCCTCAAAGACACTATCAAGTGAGTGAGCGGCAGTAGGCCTAATAAATAGAAGAACATGTTGAGCACATGAGCTATGCTCCCATAGGCCACCCTGCGTAGAACATAGGTAACATTAGAAAGATGTGCTTCCAGAATGAGAATTGTCATTAACAATGGTTGAGGATGTACCACTTCATAGCTAGATACTGCTTGCACACAGGGTGGTTAAGGAGTTCAATGCGGTTGTGCTTCACCATTGACTGCAAAGAGAGCAAAAGAACCCGTTACAAAAAGTTCTACACATTTAAAACCATGAACAATTATGTGCAAGAATACTAAATATCTTACATTGAGTGAGGCGAGTGGTTCTATATTAGACATTTTATTTGCTTTCTTTGCTTCTATGGGAGCTTGAAGCCATCTGAAATCATACTTAATCTGCAAATAGAACATTGTATTACAGGATCTTAATAATAATAGTATAAAAATAATATTTTCCTCATTTGATTGGTGGTCATTTACGTGGAAGTCAGGGCTGTTGGGATCATGGTCCGACTCCTTCACACAGCTGTCCAACAGGTGCTGACGAAAACAAGTTGTATAAGACATACAAAGTAAAACTATATGTGTCATATTTTTCAGGAGCAAACCTTGCAGGTTTCAGGGAGATATTCAATCATGTCTAAAACAGGGCATTTTTGGGTGCCACTTGGGATGAACGCGGTTAAAGCCTCTACACATCTGGAGCAACACAGGCACAATGGTATAGCAAATTAGTAATGCTTAAAATGCATTCACGGATGAAGATTTGATAAACCTGTACATTCTTTAGCACACCTGTTACTGTCAATTACTGCATTGACTACATCTTTTCTCAGGTTTTGCACAGCTTCATGCATGAAGGATGTCTCATTCTTGTTCAGGATGATCTCAGCTCCTCGAAGTAGCAGGAGTTTGGTTGCAGCCACATGGCCTTCTCTGGCTGCTATATGCAGTGCTGTGTTCTGGTGCAGTGACAAATTTATTTTTTTATTTGATTTCTAAGGACATGAAATGCTACAACGGAAACAAAAGATCATCTTACCCCATCTTCATCAGTTTTATCCAATAATTTAATATTGGCCGAAATCTGAATATCCATAGTCTGTGTGTATCCTTCAGATGCAGCGTGGTGCAGACAAGTCCAGCCCTTATAGTCACTGCACACAGGATATAATAACACATTAATTATATTATTACCATCATATCCTGACTCAGTACTTGACTCAGTGCATACCATACCTGTGAAAGAGTGCTCCATTACGCAGCAGTAACTGAACCACCTTGGTGTGTCCACCTGCAGAAGCCAGATGCAGAGGGGTGTGGCCACGCTCGTCGCCCTCGTTCAGCAGACGGGAGTCTTTGAGGTTCTCAAGGAGCCGGTGACATGTGTTCAGACGGCCGTACCTCAATAAGAGAGGAATGAAGTACAGTTATACAGTGGGGTTTTAAGATTAAAGCCATTTAAACCTACCAACCACCGAGTGTATAAAGAAGGAAAGTGTCTCATCCCATCATCCCATGTCATTGTCTGACATTGCCCTTCTACTAACACAAATACTTTTCTTAAATGTATGTAGTTCAAGTGCACATGTTTTAGTGCCCATTTCATAACAACTTTCTCCTCATTTGACACATGATTTGAAGTTTCAAAAACGTATGATTGGCAGCTGTTTTGAGTGCATTTGTTTTCTGAAACTGCAGAAGGGTGTGCTGAAGAATGACATGCTACTAGTATGCACAAGCTGTTTATGCAATCACAATAGAAACATGGCAGCATATACAGAATGTGGTAGCATGATGGCAAAATGATGACTGTTACCTGATGATTTTATGCACAACCTATAGAACGTAACAAATCTTCGGGAATGTTACACCATAACCATCACAATTTTATGCACGCAAATCCCTAAGATTACAGTATACTGTATGTACGGGGACAAACTTCCTCAGACCTAATGTCCGAGGTCAAAAGACCCACTTCCTTCTGTAGAAGTACAACCATAAACCCTGCAAGATCCAAAAGGATGACAGTGACAGTTGGTTTGTGTTTTGATATTCTCTCAGCAGCCTGTTGTGTCACTGCTGTGAGACAGGTGAGAAAGTGGATGTGTTTGGCCCTCTACTTCTAAAAATATGGTTTACATAATAGAACAGCACAGCCCTGCAACTAACTGGCCATTGTCCAGGTTGTACCTGCCTAAGGCTCAAAGTTGTTGGAATAGGCTCCAGTCACCTGTTACCCCTAAAAAAAAGATTGAATAATAGGGGGTCATGTTGTAAAGATTTGTTCAGATAACTGTTTAATTACATAAATGAAAGCTGTATATGGATTCTTTATAGAGAACACACAAGCCTCCCGGGGTTTGGCACAGTTGGTAAAGAGCTCCTTGGCACAACACAGTTGCATGTGTATGTAAACATAAAGTATAAATGCTGTGACTGTTTCTTTCTTTGTTCTTATGTTATTTGACAGGGACAATGCACAATGTGCCAGCTATGAGCAGAATAAATGTCCTGCACTGAGTTTAGTTTCTCTCTAAAGCAGTGCAGAATTTGCTGGTCATTTTAATGTCAAACTTTGATTCTTAAAAGATTTTCAGTTTAAAAAGGAGGTAGGTTACTGCACAGCAGGGATTCACTGTGTGCCCTAAGAGGAGAGAAATAATTTTGCCCAACTACATAACAATGGTTACTTTATTTTTGTTTGTTTATTTCTTGTGTAATGTTCGCCATCAGGGGGTGGGTAGCATGCGCAGTACTTAGTCCAGTTTCAGTCCGACGTAAAAAAATTACTAAATTCAATTTATAGTGTTAGGGTTTCTGGTGTCACGCCAAAGGACTGAAGCTGTACCACTGGCTGAATGTATAAATTGACATTGAAAGCAGGTCAAAGTAGTTTAGTTCAGTTTATCCATATGCAAAGTGGTACCCTATGGGACCAATTGAACTCACTGTGCGGCAAAGTGCAGGGCAGATTTCTTGTCCTTGGATTTGTACTCGAGGCCGACCTGACCTGAGAGGCCCAGCATGTTTTCAACAGAGTCATGGATCCCCAGTCTGCAGGCATAGTGCAGTGGTGTGCAGCCCTCATTGTCCTCGCAACTCAGCAACGCCTTAACACAACTATGCTAAAGTTAGACACACAGCAAATAAAATTAGTTAATTATGTTTACAGTAATTCTAATTATGTACATATTATCTTCTAATAAATAATGCAAAAATGCACCTGTCAGGCATTATGGACTAAAAATATTAAACAAGGCTTTACTTAAGGAAAATAAACCGTTAATTGGCTCATGTGGAGACAATTCTGAAATTTTCATACTCAATTACATTTACCCACTTCCAAAGCAACTTACATTAAGCCTACATTCACCAGTGTTACAGCTGGAACACCACTGGAGGGTTTAGTGTCTTGCCCAAGGACACAACAACAGTATGAACTGTGGGGAGAACTGGTGGGAATCAAACCGCCAACCTTCAGGTTATAGGACGACCGCTCTACCACTGAGCCACTGCGCCAATTAATGCTTAAGTAATGTGCAGATATTAAATATATACTACTAAATATATATTACCAACTAACAAACTGATAACTATCTGTTTGTACTTATAATATATTAAAAGATCAAACTGGAAAGATTTTTATCCAGTCAGATCTTAATTAAAAGTTTTGTACAATGTTGGTTATATGTGCTGCAAGCTCAAATCTGGCCCTTCTGTGTGGGGTCTTCAAGTCCTTCCTGTGTTATGATGGCAGAGTGGTTAGCACTCCTGCCTCACAGCAAGAAGGTCGTGAGTTCAACACCCGGCCGACTCAAACATTCTCAGCTGATTCCAGTCTTTCTGTGAGGACTCTGCATGTCCTCCACGTGTTACTGTGGGTTTTCTCCGGGTACTCCAGCTTCCACCGTCCAAAGACATGCATGTACAGGTTAATTGGCAACTCTAAAGTGTCTCTAGTGAATGAATGTGAGAGTGAATGGTTGTCTGTCACTGTCTGTCTCTAAGTGTTAGCCCTGTGACTAACTGGCCACTGTCCAGGGTATAGGCTCCAGTCACCCGCGACCCCTAATGGGACTAAGCGGTAGAAAATGAATGAATAAGTAATCTTAATTCTCATAGTGAAACAATGTGAGTGAATGCTTGTAAGTGAATGTATGTCTAAGTGTGAGCCCTGCCCTAACGGGGCAATTATCCGGCGTGTTCCCTGCTTACGCCCTAATTAACTGTAACAGGAAAGATACTGTAGCAAAAAATATCAATGAATTTAATAATTATTTTACACAAATATATAAGGATCATTTTATGCAAGCCATAAATATGGTTATATTCAGTATCAGTTTTATAATGTCCTCTGTTCAAATCTTTATTGTGTTTATCTTTGCGATCAGCATCATAAACTGGCCCTGGACATATATGCAATATATATATATATATTGTACTTACTTAAATATTATTTAAGCACAAAGCTCATTGCCTTTAATTAGCTTTACTTATGCTCTACCTGTAGCACTTCCTCTGGCAGATTCTTCAAACCTTTTGGCTGCAGAATTGCTAAGTGGAGAAAATTACAGCCACGTCTGTCCTTTACACTGACACTTGCCCCTGTAAACACAATAACAAAACAACATTTATTGTCATATCAGTCACTAGACTATTTTATATACACTTGACAGGAATGTGCAGCTCTGCAGTTCACCTTTTGACAGAAGCAGAGCCACAGTTTTCCACGCTCCGCAGTTGGTAGCCATCAGAAGGGGAGTGTTTCCCTTGCAGTCCACTCTGTTCAGGTCTGCACCCTGAAGTGAGGATGCAATAAAACATATATATAGACTAAATTATAAAATAATCATTGTGTAACAAAGCAGTGCTTGTGTTTAATTATTTTGTCCATTTTGATGGGTAGGCGAGAATATTCAAGTTTAGCAGAAAATCTTTCTGAATGATATTTTTGTCATCACGTTTATAGAACTAGTAATGCTAATGGACATTAATGTGCACGAGAAAAAGAGCACATCCGACTCACAATACTTTTTCAGCATGGATATTCACAACCACTGCCCTGTATATTTGAAAGGACTGTCCCAGATGTGGTTTTAAGACAAATGTACCCACTTCTGTGGTGCAGCTATTTCTTCAGGAGGTGGCTAAATATTGCCATAAGTCACCTGCATCCGGATGCTGTTTTCTTGGGCGATTTTAAGTTAAACAGGAAGAAAGCACTAGTTGAACATTTATCCTATGGTTTGGACATTTCGGTTTAGCCAACATTATTAAATCTTCAGAGATAAACTAACTCATTAGGTTTATTGTTTGCTAACAGAATGACCTGGCAGGTGATAAACTTGAACATACACTTTTTTCCTGGCAACAGTCATATATAATGCTCTAGAGAGAGCAACAGATGGTGTAGGTTCACCTGTGATATTTACAAAGCAAAAACATGGATGAAATATTTTGTAGTGGTGACACAGGAATAGATTGAACTAAAGTGGTGCAATATTTTGGCATGTTTTCTGTTATAGTTCAGGTTAAAAATCGTCTTTAGATGTTGTGTGTTGTGTGTCCATTTACCAATGAAATCAGATACTTAGCCAGCTCCATGTGGTCAAATACTGTGGCCCTGGAAGAGTAAAAAAAAAAACATTATCAAAATAGCAACATGTAGCTATTAAATAGTTACTGTATTGGGAGCATTTCAGTGGGAGATTTTGATTGCCATTGGATAAAGATGAATTAGTTGTTGAGCAAAGCCTAAAGCACATACCTGTGCAATGGTGTCTGACATGCGCCGTCTGTCAGGTTGATGATGTCTTCCACTTGATCATAGGAAGACAACATCAGTTTAACAACTTCAATGGCGCCCTGTGTGCAGGCCAGATGGAGTGGTGTGGACCTGTCGTTCTGGAGCAGCAGCAGGTGCAAGAACTTGTTATTTGTGATTAAAATAGTATATTCAAAAACAACATACTGGTTTACAGAAGAAACACACAAGCAGTTGCATACTGTAGATATGCCCATGTTACACAAACTAAGCATTTGTAGTGTCTGAACACTGGGAGCTGTAACCCAAGCCTTTAATGACATAATCAGAACTGGCAGGAGCTGGCCAACAATTGCTCCCCTCAGCTCCACTGTCCAAGAGAGGGTCATTTATTTTAATTTAGCCAACTAGAGCAATGACTGTACTCACTATTAGTGCTCTGGCCACTTTAGGCCTGGCTTAACAATAACTTCCAGATGAGTTTGATAAGATTTACATTCTATTATCCTGCAAATCGAGGGAAATGCTGTACAAGTGTAATAATTTTAAGATAGAGAAACAGGCAAACCATGTAATGCAAATCAATAAAAATCCAATCGCATCATTTGAAATCTATTGCTCCCAGGTATTAATAGGTTTGTGACTGTGGAGCATGGAGCAGTAAACAGTGTTTTGACAGCCAAATGAATGTCTGGCCATGCAACTTTATGGTCACCTGCATATTTCATGTGCCCAACACAGGAGAAAATACTTTATGCAAAATTAAACAAAATTATCCCCACGTTTTGATTGTTTTTCCAGTGACTGTACCTGTTGTTGGTCAACTTTGGCCCCAGTGGCCAGACACAGATGAATGGTCTCTAGGTTTCCACCACGAACTGCCAGATGAAGTGGGCTGCTTTTGGACTTGTCCTGATAGTTGATGTGCCGTTCAGTGTTATGGCCAAGCTCTTCACCTGCCAGGTCACAATAAACTATTAATTTGTAATAAAATGTATTGAATAATCAATTCCAATTAACATTTTTGTTGCTGTTTGTCTAAAAGTGCCTCTTTAAAGTCTACAATCTAAATTACTTACATACTTAAAGTGAATAAATCCACATTCATATTATCTAATAAAAAATACAAATTCTAAATATTTGAAAGCCTGCTTTTGTGACAGCTAAACAGACCACCCAGTGAATAAAGAATGTCAGTCGTTGGCGTCTGGTTGGTGTACAAAGTTACACATACAGTTAACATCACTGACACACATTAATTTGAAATTGACCATGTCAAATTCTTTGTTATTGGATTTAATTATAGAAATGGCTTTTGTCATACCTGCCTTCAGGATGATTTCCATACACTTATGTGCACCTGCAAAGGCAGCTGCATGCACAGGAAAATGACCCAGCTTGTTCTGTTGGCAAAGCTTGGCTCCATGCTTTATCTTTGACAGATGGGAGAATTAATAGAGAGAAAGACAAACAAAGACAGTTGTTAGTCAGAGACAAAGCTGCAGCTACATGCTGCCTGTCCGAACCAGCAGCTCTACATGATCTGTCCTGTACAGATGGCCTGTTCTCCCATTTAAGCAAATGCAGGTATAGACAGAAGGCATTAGTCTTACATACCAGTATGTTGAGGGCTTCATAGTTATTGATTGAGCAAGCCAGTATCAACGGAGTGTTCTCGAGGTCTCCCTGAAGATTGGCGTCTGTCGCGCTGTATGACATAAGCAACTACAAGAGAAGGGAATATTGTACAGTAACATGTCAAACAAACACTGCTACATGCTCTGGTAATATAATCTTGGCTTGGTCTCATGTGCTATAAAAGTTGTTAATTATAATAAAACAATTATCAGCTGTCGTATGCGTATTACAGAAAATAGATCTTAATAACTAATAAATACAAAATGATTACCAAGAGTACTTTGTGATTGATGGGTTATTTGAGTGAAGCAAACTAGACAATTACAAACTAAACCAAACACTATCAGTCCAGTATTTTCATTTGGAGCCCTGTGCTGGCTGTACACATGTTGGCTGGTTGGTCATATAAATTTCTAAACCCTTTTAAAATCTGTTTTGATCAATGGCCCTCACTGTTCCTCACCTCTACCAGACCGTTGTGTCCCTTGCTGACCGCCAGGTGCAGTGGGGACAACAGGGCCTTGTTAAGGATGTTGGGGTTGGCCCCAAGGTCCATGAGTGTCCTGCAGCTCTCTGCGTTGTTCTTCTCCACTGCCCAGTGCAGGGGCACATTGCCTTGTTCATCACAGCTGTTCAGTTCTGGGACAGCACAAACACACTCACAGAATGCAATATAAAAGCTGATTAACATTAACATGTTTCCTTTAAAGACCCTTGATAAGACCATGACACAGATGTATAGTGGACATATTTTCCAAGTTTATTTTTTGATCGATAGCCATGGTGTGCTTACCCTGTGAGTCGACAGCTGTGATGAATTGGATGAGGGTGACATTCCCCCCCGCGGCAGCGTGATGAAGAGGACTGGCTCCGTATTCATCTTTCTCACTCAGCACCTCTGGGCTTTTCCTCACCAGGCTCTCGAGGATGGCCAGGTCACCCTTCTCTGCCAACTGTTATATTATAACATTGGAAAATGGTAAAGGCAAAGGGACGAACTATACACAGCATAAGTTAACACAGCACAAGTTATGTATACCCAATGTATGGTATTTCTAAACTAAAGCTAAATGTTTTATTGTCTAACCTTATCTATTACACAACCTTTCCACAACCCTGAGCAGAATGTTGTTTTTTACTTTATCTAAATTTAAAACACAATCTTAATTACAATCTTTCTTCTAAGCAAAAATGCTTTTATTTACTAAACCTTGACAACTGGAATAACAACTCTTTATCTTCTCCAGCAAAAAATCCAGTACTTTTTCAAAGAATGTTGATTTAAGCATCATCATTTTACAATATATTTTTGCTCATTTCAAGGTGCTCCAAAGTAAAACACAGTTACACATAAGTTCTACTGATTATCCATTTGTTGGGTCTCTTACTTAACCACATTTAATCTAAATTTAAAACACTTTATTACACAATATAGGCTCAGCATCAGGTTATTCCTTCAGTGAACTGTGGTTCACAGGGGGTTTCTTTTGTGTTACACAAAGTTAGGATTATAAAAACATAAACACTTCTCTTGTTGCAGAACCATTAGATTTTCAGTCCCTTCATTTTTCCTATTATCATTGTCATAAATTGGTTATAAATGAAAAGACTGACCCCAAATACATTTCGATTTGCCTGAGTTGGATCCTCTTCTTCAATCACATATGTGTAACAACTGGTCTGCCGGGCCACTTCTCTGCTGAAGTTCATCACTCCACTGACAGCCAGGCCCTGGGTTCTGATAGAGCAAATAAAGTGATGTCATATAAATATCAGAAAACACTGAATGAGTAAACACATGACAGTTTCAGGTCATGTAAAAACTCCTATACAACAGATACAACAGTGTTATGTGGGATAGAGGGGTCAGAAGGGCATTCTCATCCAGTGTTTGTAGGTGAAGTCCTTGTGTTGAAGAAACCACTTGTGTTCCTCACAGCTGGGGGCTCCTTGTCTGTTTGTGTCCTGTGCATCCCTGTGTGATGCTATCCCAGTCAGATTGAAAAAGTCCTAGTAACTATATTGTATAAGACTTGTATAAGTCATATTAAAAGGTCAAAGGGCAAATAACATTTGGAGAGTAAATGACTTTGGTGAATTCACTCTGAAAATCCCATCAAAATGCTCTCTTTAGTATGTTTCAGGAGCAGTGTTGCCACAGTTACTTTGAAAAAGTAACTTAGTTACTTTACAGATTACTTGATTTAAAAAGTAACTTACAAGTTACTTTATTAGTTACATTCAGCAGCTGCCGACAACATAAAAATGACAACTGGTTTTGCCAACAATCACTTTATTTGAAGTGTATTTTTAACAGTAACATCAACAATCTATCTCCTGACAATTAAAGTTGAATTTAAAAACTTTTCCTGAAAAAATACATGTTTTTTACAAAAAATAAAGGCAGTCTCTCTTGACTTAACATAAATACTTGTTTTAATTTAAAAAAAGGCAGTCTTTCTTGACTTAACATAAATACTTGTTGTTTGGGTTGTCGGGGACCTCCTGCTCTCTGCCATCACCTGGTCTGACTTGCTCTATAAGTTTAACTGTGCAGTGCTGCGACTCCAAATGTTTTTTCAAATTCAATGCAGTGTTTTTGTAGCTAGATAACACTTTGTTGTGCCGCCAGCACAGAGTGTACAACGGACCTTAATGTTGTCATCTTTAGCTGACACAAACTCAAAATAGTGACTGTATTTCCATCTAGAAAACGCACATCTCTCGCCTCCCTCCATTGTTTACGTTTGTGTCGCTGCGTGGTAGGCTACATGACGTGAACTTCATGCATGTTGAAAATGTGTCGCATACGTGACTTCACTCCCCGAGATGCAAGAAGTAATACTTTTTTTTTTTATTAAGGAAAATGACAAAAATAGTAACGCACAGTGACTTGGTTAAGTAACTTTAATCTGATTACTGGTTTGGAAATAGTAATGCGTTAGATTACTCGTTACTGAAAAAAGTGGTCAGAATAGAGTAACGCATTACTAAGTTACTAAGTAACACGTTACCGGCATCACTGTTCAGGAGCATGCTGTGCGCTTCATCTAATACAGCACAGTTTACTTAGTGTGTGTGAATGAGTCATTGTTTTAACAGCTTTACTGAAGTCCAAGTGAGATCACTGTTCAAATACAATAACATAACACAGCGACTGCAGCTTCAATTTGGGATTGAACATAGCCTTCTTATTTAAGGTGAACACAATGGCTCTGAGGGAATAATTAACCGCAAGCTCAATAATGACAACATGATGATAAATTAGATTTTTTATTTTTATTAATTAAATTATTTTTTTACAAAGCATAATTAGGGTTTATAACCCGCAAAAGGGAGAAATATTATTTTGGAACATCCCTTTACCTTACTGGTAAGATTTATTACTTTTTTCTAATTACTTCGATTTTTATTTTTTGAGCTTGACGAGGGCTTGATGGGTTTGCAGTAGTGCATTTGGTGAACCTATTGTGTGCGCCACATTTGCTGTGTACTCAAGACTGGCCTTGGTCATGAATTGATTTTAGACCACTTGTATTTTGAGTATTTTTCAATATCATAATTAGGCTGAAAAAAGAGTTATATTTAATCTGCAAAAAATAAAAATAAAAACAACACATTATTCATGTTATTTTGTTTTTACAGAGCTTGGTCTTGGTCCCTAAAGGTTTTGGTTAACATGCATTGACGACAGTAAGACTAAAGACAGTATATTACTGGAACTATCAAATGGAACATGGAAATGGTTTCTTGTATTCCTGTGGTAAGACTCCATAAAGCTGTGTTTATAGTCTGTCTGGTGCACAGAAAACCGCATGTGACAAAATCAAAAAGCAATATCATTCTGATAATGACAGCGGGATGTGCTTCCTGCCCATCATTTCAGAGTAACTGAGCCTGCCATCAGAGCGCTAATGGCATAAGGCTCACCACATTTCCCTAATTGAAGAACAAGAAAATTGTACTAGATATACTTGACAATTGCTCTGTGACAGGGGCAAAATAATACTTAAATTTACATTACGAGACATGCATTGGTCAAAAAAACAAACAACAACTAAAAAACAAACTCAACATTTACTGCAAAATGCAATGATCCTTGTTACAAATAATAATTCCACTTTGTCACAATTTGTCAATAATATTTGAACTAATCTTTACATTTATTGTAATTTATGTGTTTAGTCAACAAGTTAGATAACATAACAGTTCAACACCTACAGTCGCTATGCAATAAAACAATAACTGATATAATCAAACAGCAGATGAAACTATTCAATTGTAATGCACGCAATTCAAGCTGCGTTGTACTTACCTCAGTGTGACTGATGCCGGTGTTGAGCTGAACAATCAGGAAGCGTCTCTCACTGCTGCAAAAAGAGCTTTGAATACTGTGTGCTGCCTGTCTCCTAATGTAAGCGAACAAGCTGCCCCTTGTGACCAAAACATCTCAGGTTTTCCACACATCAGAGACAGAGGAAGGCGAGTCCAGCAAATGTGTGCTGCTGATTACACATTAGGCCCAATACTGTCTCCCAAATGTGACCAATAAGTCTTACTTAATGTGTCTGGGAAAATGATACGGATCTTGTGAGCTTGGGAATTTGATTAGCTTGTCTTGGAGCTGTGGTTTTGCTGGAAGAGTCTTTTAAATGTTCATTTCTACAAGTTGATCCTTGACCGACCACCACTCGCAAGTAGTGAGTGATTGATTTGTTTGTGATATTGTCCATTTGTGACAAAATCTTGATATGGTGCGGATTAAGGAATATTCCTCTGGGAATCCTGATCATGAAGGATTAACATAAGATATATCATTAATTGAGGATTATAGTGGTGTCATCATCAAGTATTGCTAAGTATCCAGTGATAAGTGTAAGAAAAGAGAATATTGAAATTAAAGCAGCAAAAACTTTGACTGTTTGTAATTGTAGAACTTGAACAAACTGTATGAAATGTAAAAAACAAAGAAAAGGTAAGTTTGTGCCATATAACAGTAGGGTTCCTGTCTGTCTGTAAAGCAGGGGTGTTCAAACTTTTTGGAAAAAGATTCTAAGGGACAACTGTCTCTGATTTTATTCTTATTCCACTAGTGCAGGTTTTAGTTGGATTCAGACATGTTTTAGTTGGATTTAACCAGGTTTTTGTAGGATTTAAACAGGTTTTAGATGAATTTGAGCATGTTTTAGTCAGTTTTGAGCAGATTAGAGTTTTTTTAGTAGGTATTTAGATGGATTTAAAAAGGTTTTAATTGAATTTAATCAGGTTTTAGTTGGTTTTAACAGGTTTTAGATGGATTTGAACAGGTTTTACTCAGATTTGAGCAGGTTTTAAATGTTTTTAAATTGAATTGGATGAGAACAGTTTTTAGTTGGATTTGATCAAAAATTGTACATTATGTCTTAATGCTGGGGCAACAAGCAATACATTTTATCTCTGAATGTTATGCGGCAACGACACATCGACGCATCAATGTGCGTTTGAGTTCACCTGGCCATTTCCTGTAAATGCACAGTAGACTACACACTTTTACTAAAAAGATGGAAAATATTCTAAAATGGACTGACAGGATTATTTCATGATGGGTTTTAGTTTACTGCTGAGACAAGTAAACGATAATGGAAAGCTAACTTCATGAGCAACAGTTTGTCGGAGTTTCACAAACTCCTCCCTCTGAGCGTTACCATGGAGACCCGACAAGTGCCTTTACTCACCAATATGATCTCTAGCCTTATAGCTGAGCTTTGATAATGAGCTGTTGTATTAACACATATGTTTAATTTGAATTGATAAAACTACAAAGTTATATGCCGATCCAAGTCGTGGGATGTTAAATTAAATCATGATTTAACTACAGAATATTTAATTATCCCTCATCCTTCGATTGATATTGTAGGACCACAGTTCATCTTAATAAACAGGAAAATAAAAGAGTTTAAAATATTCTGAATGCATTTAGTTTCTGCAGTAAGACATTGTAGACTGTAGATGTATTATTATTACTTTTACCTCTCCCTTCTCCCAGCCTTCCTATAACAGGTCACGTGACCTTTGGACACCACACCAAGGCACTTGGCCCAGAGGAAACACTAATACAAATTGGTTTTAACATCACAATAATATTGTTTATTGCAATTAATTCTGGTGATATATATTGCACAACAAAAAGAAGTCAATTGTGACAGCCCTAGATGATAATGTAAGAGCTTTCTTTCTTGTGGCATTCATGGTAATTTACAGTATAAGAAACCAATGCCCTACTGTGTACATTATATTTAGGCTGAATTTATTTTGTTTCACTAAGTGTCTGTGAAGGTTCTCAGCCATCCAGGTCTTCTTGAAGAAAACGTTCAAGGAAAGGCATCTGGAATCGGTTTTCAAGGCGAAGACGTTTTGTCTCTTCTCCAAGAAACTTTGTCAATTCTGAGATCAACTGGTAAGAGAGCTGAGCTTTATCTCTAGAGGGAGGGGTTTGACCTGAAACTAAACCTGATTGAACCAGGCTGTTTTTGTCTCATAGTCATTCCCATGAAGTAGACAGAAACTAGAGACAAAAGGGAAGGGTAGTCGTAGTTATCTCTTTTGTCTCTGGTTTATCTAAAAAACTTAAAAGGATGTTCTACAAAGACAACCTTCCAGTCCACTTTAAACCTGGGAACACGCTGCGTCAAAAACTGGTCCATCCTAAAGACAAGACCCCTCTCACAAACAGAGTAATGTGGTTTATGCTGTTCAGGGAAGAGTGCAGTGACAGTTACGTTGGAAAAACAAAACAACAGCTTCACAAGAGAATGTATCAGCACAGAAGAGCCAATCCTGGAGGAGCTGAGGCTGCAGTCCACCTCCACCTCAAAGAGAAAGGACATTCCTTTGAGGACAGCAATGTCCTAATCTTGGCCAGAGAGGTCAGATGGTTTGAGAGAGGGGTGAAGGAAGCCATTTTTGTGAAAATGGAAAAGTCTTCTTTGAACAGAGGAGGTGGCCTCAGATTCATGTTACATAGTATTTACAACAGTGTTCTAAAAACTTAACCAAAACAGTTTCACTCTAGAACAACAACAACACTTGAATGGAACAGTGACACTAACGACTCACCTGAGCCTTTAACGACTCTCACATCAGGAGTCACACTGTCCTTTCAAGGTAACGACTGTGAGACCAGAACAGCCTGGTCCAATCAGAGTTAGTTTCAGGTCAAACTGCTCCAGGTCAAAAGTTTCTTGGAGAAGATATGAAACGTACCTAAACACATTTCATGTGCTCAATAAAGAATGTTTACCTTTTTTTACAATATATGTATTGTTAATTGTGTTTTACAACAATATTTTATTCACAAAACAATAGATTAATAAAAAAAAATTGTTTACACAAAAAATAATTGTTAGATTAATTGAGAAAAAAATCAATAGCTTAATCAAAAAAACAATTTATAGATGAATCGATAGAAAAATAATCATTAGTTGCCGCTCTACATAAAAATAAAATCTCACCTTGTGCCATGATTGGCCCCCGGGCCAGACTTTTGACATGTCTAAATTACATGAAACAAGTCATGAAACAAAAATGTAGAAATTTTATTGCTGGCTCTGATATAGACGCAATTAATAGCGACTGCCTTAATTAAAGATTTAGATAAATTAAAAATCTCATTTTCTACCAGACATCACAGCACTCTGTCACTATAAACGTCAGCTTTTGTTTACAGTGCACTACTCTGATTCCAATCACTCCAAAACTAATATTTACCCGGTTATTGTCCTCAAGGTTTATCTTTGAAATTTCACAAAGTCCATATGACAGCAGGCAGGTGTCATTAAATAAGCCGGATCCTCTGCTTCTAAAGCTTGACAGTGAGGTTGTATTAGAAAAATTAACAAGACCTATTGTGGGCCGGTGTTTGATTTGGAAATGTGCAGTAAAGGTGGAACAACTTTTAAAGGACAAAGGACTGATGAGATAATAAAAAAGGGGGAGCGTTTTGAATACATTTGTTTCTGGAATAACATTATGAGCTTGTAATGAGAATTTGAATGTTTTGTCATGAAGGGGAGTTTAGCAGCGCAGCAGCCATGACGCTTAAGTGCACCTGTCCAAACCGCTGCCAAGACGAGCCACACACTGCTGCAAAAAAAACGCTACTGGACGTTAAATTATACATTTGTGTCAAAATGCCGCTGGTTGTTTTTTCCTTGCTTGCATATTTAACCATGCATACCCTCATACTTCCATCACTACTATACTTCAGTTAATTTGCCGTTTGAGTTAACCTTTTTAGCCAGCATCGAGGAATATGAAAGTCAAAGATTTGAAAAAGAAAATACAAACGCCATACAAAGTGCATTAAGCTTCAAGCTGTCAATCTCAAGTTAAGTGTTGTGTGCTTCTATCATTTATTGATGAGGTTACCTTTTAAGAGAGGTGTCCTTAAGGAGTTGCCTGGCAGATTGATGTTTATGTCTTTCCTTCTGCAAAGCTAATGACTTCCCTTGAACTTTATTTTGTTTTATTTAGTGCTATTTAGTGAAACCAGCTAACCTCAACTGTGATGAGTTAATTGTTCAGAGATTATCAGACATTGTATGTCACTTTGAAAAATTTATGACGGAAATTTTATTTTCAATATGTTCGTGCAGGAAATCTCATTAGTCATAGAGGGGATTAGAGGCATCCTGGGTATATAATTAAGAGCTCAAATGCAGCGCTTTCGGGATTTACTCGGATATAGACTAATGCCATACTCAATGCTGAATAGAAAATAATAATGCTTTGTCTTTGTGATGTTAATGTTATTACAGTGTGTTGCAAATGAATGTGGATTTGTCCTACAACACAAAACCTATGTTTGAATTGTTGTTTTTACATTTACATAATACACAACATGTCATTAGTAATATGAGCTTTATTATAAAAAGGTTTATAAGGGTTAGGATTAGGGCATAGACACAAAATCTTTATAATTTATTCAGTCTGGAGCAACTTAAGTAAAGTAAAACTAAAAAGTTCCTTGATGTTTTTGCTCACAAAGAGGTATTGATAGTGTATAAACCCATTTACAAAAAGGTAGTCTTATAAAATCATGAAAAACACAAGAAAATGTATACAATCAATACTTAACATGTTCATGTACTTTTATACATCGTAAAGAGGTTTGTACTTAATTGTATCATAGTTGTATGACTTGTACTCATTTGACCTTCTCTTCCATTGCCATGCAAGTACTTTATGACTGCAGTGCGAGTTTCTGTTCCACTTTTCCTCTAAAAAGGGTTGTTTGTAAATAATTTACCCTAAATGAAAATGTTAAAAGTAACGCAAACTGTAAATAATGCACTTATAAAGTGTCAACCCTTCAAACAAGACATTGGAAAAATACTTTGAATAATGTTGTACTGGAAAACATTGTATTGTGACATCCTTAGAATATTATTTATATTATAATTGTGCATAGGGTAAGCTTCTTCTGACAATTGTACCAACTTTTTCTTTGCCATTTCTTACTAAGTTTTTGTTGGATTTGAACAGGTTTTAGTTGGATTTAACCAGGTTTTAGAACCAGGTTTTATTTTTGAACAGATTTATTAGAAAGTTATCTATAATTTATTTGTGCATAGGGTATGCTTCTGTTTTATGGTGACATTTGTACCAGTATATTTAAAAGATTAAGAAAGCTGTAATCTGGACCACCAGCCGAATGCGTAACAGTCTTTTGTTTCAGTGATTTTCGTTCCACTATGAGTCGCTGTAAACCCCCACCGCCTCCAGCCTATCAACAGTTCTCTGTGTCTTGGTTTAATATTCGAGTGGGTCTGGGTGTGAGTGAGCCGAGGTGGGCTCAGCTGCGTCGTCTTGAGACTACAGCGCGCATTACGAGTGCTGGAGCCCCCTGAGGTCTAAATCCTTGATCCCGGTGCTTGTGATTATCTGTGTGGATTCACACAGGTCAAATTGGAAAAACAATCATAAGCTGCACAGACTGCTGCTGCTTGTCAGGTCAGAGACATATCATTTCTATCCGGGCCTCGCCATCTGCTCACTGCCGGCTCACACTTCGTAAAGTATTGGGCTGTTAAACTGAGAAAGAGGTAAATGTGCAGTGTTCACATATGCTACATCTCAGAGCATCTTATATAAATATCTTAGTGTCTTTCTCATTTTCACTTTCATTTCTCTTTGATTCCATTTTGTTCATGTAAGAGGTCTGCATTGTTCTACAATCCCATGGAGCAGTTTCCCTAAAGCTGATGAGGTTCTTTTAAATTACAAAGTGAAGCAAAAACGTGACACAATGAATGAAAGTTATTTAGAGAGGAAACGGCTATACCTACATAGGCCTTAAGGTCAGTTAGCATGACAAATGTTTGCATAGGCAGTCTCTTGATGGGTGACATCTGGTGGTAGTTTAAACAACTGCATGAATAAAGGACAAAATCACAAAAAGGACAAAATAGTGAAAAAAACATTAACACTAAATTTCACTTATTCATATTTCTTTAAACATAAAAGACATATCCTGACACAAGTGTTACTTAGGTCACTGCAAAACTCAGCCACACATAGAAATGACCAAAAGGTGTCATCTATTCTATTGCATATTAATGTTATATCTAGGCATTTGATAGAAGTAAGAGATGCGCGTGAAGCCCTCTCCACTTCACACTGGCCTGTTCTCTTGGCCTTATTAAGTGCTGCAGGATGTTTGAGCTTGTGAACTGACAAGCATGGCAGGTAATAAAGTGTCTCTACTCTGCAGCACCATTATTTTTGAAGGTCAATGGATGGACAAGCCTCTCTCAGCAGAGTGATACTTTCTGAAGCGTGGTAATGAGTCTTTGCTGTCTTTCTTCACAGAAGCGCTGGGAGCTATAGACGCTTTGCCACTTCTTACTCTGGGATAACAAGAGTTTAATTTATTTGTTTTCTCTTTCTGTGAGTCACATGTCTCTTTCAACCTGTAACAGAGGATCATCTAGTACATGAGACAAACACATCCAACTAATGAGGAGGACACCACCTTGTGGTGTCACTGAACTATGACATTGCAATAAACATAAGCTGTCTTTGTATGCTACAGTCATGACTTTACAGTAATATGCTGCAAGGTTAATAATCTTTTCAATTATATTCAAAAATCTTTACTGATCCCCTTGGGAAAATTCTAGTCACATGATAAGTAGTGCTGAAGTGCATACATCATGGTTGCTCCCACAAACGCTGCATCAGTTGGAACATCATCAGGGGTTAGTGACGCTCGCCACATCTCAACAGCAGGACACCACAATCACCTCTGTACTCTTGTTGCAGTGCCATCAGTGCCACAACCTCCCCACGACCTCATCCATCATACCTCAAATTATGTTTGGTAGAGCAGTCTCCTTAGCAACAGCCTAGGAATAAGCTTTGATAGGACTGAGAGTTAGCTATGGCTCTTGTTCTTGTGTTTGCTGGTCAGCTCTTCCTGATCACTTTTCACCGTCAATTAGCATGTAACTGTCTCATCCTCTGTATTTTTAAACATTTCTAGTACAACAGCTTACAGTGACCAGTATACTGTTCACATACAAAACTGAACCAAACATATATGTGCATGTGGATGTCACTTATATGAACATTTGAGCTTCTGTGACCACAGTCATTCCAGCTTTGTCCATGTTCTCTCTGGATCACGGATTATGTGAAATGTGTTCCACTTTACTGTTTAACACGCTACACTGAATCAAACCTTCCCCTCACAATCCAATCAGGACTGATGAATTCCAAATTGACAGCAAATCCTTATGACCATAGGGCACTTACTCATATGACGCAGAGCCACTGAAAAATGACAAATGATGGCATGAAGTGGAGAGAGGGAGAGATAGCAACGGATGGACTGCCCAGAGAGGAAGAGAAAGATACACCACTAGATTTATGGCTTCTTGTTTGGAGCATACTGCTGAAACAGACTCATAAATGTTTTTGATGGTAAGGTGAATAAATAACTTGCATCGTGTCTGCTCAGCACGCGATAAATAATCCTTAAAGGTTTAATCATTTTCTATGATTTATGTGAACTTATTCATATTGTACACACAGCTCAGCTCTTTCTGTCTTACTCAAGTGCAACCTTCCCTTATGTATGTTGTATTTAAAAAGCTTCAGTCTAAAAAAATACTGTGCAGTGGATTTGCTGCAGGATGCATTCTTGAACCTCATTTTTGTGTATTTTACAAAAGTTTTTGTTATTCTATTAAGAGGTTTTATTTATATAGCGCCTTTTCATAGCTCGAGGTCGCTTTACATTGTACATTATATTACATTTATACACCCACAAACACATTCCAAAACATACAAGCCACATTATTCAAAAGACATAAATACACAAATCATAATGTGGAACTTCCAGCCACTGCGATGGATGTCATGTCATTATTTCAACAAACATGAAAAGTCCTTTTCAAAATAAGTGTCCTGAACTTACTTACAAGCAGTACTTGGTGGGAAAACTCAATTTAAATATTCTCTGAACTTTGAGCTCATGCTTGTTTGGCGAAGGTTTTCCCTTAGAAGCTGGGAAACAGAGCTGACCTCCATTAAAAAATATATATAATAATAATTTATTCATTGGTATTGCACAAATTCCTTTTAATCTTTTTCTAGGTGTTATCTGAGCTCTTTAGTTATTTGATTAATTCAAACTGTCTTAAGATTGAGATCATAATTTATCATTTAATCAGCATTCAGGAACTTCCCAGTAGAACTATTGTTCCTATTGTAATTTAAAATTCACAGACTAACCTGTCTATTTATAAATCTTGAAGCTTAACATCGTTGTAAAAATGCCTTTTATCGGATAGGGTCCAGCTGGCAATCTCAAACAGATGACTTTATACCCTCTAGGGTTTTTATTCAGAATAAATTAGCTCAATAAAGTACCAAGAGGGCACTTAGAGAGCAGACAATTAAACACCTTGCATAGAATGCAGCGCAGATGTATTTCAAATGACTGAAAGCTTCTACTGATGAATGCAGTCAAAAAGACAGCACTCAAGAGTATTTCAGCAATGGACAGTAAACACATAGTTGATCTTACCTTGACCATTGGGGTGTAGCAAAGCACTTCTGATCTTTGCTTTAATTAATAATGTCTTAGAACATCCATATCATAGTCAGAACAAAGTCACACACCTAAATATCCATCATGACAGATGACTTGTTATTAAAACAAGTGAATCTTTTAGCTTTACCTTTGGCCATATAGTATGAAATAGCACAGCCATCTTTAATCATTTACATGTAGATAATGATTACAATGCATGACACAATATTCAATAGTTCTCCTCACAACATATCTTTTCTTTCTTTCCATCCCTGCCTCAAAGCTGACTTCCATCTAATCCACACAATAGTCTGTAACTGTCATATGAAGCTGACAGAGCAAATTCAGGGTGGAAGACTCCCCCCCCTCATCGGCCTGACACAGCTGCTGCATCTACCTGATGCAGCTCCTCACCGGCAGTCAATCACTGCTAAGCACCCTCTCAACTTCCTCATTCAGTCTTCAGCTCGTGCTGCAAACCTCCTCCACCCCGTCGCCACCTCAACTGGAGACCACAGTTTTCAGGCAAAGCTGTTCAATAAACTGTACATTATCTGTTTCATGTTTTGAGTCTCTCTAGGTTGAAATGACATCTACTTGCTCTTTCATGGCATAACAATGAAACATTACTTTAGCCCTACTCAATATAATTATGTTGTATTTAGTTAAGTACCTTTTTACTGTCACTGTAATCAAAAGGATTGAGTTCGGCTGTACTAACCTGTCCCTCAGGTGTGAATTGCATGGCGCCTGGGGGATAGTATTACTGCCACTGCCAGGGGCCTGTCTGTCCTCCCCTCTAAAGTCTTTATACTTTGGTCTATTGTGTGGACCCAGAGGACTGTCTGCCACAGAAAACTACTGGTCTTTATTAGCAGCTTCAAAAAACTATGGGAGAGCTATTTTTAGAACAACGCCTTAAGTCCCTTGTGAAAGTAAG
Organism: Perccottus glenii; assembly: GCA_024416835.2. Taxonomy (NCBI): domain Eukaryota; kingdom Metazoa; phylum Chordata; class Actinopteri; order Gobiiformes; family Odontobutidae; genus Perccottus; species Perccottus glenii. The sequence goes on from CM044558.2 coordinate 16,679,988, forward strand.
CTTGTGCATGATCATGGGAAGGTTAATGTCGGTGCGGTGATCCAAAGACTGCCACCTGTCCTCGGGGGTTCTCCTTATATGCTGACAGCAATAGCTCATTTTGATTCTTCTCATTATGAGCCTTTGGACAAGGGCTTGAACCTGTGCGCTGTGTGGGGGGCATGTTGAGTGGAGAACACTTTGTGATGGATGTGAAAAAGTGAGTGTTGGTCCTGACAAGGTCTGTTCAGCTTACAATGCCACTGTGGATTTTGAAGTGCAGCATTTGAGTAACATTTTCAACAGAGGTAAAAATCAGACTATGTGCCTTGAACACACCCTGAGGATTCGATCATCCTAGAAACTGAAAAAAATAATACTCTTGGCCCCAAAATGTTTTTCTGAAAAATAACACCTTGTCATTCAAAGGACAGCTTTACTGCTTCTGTGGATGGTCTCCTTTTAAAAAAAATTGACATTTACTGCAACGCTGGAGGATTTTTTCCCTGACTCTACCAGTCAACCATGAAACCCAACAAGCAGAGGCCCCATCATTTACCTTAATTGTATTTATTGTTGATGAAAAGCATCATTTGGCCTTGTCTTTCCAAAGGTTTTAGGTACTCCAAAAGGAAAAAACACTTAGGTGGCCTTTCTCAGATTTACAGTGGCAGAGGAAAACCCCTGTTGACTTCGACTGATGACAAAGTGCAACGATGGCGCAGTGGTAAGTATTCTCGTCTCTCAGCAAGAAAGTCCAGAGTTCAAGGTCACGTGTCGGATGGATGAAAGAAAATTCATGAAGTAATAAAACTGGATTTGTCTGACTTGGCTGGTTAGGAAAGCATGTCCTCATTGTATAATTTTCTTTCCATTACTATTACATCCCAATATAATAAAAAGCAAAGGTGAGATATTTGGGTAATTCACTTCACAATGAAACTAATGGCAGACATAAAATCTTGAACATGAGTTTTAACAGAGAAATAATCATCATGAGTTTCAAGATTCTGCTTTAGTTAATAAATACTTACACAAAGTCCACATACAGATACAAAAACTGATTGACCCAAGCAATCTTTTTTTTTGTTACCAAATAGTATTTGGTTCTTCTGTCTACCAAGGCCACAATAAACATCTGGGGAGTCATATTTTACTCATTGTCTGTGCACTGCAGTTTTTTGTAAATAAATTTTATGAGTGTACTTCTGAATTTGTTGCCCAGTGTAAAATGTATTTTAGCCACAATGGTGATTGGGGTCAACCGCTATGCCATGTGTTGAGGATCACCTACAGCACCAAGGACAGGAATCAGCAATCACACGAGTGACCTCTTTAATAGACTGTTTCAATCTGACAGTGTTTCCACTGAGCATGAGTCCATCAAGAGCCCTGACACTGCCAGCAGTTAGCATTATCTTTAAAGCTCAGTATGTGTAACCTTGAAGGACAAGAGTGAGATGCCACGATACCATATCACCACTGGGTGCTGATAGTGACAGAACATATCTATTCTGTGCATTGGGTGGCTGCACATCTAGTGACTTGATGAATTGGATAATGCAAATATCTCAAGGTTATCTGTCACTCACACACACACTGTGGATATGAGGATCTGGGATTGAATGTCAATCCAATGCCATTTTCTGTCTAAAGCCTTAACGGTGCCTCACTTCAGTCGAGTCAACTTAACGCTTCGTTTGAGCTTCGTCATGAGACAAACAACAACTTTGGTAAGAAACATAACAAAGCAACATTACCTGCTTTAATTTGACCTGGGTACACAGTCAAAGTGTGTAATCTTAAACCTATGTAGTTGTGGCTCAATTTGTACACATTTGTCACCAATTGGTCTGTCTGCAGGGCCGCTTACAGAACTGATGAGGCCCTGAACAAACCCTATGGCCATAGGCCCCCTATATAATTATGTCCATATTTCTAAAGCATAAAAGGAGATTTAGTTTTGGGCCTCCAAAGACCCTGAGGCCTGGGACAACTGTACTGTTCGCCCTCCCTCTGTCAGCTGCCCTGCTGCAGAGTGCATGTATGGCTAAACAAATCAGTTAAATTAAGAAAAAATAATGTACATAAAATATATATAACATAGGCCTCTCATGAAGGCATAGTTACATTTTAATGAAGAGTGTCTAAACTGCTACAGTACAGTAAAGTGTACAGTTACAGTAAAGACTGTAGACTGTAGCTGCTTACACTTGCATTGTGTAACCAGATGAATATTTAATTAAGCTAAATTCAGATAAAAAGGTTAAAGTAAAAGCATCTGGACTTGTTTTTCAAGGTAATAACGTTTCATCTCTTATTTCAAGAGACTTTTTCAATTCTGAGGAGCTGAAGGTTGTCATTCCCAAAGTTGGTAGCAACCTGTCTGTGAAGTGTTCTCATTCATCCAGGTCAAAGCAAAAGCATCTGGACTCAGTTTTCAAGAGGAAGACGTTTTGTTTCTTATTCCAAGAGACTTTTTCAATTCTGAGGAAACGTCTTCACCTTAAAAACTCTGCCTTCGTGAATGTCTAAGTCTGACTGGGGCAAGTGTTTATGTGTGTAGTGTTAAACAAAACCCCAACCACACTAAAACAACTAATTAAACCATCACAATGACTCTGAAGCTGTTATGTTAAGGTGAAAATCCAAAGTTCTTAAAGAGACCCTAGATACTTGGTTACAAGATGTTTTTTTCTTTTTTTTTTTTACTGTTTTATTCATTCATTAATTTATTGATGAATGAATGATTGTTTTGTTTTATTACTCTTTTTAGGCAAATTTTTGTCTTTGTGTATTTTTATAGCACCACTAGAATGATTTCTCACAAACAGTTTCCACCAATCTTATTCTATTTTTCTGTTCATTTGTGAAAGATGAGAAAGCATTTCACATTCTTTTTCACAATATCCCTCCCAGGAGTGGGTAAGTTTTGGTTTCCTGTCCAAATGATTAATCTTTCACATTATTGCATGGAGGGACTCATAACAGCATAACATTACCTGTGGACCCAATTACACAACTGACAACAGTATCAGTGCAACTCTGACTTATGGCAGCATAAACACAGCATTGTAATTTAGCAGCAAACGCAATTTAAGAAATGATATGCATAGATTAAAGCATTGATACTTTAATTTATTTAGATTTTTATTTCTAAAACTCCACATTTAGAACAAAAACAATAAAAAGTTTTCATAAGCGTTGTCAAATGTAACTTTGTATACTGCGGTGGTTAAGTGACACATTTACCTTTAAAAGTCCAATCGTAGGTAAGATGCAGACTGAACATACTGAGTGGTCCACCCAGGCCTTGTTAATATGACAGCTACAGCTTGAGACAGTTCATTGCTATTCATGCTCCAGCGTCTCCTCTGTGTCTTTGACTTGGATGTACAACACACACTGAGCAACACATTTAAGTGCCACACCGGTCCCATAAATGCTTAATCTCAGAAGACCTCCATTGGTAGTAATATCAGGTCAAATTGTCCAAGCCTTGGTGTTTTTCAGCTGCAAATAGCCCCAGTGTATTATATTCACATTATTATGCTGCCAAAAGCACTTTGGGTAAAGGTTCAGGACTATCTTTCCCGTCTTTGAGACACCGTTCTTCATACTGATGAATTCTGCAAATTCCTGATTTTTGGAGGTTATTTCTCTTGATTAACATGTCACTGTGGTTGTGGCCAACACAATGTTTGCTTCTGCTTGTTGTGTTGCTTGACCACGTGGCACTATTGACCAGCTGCACAGACAGACATCTAATAAAAACATAAAAACAAACAACACCAATTCAATTATCGATCCATGACCCTCGCTGTATTATGCAAACTTAACCAGCAGGACCAAGAAGTAATCAATCATGTCTGTTTGTTCCCCGCTAACAGGAGTTAAATGCAGTAGTACAAGCACTGCAGACTATATACAGTATATTGTTTGGCGCATGGTTTTAGGGCATTGTTGCATGTTTTGATTGATGGCAACGCAAGGCACCAATGTGTGTGATGTCCTTGTGTTGTTTACCAAAGAGAAGGGCAATCTACACAAGGAGATAAAGAGGGAGATGACATATCACAAAGGTCCTAGCTTGAATTTGAGACAGGATTTTGTTGCATGGTTACACAGCTCCGACTGTAGAGCACTAAGCCCACAGGATGCACAACTTACTATATATTTTTTATTTCTTTAGAACAGTGTACAACGTACATTAAGCCGAAGCAGAGATGTTTGTACCAAATTATATGTTAACAGCTCATTTCCTTCTGTAGTTCTACTGTATATTGTACATGTTTTTTTGGTGGTAGGGGAAACCAGAGCACCCAGAGGAAACCTACGCAGACACAGGGAGAACATATAAACTCCACACAAAGAGGCCCTGCCCTGGATGAAGCATGTGTTCATTGTGTGGTGTATATTTTTGACACATTGGTGTTGTTGGCAGCATTGGGAGTGAACAGGTGTGTTCAGCAGGATGAATGAAGAGATGACATAGATTAATGACTCGGGCCTGCAGCACACTATTATATCGAAGGCCACTGCTGCCCACTGTGGGTGAGTGGTTGTGTGGACCTTCACGTGGACAATGGCTAAAAATAGCCAAAGAGAATAAACAGGTTGCTGCTATGGTGTGTTTCCTCCCCCTTATTGACAAAATCACACACACATTGTACACACAGAGCCAGCCACATTAGGACATACTGTACTATGTACCTACTGTCTTTAGTGTCCCACTGGACCCTGCCTTTTTAACTTTGAAGCATAGTTTCTGCATGCTGAGTACAGAACTAATGGTTATGTTTTTCAGCTTAACTTACCTGTTTTTCTTTTTTTCTCTCTTTCTGGCATGTTTTTATATGCCTCACTTAGGTTTTCAGAATCTAATGAATTTCTTGTTTAAACATAGTAAAAAGTTGTTTTAGGTTCTGGAGTTAATTGTAATAAGCCTAAAAATGGACCTGTTTGGCACCTTTATGCTACACTTTTAACAAACTCATTTGGGTTCTGTTTTAGCCCTAAACATAGACCGTGATATTGAGCTCAAAGGCCCATATAATGTACAGTGTTTTCTTTTACATACGACAGTTAATACAGTCTCATTGATTTTTATCATTACTATGCTGCAGAGGTGGGGACAAGTCACACATGGTAAAGTCCAAGCAAGTCTCAAGTCTTAACCATCAAGTCTCGAGTCAAGTCTCAAGTCACAGTTTAGATAAATCAAGCAAGTCAAGTCAAGTCAAGGGTTCACCCTAAGCAAGTCAAGTCGAGTCCTGATAAGTTTCAAGTCAAGTCACAGTACTAAAATAAAAAGAGGTAAAAAATGTACAAATAACAAATGTACAATAAAATGGTACATTTCTTCCCATACAAATTATTTTTTGCACAGAAAAGATGAACTTACATAATGTATCTTATTCATTATACATTTTGCTCTATGTGAATCATATGCATATCTGTGCTACTGCTAATATCTGAAAATAAAATAAAATTGTGTTGTTTACACAAAACATTTAAAGTCTAAGATGTATAATCCAATCTGTCTAATTCAGTTTAATTGAAATAGTCTAAAATGTGTTGCATTTACAGAAAATAAGGTTTGCCAAGACAATGGCACTAAGCTGTGAACGATGGGGCCGCATAATAATCCCCCCATGACTGGACACACGCTCGACAGGTGCACTTGAAGCAGGCACAGCCTGCAATTTGGAACAGTGAAGGCATTTTCTCCTTGTTAATTCCCCAAAACAAAAGGCAGTTCTGGCCATCACAATTGTCCAGGTATAAACTAATTATTGTGACTGAAAAACTGCCTAATATGTAATTGCGCTGTAATTATTCTTGTCTGTATGACCAAAAAAAAAAAAAAAGACGCTAGTGATTACATTGGCGCCTCCGTGTTAGCATGTCATGCAGTATGGTATAAGCGCAATGCCTTTTAGTTTCCACACGCAGTCCACAAACACAATGCGCACATTTAATACAGACATTATAGCCTACATGAAATAAATGGAGCGGCCCGCTCATTTTAAGATGCCTAGCAACATTAAAATTCAGGATAAGTCACATCTATTTACGAGACGTATCAGTAATGATAATGGTCACATTTCTAATAAGAAAAAAACATAATATGCAACCAAGGCTAAATGACAAACATAATAAGATTAATTCATTAAATTAATTATAGATCTTAGTAAAACTGACTATAAAGAGATGATTTTTTTTACCTTTCCTTGTCGTTCTTGAAATGTCGAATAAAATTTGACGTCGTGGTTGTCGTGTCGGATATTCTTGCGTTGCATATTTTGCATCTGGCAAATCTTTTTTTATTGGCACGGTCCAGTTCAAAGTCCTTATAGCCAAATGAGACTATTTGTGGAGCTCGACTAACTTTACTGTCTTCCATGTTTGGCGCGGTTTGAATTGTGTAGCGTTAAATTCACATACGCTGATTAGTGGTGCTGACGTCACAATAATTATTATTTTAAAATTTATTTTATTGCTGTTTTATTAATTATAAGTTCAAGTCATTGTCGAGTCTTCCACTTCAAGTCAAGTCAAGTCTCAAGTAATTTTTTCTCAAGTCAAAGTCAAGTCAAGTCATTTTCATACTTTAATCAAGCAAGTCGCAAGTCCTGAAAATTGTGACTCGAGTCAGACTCGAGTCAAGTCATGTGACTCGAGTCCCCCACCTCTGCTATGCTGACTAACAATTGAGCTGGTTGTGTTGTTCACCTGCTTTAGAAGTTCAGCCGCTTGGTGTATGACATGTTCCCAGATTTGTTTGTCCTAATTCTGGCTGCAAGTCTATCTGCCTCCATGGCCCAAAGTGTTTCTTCAGCATGATGCTACAATTTGGGTTGCTATGACGACAACCCACGCAGGCACACATGCCCACATAGTCTGCAAGAATTACAACCTCATCCTTGTGAAATGCCTTTAAGAACTGCGGTGTTTGTAATGGGCAGTGCATTTGCGCCGAAATTAAGAGTAGTAATTACAGATATCAAGCTGATGAGTTACTCCACCCAGCCACTTCAACAGTTGCTAGGTGGGGCCGTCACTGCTAAGCCACACATTTTAACTTATACAAGAGCTGATTGGCTGCCTCTTTGACATTAATTAATGAGAGGGGACACAGTCAATTGCCCTTAATCATTTCCCTGTATCCTAAGTAATTAACAACAATCTGTCAATAAATGAATCAGGAAAACACATGACTTCCCACTGTAGCACTGTCAAATGACATCAAGGATTAAAATAATATTGGTAAAATTACAAACTAACAGTCCGACAGTTAGTTTGTGTATTCATATGCGAGAGGCTGAGGTTTTGGACTATGTTTTGTTTTTACATTCATACCAAATTGTTATAGTCTTCATCACTGGCTTCCTTTGCAGATTATACAGATCATAAATAATAATGAATGACATTTTGTTTTAGCGATGGAATTTCTTGTTTAAACATAGTACTCAAATATATTCAATGGAAAGTTGATCATTAATGCAAATGATAATGACCTTCCTGGCCTCCATGTTAATATCAGCCCTTACTGTAAAGAGCATATTCACTTTGGCCAGTGTCTATGGCTCCTCCCACAGGTTCTGACCCCTCTAGTTTCATAGGCTGTGTGCGGTCACAGTCTTAATAATTTAGCTTTTCGATTATTCATATAATAAAGACCAAATAACCAAACCCTAACCCTTTGCTAGTGTTCAAAGTGCACAGCATATTTGCAGCCCTGACATGTGGACACCAGCAAAGCCTTTATCCTTTTAAAACCCCACCACAGCGCCTACATGTTGAAGACACAGTATACTGGCGTACAGAGTTCCCATTTGTTAATGCAGCATTATTGATCACTTGTCACTGTAAGAAAGGAACATGCCAGAGAAATCAATTACACATATGCAGAGTATTATCAAATTTCTAGAAAATGCTTGGCTAAGGAGAAAACGCTGAAGCGACACATAAGCGGGGAAATCTCATTCTTGTATTGAGCCCCATTCATATTAACCATGAGTGAGGGGAGGACATTCCCGCAGTTTGGGTAATGGTCTGGAGGATAATAAGGGATGCATAATATAATATTTATTCATTTAAGACCAGGCAGTGGGGAAATCATTACAAATGGATGTCTAAAAGATAAGATGAGCTGGATTACTTGGGAGCTGGGGGTGTAGAGGCATAGTGCCGACTGAGGTGGTCACTTAAAGAAAAGGGCCATCTAGTCATCTTGTTGGGCTTACTAGAGCCAGTTCAAATGCAGTGTTTGAGGTTGTTTCACTAAGTGTGTAAAGGGGGAAAAGGTATGAAAAGATCTCCATTGTTTGTCCTCAGATTAATATTGATGACTTTACTTCAGATATTACCGCCATAATTTGATGCATAATCACCTGACTGAGCTTCTAAGGACATGTAATATTACAGTTGTGGTTTCAAACACATAAGGGTGACTCACAATTGCAATAATAAAAAAGAAAATTCACAATTAAAATATGACTGTTTTGCTGGACTTTCAAAACAACATTGAACAAAGCAAATATGAGACTTTTAAATCACTGCAGAAGAAGTCAAAGTGAAAATTGTAGTGCTATACAGCGACGTGGGTTCAGTAGAAAAATACATCCACTTGCCACAAATTTGATAAATATAAATTGTGTAACCGACTTTTAAAGAAGGAGCCAATCACAGTAATGCATGCAGCAGAAAGAAACCCTCCATGTTTTGGTGCTGATGTGCTGATAGCTGATGGTGAAGTTTGTCTTACACTGCTAATTTAAATTACATACACATACATGTTATATGTTTTACAGTCTTCACCAAATAAAACCCATTTACTCATCAATATCTTTAAAATCAACACATTGACGCGCAATGCCCCTCACTGGACATTAAAATTACAGCTTTAGATTCGCAGAACAGAAGATTTTTTTTTTTTTTGGTATATTTGTACATTCAAGTTTTTGTTCGAGACATGTTGCAGCTGTAGTCCCATCGTGTAGCAGTTGAACATTGTGTGCGAGTGATGGGATGTGGTGCAGCCCTTGCGCGCCTGCTCTCTCTGCTCCTCCTCGCCGATAGTGTACAGCGGGACACTCTGCAGTTCGCTTATCCCGTTCCTTCCGTTGCCTTTTACGCGCACGACGTCTGCAGATTCACAAGGACTGAGCGAGCCCTGCACAGTCTTCACCGCACGCTTTGAGCTTTTCTGGATGAACGCGGGACTCTTTGACAATGCCTCTAATGGGCAAACCTCTCCGCTCTCCTTGCCACGTTTAAAACAACACACAAAACGTCTTTTTTTATTATTTTTATTTTTTATCCCGAGTGAGTCCCACTACAAAATGCGGGACGCGCGGTTTCGCCGCGTCCACGGACTGTACTCATTGGTGGCCGCTTGACGAGAGGGGGATCCCGGCTCCCTTTTCATCTCTGCTCCCTTAGGAAAAAAGAGGAGTTTGCATGCAAAACGTGGTTTATTTCGGCAAGGTGAGTCCGACCATTTGTGTTTACTACTTTGAGAAGATTTAAAGCAGGTTCTAAGCTTCCCTAGTTCGGTCTGTCTAGGTTTATTTACACCAAAGGTACTTGGTTTGTGGCATAAGGCTCGGGGAGCGTGTCTGCTGTTTCATTTAAATGACTGCAGGAAAAAAAGCTAATAGCTACTCGATTCTTTTGATCCTTTCTATGAGCTTGTAAAGTGGGCTGCATTGTAGTAGTCTGCACTAAAGGCAGTGTCAGTGGGATTAAAACTGTTGCATGTATAGCTCAGTTTACTCTGAACTGACAACATACAGATGCAGCTGTTCCACTTCAATAAATCAGAAACTTTGATTTTTTTTTTTTTTTTTGAGAAATTGTACAAATGTGAGAACATTTGGGTAGTTTTCTTAAATTGCCATTCATGCATAGTTATGGTTTATTGCAACACAGAAAGGATATTTGAAAAATATTTGAACAGATAGAATAATTAATATTGTGTTTAGGAAAAAATGCTTCATCTCTCCTGTTCATTTGTTTTTCAGCACACCACTGAGTCCCTTTTGTTTTTGAGCGAGTTTAGTCTACAGTAGAAGCTAAACGGCAGGAGTTCAGTGCCTTGCCAGAGCCGTAAAAGCACTGGGAAGTAAAGAGTGGAAAGCAAAGCAGCCATATTGACTGACAAAACTAAATCATTGATTCGGCCCAATACCTTTTTATAAATGAATAAAATAAATCAATAATACAGTTAGTGTGCAGCTACTGTGTTTCTATTTTTATTCAAGTAACAGGTGACAGCGCTGCCTTTGAAAAAGAGAGGACATATATTTTGGAGTGTGTCATCATCTGCTTGTTCTCTCCCCAGCCATGGAGGGTCTTGCCTAAAGTGGATCCAACATAACTCTGGTTTGTTCGACTTACTGCTCCACTGCAACATCCTTATCTTTCGAAGGCTCCATTTCCTTTTGTAAACCATGGCTGAGAAGACTGGAGCAGCAGGGCTCAAGCCCATCAACATCCGAACCACTCCACCTTTACCCCCAGAGCCTATTGACATCATCCGCACCAAAGCCCGCGCCCGAAGAGTCCGGCTCAACGTAGGGGGGCTTAACCATGAGGTCTTGTGGCGGACCCTTGATCGTTTGCCCCGGACAAGACTCGGGAAGCTCCGGGACTGCAACACCCATGAATCACTGATGGAAGTGTGTGATGATTACAGCTTGAATGAAAATGAATACTTTTTTGACCGGCACCCGGGAGCTTTCACCTCCATTCTGAACTTTTATCGCACAGGCAAACTACACATGATGGAGGAAATGTGTGCCCTGTCGTTTGGCCAGGAGTTAGAGTACTGGGGGATCGATGAGATTTACCTGGAGTCCTGCTGCCAGGCCCGCTATCACCAGAAGAAAGAACAGATGAATGAAGAGCTAAGGAGGGAGGCAGAGACCATGCGGGATAGGGAGGGCGAGGGGGAGTTTGATAACACCTGCTGCCCGGACAAACGGAAGAAGCTGTGGGATCTCCTGGAGAAACCCAGTTCCTCTGTGGCTGCGAAGGTAAGTGAACCAAAACTATGGTAGAAAGTGCCATTGTACCTCCAAAGCTGACCATTGCTTTGTAATCATAAAGCACACATATTTAAGTCTTAATCCAGACAATAATACTGAGTTCATTCAAAACTTAAACTGGCATGTATTGTACTCACACTAAGCTTTACATATTGACATCATCATTTGATCCCTTTTTGTAGCATCGTTCAAAGAAAGAGATACATGAGTGGCTGCATTTTTGTAGACGTATAGAGTATTGTGTAGAGCAGTGCAGATAACTGTTGGTGAGGCCAACACGTACAGAATATTCCTGTTTATAATATATTAAGTAAATAGGTGTGCGTATAGTCTTTTGTGTTCAAAATCATTGTAAAAAAACAGATTTTATGTCATATATATGCTTTTGAATATGAGAATTTAAAATATAATCTCTTGCTTTGTCCACACTCTTGCTGCATGTTTATGTATGGGTTACACTTATTGAGCATTAAGCAGAAACCTTTAAAAATGCTGTTTACTGTGTTTGTAGATGAGGGATTATGTTGTGGACAGACAGAAACTGAGTTCTGTACAGCACTGGTATCATATGTCTATATAACTCTCAGATTGGATTTTTGATCTCCTCTGTGACGCGGCAAAGTGACAGGTCGATATTTAAAGTCTGCTGCAGGTTCATTGAGGTTTATGGGCCATTTATTATATTTACCTTGAGCGCAGTTTAATGGGTTTGTTTAATGCAGTAATCTGTGCTTCTTCCCCTGCTGCTATAGGTAAAGTATAAAGTTCATCTAATCAAACAAAATGGGATGGTGTTGCAATGTCAAGGCTGCTGAAGTGATGACATGTCTTTGGGCTCCTCCCCCTTCTCCCCTCTTACTCAGGCCTCAATTATGTTGGTCAGCCTTGATGAAATCCAATCACTGGTAATTTATGTTGCGTCTCCAGTATCCTGATCTCATCATGGAGTGGTCCAGGGCAGGGCTGGACAGGATTATTTTCCATGTCAGGGGATCATAAACATGGGGTCTAGTGTGCGTGTGTGTGACTTTTACAGTGACAAACTGTTTGAAGAATCACGCTGATGTTCAATTTCAAAGTGTGGGTTCATAACATACCTATTAAAGTTTTGTTTTTGGATGTTTCCTTACTCTCCTTTTGGTTCAAATAAACAAGTCATTTGTGCTTTCAAAGAATGCGCTCAGCTAAGTTAATAGCATTCATCCTCAATATGTGTGACCATATGTTATACAAATCACTTTATAAGGAGCCTGCGATGTGCAGTTTATTCCATACGCAGACAGCATCAGAATAATTCAATACACCGTGCAATATTTCAAGAGATTTACCTCTTCATCCTTCTCATCTCCTTCTGTATGTTGTGGGGGAAGCCTATAAAAAGCTTTAAGGGAAATCCCACCCAAACCCACATTGCAGTGACGACTTTGTTGCTGGGTGCTCCAAAAGGGGCAAAATGTGATTTTAATGGTTCAATCTTGTAGTAGTGCGAAGGTTATTTGAAGCTGAAAGTACATTTGGAAGTAGACTGGCGGGGCTGCTCTGCTGTCAGATGGCAGCTCCCTCAGGTCAGGGAAGCCTTTTATGGGTCACGGGCCATTCAACAGAACCCTTGAAAGCCCTTGACCAAGGAAAATGTCATTACTGAGCTCCAACATTACTCCAACTGTGTGTACTTTGTACAATGCCACCTAAGCACTTTGCCAAAATAATCTCAGACATATTTTTCTTCTCTACCTGGAAAGCTTTTTATCTTTCCTGGTCTATCCAAACATATATTAGGGGACGTTCATGGCCCCTCGTGGCTCTTTGTGCCTTTAAATAAAGGTTAAACATGAGAGGACTGAACTTTTCAGAGGGTCACTCAGGCAAGGATTTTTATTCATTAGGAGGAGGATTAGAACAGTGGTAATGTGTTTGGTGTCCAGAAATGAAAGGTTAAAATGTTGCAAAAGATAGTAGCTGGAAATCCCAGAGACAGTGTGTGATGTCAGAGAAGCAGCCTTGAACGTTACGCCTCAGGATGCTAAAGCTGGATTTTGCAAACCTTTCTTGTTGTATTGAAACTTTTAAAAATGTAGTGTCACTTTAATGGAAGCATGCACTATAAGTTATTCAAAATATAATAATATTTTTTTTCTATTGTATTCCATTTATATATATATATATATATATATATATATATATGGAATACAATAGAATGATACAATAGAATGATGAAGCATCATTGTTTTTGAACGCTCTGTAGATGTTATTACAGGCTATTGGTTAATGGGGTCTGTGTTATTGCAAACCGATATTCACATTTTATTTCTTGATGGGAAATGAATATAAAATATTTATTACATTTACATTTATTCATTTAGCTGACGCTTTTATCCAAAGCGACTTACATTGTTCTAATGTAATTACCAGTGTTACAGTCACTGGAGGCAAGGTGGGTTAAGTGTCTTGCCCAAGGACACAACGACAGTATGAACTGTGGGGAGAGTGTGAATCAAACCGCCTACCTTCCGGTTGAAAGACGACCACTCTACCCACTGAGCTACTGCCGCCCCGGCACTATTAATATCCCTAAGAGTAAATTTTCCAAATAATGTTGTCATCTTGATATTTTACTTCACATCACGTTTTGCATGTTTAAATGATTATGCAACCTTATTTGTTGGCATTAATTTAGTTCTCATATATAAACATAATTTTCCATTGTGGCACAATACACTTGTAAAATAAAAAAGGCATTACACCTGCAGTGCGCTCTGGTTACATTTCTGCCTTGCAAATGTGTTAGCAAACACATCATTGTATGCACTTTGATGAGCAATGTAGTGTAGATGGGTCAGTTTGGTGGAACTGAGAAGTGGCTAGCTATTGTCTTGTTTCTTGAGGCTATCATTTCTGTTAATACAGTCAAACATCATGTCATTCTCGATACTGATCTAGAAGGATTTGTGCTGTCCTGACCATCTCTTATTTGCAATGAGTCACGGCTGCAGTCCTACAAATACACTCATGACAAGCTAAATCAAGTAAGCCATATACAAACAACACTGCTTTAAAGCCTTTGTGGCAGCACTTAAGTGTAAAACTATTAGGAATTTTTTTTTTTATATCAGTTAGGAGAAATATTTTTCCAGCAAAAGGTAAAACTATCTAATAGATATCTGAGACCCACCGACTATTTGCTATAAAAGCAGTGGTTTAAGGAGTGCTTCGGCATTAACATATGAGTCAGGCTATTTGCTTGAGTCGTAAATTAATTATACAGTATTAATTGTTAGCTTGCAGTGTTCTCATTGAATAAATGTAGTACATTTATAAACAGATCAGACATGATGCAGAGCCTTCAGAATTTTAATAAAACTATATATTACTATACTATATATTTCCAGACAAAATCTTGCTTTTTAACTTTACCTTACAGACAGTTCAGTCTGGGATAAATAATCTCCAAAGAGCGTTTTCAAAAGATCAATTTTTCTACTTGCCAGACATCTCAAGTTGGGTTTCCTCACTCCCTCCTTTTGCCTGCCATGCTTGTACTTGCTCCTAATGTGGATATACACCATTACTCTTTGCTTTATCTAATAAGCTTAAGTGTAGCTCAGTAGAAATGCTCTGCAATGGCCTGATCTTCTCACACAGTTGATGTTGATGACATGGTATGTCATGGTAACGTAGTAAAAGTCCTCAAGCAGACACCTCAAATCCTTGTAAATGTCAGCTCTGTCATCTGTCTTAATGTGCTGCACAAATTGTCGGATTATTGTTGGTTGAGTCATCTGTTATTGTTAGTGGAAGAGTGATGCATTTGATGGCAAAAATGACAATGGTAATATGCAGTATGAACTGCAGAGGAAAATTCATTAAGCATATTGTTGTAGTGCACTTTGAGCAGCCAGCCACTCTTGTTGTGTCATATACACACTGAAACTGACCACTCAGCCTTCAGTAGAACGATTGTATGGAATAAATTATGAACGCACAACCATTCACGTAACCTGTAGACTATCCCCCAGCTCTACTAAAGATCGTCTCTCAACCCCTGTTATACATATTCACCTGACAGTTTTAACAATTTACAACTTCATTGGGTCAAAGACCCCCTCCTTTTCTAAGGGCCCCCACCTTTCTGTTCAACCCTGTCCTAGTTCCTTTCTGATCCTTTCTGGTGCCAGGCACACATGTCTCTTATCTTTAACTTAGATCTTCCCTGTGAGTGAGTGTGTTTATTAAACTAATCATATTAAAACCATACACTCTGACATTGTTTTTTCTTTTCTCTTAATATGTTTCTAGATGTATTACATATAACATCCTATTTGATTATAAACCATGCATAAGTATAAACCATAAAACACATAACATAATCATGCAGAAATTAATAACTAAATAAGTATACAAAAATAAATCACATAACATCCAAAATATTACACCACACTCTCCATTTCCATCCATTTCCTTATAGGCTTTTACAGCTCTGAAGGAGGTAGTCAGCTTTGTGTATATGTATTGATGTAGGAATGGGAGACAGAAAGAGGTGGGGCAGGAGCACGAGGCCTTTATATGGCACTGAGGAACACTAAAAGAAACCTGGAACAATTCTGGGCTCAGAGGCCCAGACCCTGATAGTCCAATCCAGTACAATCAGTGGGGCTGCTCTGATTATAAATTGTGAAATCAGAGCACACACGCTCAATATTCACAATAGATATCCTGTTATGGTGGTGAAGTCAAAGGACAGATGACAATGCTTTCTCTGGGTCAAAATCAAGCAGCATGTCCCTTTTCCACGTTTCATTATAAGCCTTTCATCTCTGCATGTATTGTGCTCAATTTTCAGAAGGCAAAATCAATATGTATTGACATTTTGTGGAAGACGTTTGTAGCTTTAAGGTATTTTTTGCTCATTTGGAGAAAGGCTGCCCATTGAAAAAGCTGACCGTGCCTTTAAAATCTGATTTTTGTTGATTTTCTATTAATCATATGTGGTCAAGGTTAATTTGTCTGCACAGGGGCACACTGCCTCATGCATTGTTCTACATGGTTTTACTCAGCCTTTAGCTGCTATTATCAGGGTGTATTACAAGAGTTGTGTCATTTAGGTTGAGGAGACCTTCTCATTCTCCCCTTTCTGCAGGAGTTATGTAAGCCTAATCAGTACAGCCTAGCATTCAGGCACCAGCACCTAAATCCTCTTTACCCCACAATCATAATCAGATGAGAGCAAACCTCCCTTAGATTATTGGTGCCATGAGTTCTTACACTCTTAAAACTGCTGGGTTAAAAAATAACCCAACCTTAACCACGCTGCTGGGTCACTATTGGACAGAACACGCGCTGGGTTGGTTTGACCCAAGTGCTGGGTTTTACCATTTAACCCATATTACTGGGTCATTCATTTGACCCAACCAGTGGGTAAAATTAACCCTCTTGCTGGGTTAAGTCAAACAAATAGTTTAGTCAAATAAATAGTTATTATTTAATAAATAAATATACATTATACATTAGTTACAAATATATTTTATATTACGGATGTAAAATAATTATTGTCTCTGTAATACAATAAACCAGAGAGGCCATGTATATGTCATTTCAAATCTCATTTAATTTAAAACATATTATTTCTTTAAAAACAATACATTTCTTTAATACTTTGTTTGTATACAATATTGAATACATTCTTTACCTCCCCATCCCAACCCCCACCCACAAACCCTCTGACATTCACCCTTCCCCACAGACTTTATAACAAATGTAAATCTGTCCAAATATTCAGGCATTAAAAGTCATTAAACAACTAATTTGAACTCTCATACGATTACAATTTAATTTATTAAGATGTGTTGATTTAGGAACAGCAACAAAATACATTTTAAAATCATCTACATATCATGTGGGCCTGAAACCACTGTTGTCCTTAAAAACTTTACAGAGGAGGACTCTTTTCCTTCAATTTGATTTACAGCATGCTGGAGAAACTCCCAGGTGGGGAGACACTGCTTGGTGTACTGAACATCAAAAACAAAAAAAGCTTTAAAGCAAAGATCAACCGCCTCCAACAAAGACTCAGTCTCAATGGCGTGGCGTGGAATAATGGCAAAGGTCTGTGACGTCCCCCTTGTCTCATCACTGAGGCACAGAATGTGCAGCAATGCTCCAGTCATCTCATGGTTTAAATATTCAACCATGTTGGTCCCAACCTGTTGATTACACACAATAACTTAGAGTGCTGCAATATAACTGACATGCTAGTTAAGCTTTTTTGGTGGAAATATAAAAAAAAATTGTATTGCAAACATTAACAAATAAAAATTTGTATCCAAAAAAAGTTACGAATTGCAGCTTTCCTTAACTTTTGTTGGGTAAAGCTGCAGTCCATAACTTTTGGTGCTCTAGCGGTTAATAAACAGAACTGCATGCGTTTATGGAAGAACATTGTAACTGGAGTTACTTCTCTCTTTTTATGTCTATGACGAGTCACACAGGTACTGTGTTCCTCCGCCAGTCTAAAATAGTCTGAATATAAAGACTTATTATATAGGTGTACCGTTAGTGATTCAGGATAAGACAAAAACACGATTTAGAAAATGGATTCATGATGTACTCACTCATTATATACTATTTGTAAATTTTGAACACACAAAAAAAAGGTTATGGACTGCAGCTTTCAAAATTATAAATATTGTAAATTATCAATATTGTAACCCTGAATTACTTTCATAGTTATCAAGCATATCAAACCTCCTCTGTGGTGGGTCTGAAGACCTTTCCTCCTCTCCTGTAGATGGATGGGGGAAGCAGAGTTGGCAGGACCTTCAAAGCTGTCTCCTCTTTAGCAGCTAAACAATTTGACAAAAATACATAAAGTTGCATTAACATTTATATAGTATGCTGTATATAACAATTCATATTTCTAAAATACAGCAGACTTTCCACACACAACTCAATCGTTATTTCCCGCCGATTTAACTTGCGTGCGAGCCCTGTGAGGGACTAACTTACTGTAGACCTATGTATTTCATACAAAACGCTTTCCTCACTTTTAAATACGCAATGTCCACAATGAAAACGATAATAATTACGTGATTAATTTACAATTTAAACAGCATATTTCAAAAAATCTAACCTAGCTAGCTAGCAGGCTAGCAGTGTCTATTTAATGTTTCACAGAATAAATACGTTACCCCTCACACTTCCATATCAAAGACTGAACAGTTGAACAGTGAAATTAGCTTGCTGTTACCACAACTTATTAAAAATATAGGTAAACATTCATATTAACTTACCATAAAACACTACCCGCTCCGAGTTCGTGCCTCCTCCAGTCAGAAGTGAAGAATCCAGAAAGTTCCAGAATGAAAAAGTAATAAACCAGTTGCTGGGTCAAAATAACCCAACCAACTGTTTATTTATGAATGACCCGTTACAAATCATTTTACCCAGCATGAGCAACCCAATAATGTGTTTACAGTACCCCAAACAACCCAACTTTTTGACCCAGCACAATCAACCCAACAATTTGTTTACAGAAACAACCCAGCATTTTTTTGAGTGTATAGTCCTGGCTCCATGGGCAGAGATTAATTATGTCAAAGTAAAATTATACCCGTAAGTATTTGGTGGAAAGGGTACTCATTTTTCAAAACTCATTAAACATACTAATTTTAGCTTTTTGAAGTGGACCTCACAAAGCTACAGTCACAAATATTCACTGACATTCTGACATAGTTTAGATCATTCACTGCATTATCTTTAAAAAAGGGCTTAGTTGTTTTTATACAACTTATTGTGCTGGGCAGTTCAGTCTTCAGTACCCAGGTTTAAGCCCTTAAACATTTTGTCTGTGCCAATCCTCAATAAACCAATAGGCCAAAAGACAATATTTGTTGTTCATAAACCATAATTGATTTCCTCATATAGATAACAGCTGCAATTGCACTATTTGCACCATTTTCATAGCAGAGGCACAGGCCTCAAATTTTTTTTACAGTCAGGGAAGAAGTATTGCATTCGTTCTATTTAGTTGACAATCCACTTTTTCAGTTTTCTGCTGAGATTTCCTGGGGTTTTATTTTAAAATGAAGATGAGGTTATAGGCCCCTGCCACCCCATTATTGACCCGACTAACACTTGGTATCTGCACGTGTCACCTGTGGGGTCAAAAGGAAAACATCTGAAGTGAGACAGAAGGAAGTAGTTGGAGGCACAGCAACAGGAAGCTATCAAGCGCTGTTGACCCTTACGATCAATCCATTTGAGTGTAAAATACATGCTGTTTTCAGTTATTTCAGAAATACACATTGGTCATCGAGTTGAGTAACTGCAATACAGACATTCATCCTCTTTGCTGTATTTTTATGTTTTGAGCTTGCTCTGCAAAAAGAACCTTCTGCTTCCATAACAGTGATTACCAGTGGGAACTTTGTTGCAGGGAGTTACAGTTTGGACCTGATAGCCACTCTAAAATCTTAAAGTTATGGGGATACAGATGGAAAACGACAACAGGCAAATTTGTATTCCAGTGAACTGCCGCAGAGCACACAAAACTCAAGTCTAGTGTAAACATGGTTAGTACAAGCCAAGGCTAATGACTGGCCAGATGGTGTGAGAGGCCTGATTCCAGACGTCTCATTAGTATTTCCATTAGAATACACCCTATAGCTTTTACTTTCAGTATTATTTATTGACATCATAGGGAAAACGGTTTAAATCCTAAATAGTATATTGTAAAAATAATAATTTGTGAAAAAAAAAAACTTTATGATGCCGTCTACTGTTTATTATAAGGGATTTTAATAGATGAGAATTTTTATCCCGGTAAGGGGGGATTTGGCCAATTACTGCTCGCTTTCGGAAAAAGGAGCGCTCTCATTGCTAACTATAGAATTAGTTATTCATTTATATTAGTGATTGCTTTAACTATCCAAGCATGTGCATAGTGTGTCAGTTTCCCGCCAACTCCCCTTTCATCACTGTGAACTTTCTTTGGCCCTGTATTTTTTTTTTCACATGATGCTGTGTTTTTGAAATGAACCCTTCTTGACTGTTCATACCGCAAAAATAAAATGTACATTGGAAAAAAGCCCTAGATAGGAGTAGCTGCATCAGTGCATGGCACTATGGAGGCATAAATCCTAATGAATGCTGGGAATGGACTACTATAGTGGGGTGATAGCTGCCACTGCCATCTTGACAGTTTTGGTAAGAGGCTAATGCGTTCCTTCCTGCTTCATTTTGGGGTCTGTTCACCCTGTCTTTTTGTGTTAAACCAGGTCACACACAGGCCTGAGAAATAGGCTCGGACCAACAGAGGACATAGGCCAAAATAGAGTCATCATTCTAAATGCTATGAACACCAGGTCTCTATTACTTGCTTGAGCAGTTGCTTTCTACACACAAACAAACACCTCCACGCTCATAGCTCACAGCCAGTCTTCCACTTCTCCACACATACAAGCCCACAATAACACACGTATTATACCCCCACTAAGTACTGCATGCAAAGGGGGTCTGCGCACACACACGTCTCAATGTTTCAATGTGAACACCTCTTCATCTGAAAACCATCACATAGTGCTGAGGCAGCTCTTTTGTGGTGCCACAGCGCAGTCATTGGCATGCTGTTGTTTCCACCTCTCTCCACATGCCATCTCTTTTTCAATATCCTTCACCTCAGTCTTCCTTTTTTTTCTTTTACATAAAATCATAGCCTATCACCCTTTATTTCCTGTTCCCTCCAAACTCCTTTCTTTTCTTTACCTTTCTTGAGCTGAAAGATTTGTGGTGTGGCTATAGGCAGTTCATCTTTGGAGCAGTGACATAGAAGAAAAATCATATTCCCCATCGTATTTTATTATATATATTTTTTTTTTACATGTGCCACTTTATCAGTAAAATTTATAATTCAGCACCAGCAGTCAGATAAGTTATTTAGGACACTGCATTTTGTCTTGAATGAGATGGCAGCATCCAGAAATAAAACCAAAAAAAATCAATCAATCAAGCATATTTAATACTCAATGAATAAAACCAATATTTTGATTCAAGCAAAAACAGAATCATTTGACTGGTTTGCTCGGAAATGCTGTGTTTGCGTAGTTTCCATGGTGACTCTAGTGTGCCATGGTGACTTATCGACACCCAGGGAGCAATTCATCTCTATACAGGCTGTGTGAGAGGCAGAGCAGCTGGTACCTCAGCCCCCACAACCAAGCCCTGATGCAAATGTAAGGGAAGCGCTTCTTATTACTCCACATTGTCAGCATAGCCACATTATTGAGCCAGTCTGGCATGTTCATTGTCATCGGGAGCTTAGGTTGTTGTCCATCTTACCAAATAGAGACACGTTTATTGTATTCTATTGTGCAGAAGAAATTGTTTAATTGGTTGTACATTGTGGACTTAAAAGATAGCAAAAGGGATGTTTTGTCAAAGAAAAATTGTACAAAACAGGGCTAATGTGAAGTTTTTGAGCATCTGTCATTATCTATTTTACAATTCAATACATCACTCACACTCAATGTATAAATAAATAAATGAATAAGGACAAGCCATTGCCTTGTGGTTCCTGTTTGTCCAAGCAGAAGCTATTGTGATAAGACATATTTCCCCATCATCATTACCCCCACCCACCACCCACCACCCACACCCTCCTCCTAGCTCCTTATTTTAGCCTCACCACCGGCTTCCCCCTGTTCTCACGTCGCCTTTCTCTTGTGTCATTGCGCCGTTGCCGTCACCGCGGGACACGCTACCAGCTGTTTGCTGTCTCCCCACGCCCCGGGAAGTGACAGAAGAAGTGATGATGTCTTTCGGCTCCGTGTTGTAGATCTGTGGATCTGTGGCTCCCACGTGCTTTGCAGAACCACCGGGGAGACCAATTGCTGACTGAGGAAACTCTTTGAACACTTGAATAAATTACCAGCAAACTTTTTTATTCTTTTTTTTCCCCACTAATTAAAACTTTTAAATGTGACCAAGAAATGAGACTGAGATCCAATAATAATTTTAAACAGGTCCTTTATTTGTTACTCTATTCAGCCAAGTATTACACTTATTTTGGAAGAATTAATTGTGGAAAAATGGCACAGTGAAAAGAGTTGTTAGCAGTGTTCATTGTGAAGTTCATTTTTTTATTTATTAAGCTCACAATATGTGGCGCATGTAGATAACACAGCTCATACAGACATGTTATTGCTGAGCAGTTGCCAGATTGCAGCCATTGGT
Source organism: Perccottus glenii (assembly GCA_024416835.2). Classification (NCBI taxonomy): domain Eukaryota; kingdom Metazoa; phylum Chordata; class Actinopteri; order Gobiiformes; family Odontobutidae; genus Perccottus; species Perccottus glenii. The sequence continues at coordinate 16,702,247 of CM044558.2, forward strand.
GTTTTCCAAAACTGTCTGCCTCTCATTTATTTTTTCTAAGGGTTTGCTGGATGTAAAATGAACAGACATTAGCAAATTGCAACCTGTTAATTTAAACAATTCCCCAAATCAAACATTAATATGATAAAGCAGCTGTACTTGAGTAGACCTTGATCTAGCAGACTGCCAACTCTTTATGAAAGCTTTGTACTAAGTGTGAGAAATATCACAATAAAATACAGTTATATACAGTATTGTGTTGGCTCGGCTTAGAAGCTGCAATAGTACAGTACCATGGAGTAATTATACTCACTGTTTGAAAGGAGAGAACCCAAAAACCTAAGTGACCAGAGGGCATCCAGGGACACAGACCATGTGACCTGTGTCAATGTGAAGAAGTCAAGCCAGTTGGCCAATGAGCCGGCCACTGGATCAATGTGTAATGCAAGTGAAAGTTCACACCAGGGACTTGCATTTTCATTGTAGATTCAGGTGAACTTTTACAACTGTCTTTTTGTCAAGTTTCGGTGCGGCTCAAATGAGATTCCTCCTCCGGGGTTAGAATTTCAGGGCAGCTTGTGGTCTTTAGGGTGCTGACATTTTGGCTGATGTGTGGGAAATTGATGGGATGGCTCTTAGGTATTGACCGTAGCACTGAAAGGCCTACCTTGTCTTGTTTGACTTCACAGAACAGGGGTTGAGTTTATGTACAGTGTCAGCCAAGACTGCTGTATTGTATCGTTTACTACATTTATGGCCATATATCTTACTCTTTATTGTCTTTCGTCCTTAAGGATTACCCATTCTGCTTTTTTCCCTCATCTTTTACATTACCCCTGTGTCTCCTATTCATCCACCCATTTACAACACACCTCCACTCTGTCTTGCTTTGTTAAACTTGCCTTATGTTCTTCCCTTAAGGACTAGCCCATTACACTGATATTGGGCATACATTTGCTTTCACTGCTTTCTGGCATCAGCCCCACTAAAGATTTTTAAATTATACTTGTTTTGCCATAAATCCCCCTTAAGTAGCACAACCGTATCTGAAGGCCACCTAGTGTTCCTAAACATCCCCTCTTTTCACTTTTTCTGCATTACAGTGATAAAGTGCCTGGAACCAAATAACAAAACAAATGTGCATAGATGAGTCTTGATGCATGACGTAGTGTAAGGCCTCACGTTTCCAATGTTGTGGTTCTCACTTTTTTAAGCAGAACCTTTTCCCCACTTTACTCCACTAATACCCTAAGCCATACTGCATTAGCAGCACAATAAAAAGTGGCTTTAGGCCCCATATATATACATTGTGAAGCTTTGAATGCTTAACACAGCAGATGTACAGGAAAAGCGCACCTCTTAAAATACCACCATATACAGCAAAACGTATGGATGTAATCATATTTTAAAAATAAAGCCTAGGAATCTGATGCTAGATGTCCTCTTAGGAGAGATTAGGAGGTCTCATTTGAACATATAGCTGCATTGTGAATGGGAAAATACTAATGCGGATTATAAAGTGAGGCATTAAATCGAGCGAGGCAGTAAATCGTCCACTCTTTGATGCTAGGTTTATTGTCCCATGTTAATACTTCAATATGTATTTATTCCCTTTCTTCACATGTTGCTACTGATGAAACTCTGGCCTTTAATCTGACCTGCAATCGGTGAATTTTAGTGAGTGTGGGAGTGTATTTGAAATGCTGGAGGCTCACCTGGTGGGGTGCACAAGTAACGTGGGTTCAGATGTGGGTTTTTATACATAATTTATGTATTTCACTCTCTTGCTTCCTATTTCCTGTCTATCTACTGCTATATACACTGTGAGCACAATTATTAGGCAAGTGATTATTTTGACAACATAATTTTATCCATAATTTCCAACTCCAAGCTGTATAAACTTGAATCCTTCTTGGATTTCAGGTGATGTGTATTTGTGTTACGAGGGAGGGTGTGGCCTTAAGGAGATCAACACCCTATATCAAGGTGGGCATAATTATTAGGCAGATTCTTCTTCTCAGGAAAAATGGGCCAAAAAAGAGATTTAACTTACTCAGTCAAAAATTGTAAAAGGTCTTTCACAGGGTTTCAGCACTCTTGAAATATCTAAGCTATTGGGGCGTGATCACAAAACCATCAAACATTTTGCAGCAAATAGTCCACAGGGTCGCAAGAAACGTGTCGAGAAGAAAAGATGCAAATTAACCAAAGAATCAAACGCAAAGCTACCAGGTCCCCCTTAATCCTCCAGTGCTGCCATATTCCACAACTGCAACCTACCTGGAGTGTCAAGAAGTACAAGGTGTTTAGACATGGCCAAGGTAAGAGAGGCTGAAACCCGACTACCTCTGAACAAGACGCATAATTTGAAACGTCAAGAATGGGCCAAGAAATGGAGAAGTGTGGTGTGGTACTGGTATGAGCAGGTATTATTAAAGATGACCTAGTTGGACCTTTTCGGGTTGAAAATGGACTACTCCATCACATGGATCAACGTTCTCCACTGCGTGGCTGGCCAGTAAAGGCCTTAAAGATGAAAAACTGAATGACTTAAACCATATTGAGAACTTTTGGGCCCTTCCTAAGCAGGACATTTACAGTGAAGGTAAACAGTACACCTCTCTGAACAGTCTCTGGGAGGCTGTGGTTGCAGCTGCACAAAAAGTTGATTCTGACCAGATCAAGAAACTGACTGACTCTGTGGATGGAAGGCTTTTGACTGTTATGGAAAACAAGGGGGACTATATTGGTGACTGAGTTTTATTTTATTTTATTTCTTTCCTGAAATGTTTATTTGTAAATTTTGAGTTTGTTTATTATTCTCACTTTAACAGGTGAAAATAAACAAGTGAGATGGGAAAATCTTTGTTTTTCATTTAGTTGTATAATTCTGCACAGTAATAGCCTAACATGTACATGTAGATATTCTTTTAAAAAAGCCAAAACTTCACTTTTACTACTTAAATGATCAGGTTTGAGTGTTTGTCAACATTTTGGATTGACCAAGAGCACTGTAGTTGTACAATAACAAAATGAATCCTCAAAAATACAACTTGCCTAATAATTGTGCACACAGTGTAGTATGAAAGTGTTATTGCAAGTTTACTGGCAATGATTGACGAGATTGAAATAAGTTAGAACGTACTCCTGAAAGTAGCCTTTATGTTCTGTTCTGTTAATGTGTGTTCATAATAAGTAGTAAAGTTGCTTGTGTTATATTTCTGCATTTTGCAACAATAGGAACAAAAGGTTTTCAGTTTTGCCATGTAACTAGAAATAGGAGTAGCCTCATGGCTTTGCCTTTGTCTTTTTAATTTAACAGAAAAACATATCTAGTTTACCGCTGTATTTTCCAGCATTAAATAACTATAAAGCCTCACCGGCTAGAGGAATGGGTCTGTAGGGAGCAAATCTTGCAAGTGGAAAGTCATGACTGTGGAATGCAGTTAAGGTTTAATGGTTTAATAAATATTAATTCTAGAAATGTTTACCATTTCCTTGAGAAAGATGTGTTTAAGATGTGGAGTGGTTTAATCAAGGCTGTGTAATTTGTCTTACTGAACACAGAAAAAACAAAAAACAAAAAAAAAAACAAATTACTCTTACTCATCCTAATTGAAAGCTCAAGTGTGTCTCTGTGCGGATTAACTGTGGTGTAGAGGTATAAATCCTAACATTCTGTCTGTCCCGCTCTCAGACCGACACCCCCCACCTGATCTGCTGCTATAATCCCTGCTGACGACGACCACATAGTCTGAGGACAGAAATTAACATCCTGGTTACGCAGTGTCAGCTTTGATGTCTCGCCAGTCAAGAGTCCTAAATGAGTTTGAATCAGTTTGCATCAGATTAAATAGGGTAACAAGTGGGCTCAATAAAACTGCAAATCAGTTGTTAAATGCGGGGAGGGACTGCTTCTGTGTCCCAAAAAGAGGGGGTGAAAGGTGATGGTGGTTGGGGGCTTCCAGTCTGTGACAGGCTCAGCACTAAAGCTCTTTAATTCTGTCTGTGCAAGAACCAAAGCTAATTCCCTAAGTAGCCGTCTAAGTGATACTTAACATTAACACATTTCCATAACCAGTCTTGACAACCACTTTACAGTGCACACATTTTTATGAATGAGACAACCTGTGTGCACATAATGTAATCATTTCAAACACATATAACATCCATCAAATGCAAGCAACAATGTACATTGCTGCTTGTTGTTTGGGTCAAACCTTGTATCCCCAAAATGTTGCTAAAAAAGGCAAAAAAAAAAAGCATTAAAAAAGTAGACATATAAGGTTTGTGCCTGACCACAACAATAAATAGCTAACGTTAATGGAAACAGTGTGTAACTTTTGTGATTTTCCGTGACTTAAGAGCTTATCTTTTCTGCTGCACATTCTAATGGAAATATTAAATCTTAATATATATTACTGAATCTGATTTTTTTAAAGTAATTTATTGTCACTTATTGTCATTTCCCCAATATCACTTTGTTGAAAAACTGATATTGTTGTTCTGATACAATTACATAGATCCCAAGTTTGCATAAATCTCCAGTAAAAGCATTTTCCTGTTAAGTGGGTTGTTGTGCTTGTGTTACACCACTCTGATGGGACTGTGTTGATGCTGCAGAGCTGCCTGGGTGGTTTCAGACGCTGCAGATTACATCAGTGCAACACCCACTGCATGCATGTTTACACATTGCATCTGTACGTTAAGTGAGTTTCTGTGTATAAGGGCAACAAGCTGTAGCCAGCCATACAGAATACTGCATGGCCAGCATCATGCAAAGCAAAGCCCTGCAGAGAAAACAACATAATATTTAAATACTGTGCTAAATTAACTTGAATTCTTGGTCACACTTTATATTCCTGCTCAGTAATAGTATAGTATTATCACAGTAATTATTCTTAATTATCAAGCAGTTCCAAGCCATGCATAAGTTTCTAGAGGGTATATGGTAACAAAAAGTTATACATATATAAAGTACTTCCGCTGGGAGTTTTCACCATAGGGATAAACATACTGTACAGTGTATTGAAGGAATAGTGTTGTATTGGTGCTTTGATTGGTATCCCAGCCAGAAGGTCGCACCTTTAGCTTCAGGGCTCAGCCACATGGAAGACTGAATAAGGAAAAACAATCGATGTCTCCTAAATAATTACCGTACACTATTTATTTAATGTTCGGTTCAATAGTGGCTTTAATCAAGTTCTCTGTCAAATGTTGTATTTAAGACTTAAGGCAGTAAACTCCCCCTTTCCTGCCTTCTACTTCTACAGATGGAAGTAAATGTTTAATGACTATACTGACTCTATGCTTCAAAATATACCACTTTTAGCTGAGCACATGTTTTCTGGTGATTTGTTTTAAAATATACTATATCTGAATTCCACGAGTGGACACCAGCTCTGTGTGTCTCTCTTCTTCTTTAGTCACCTCTTTCCTCTTTGCTGAGCTGTGTTAATCTGTTTGTTTAGACATATTTACATTGAGCTGACTGGGCTGAAAGTGTAACAGGGCATTATGTATAATATAAACAAGTATGGGGTGGAGCCAATGGGAAAGGACACTGAGCTGTAAACACATTACCAAAATATAAAAGATAAATGTAAGCCAGTTATTGATTGAAAGTTTTATTCATTAACGCTTGTGATTCTTTTGCTTCATCCTCTTACAAATTTAAACTTCATATGAGTTTCTCTATTCTTTCCCTTTTCTTTTTGTGGCTTGTGTTTGTTTCCTCCCACTTGCCCACCCACAATCCTCTGCTCCTCTTACCAACTGAGAATACACCCTGGGATTCACTTCTCCTCTGACACTGCATGTAACCTCCATCATTACAAAAAACTCGATCTGCCTACTATAATAGCTCATTCAAAATAATACCCTCACATATGTGTCCCCTGGAGTGAACCCGTAGGCTTGTGTAGGAAGAGTGCAAGTCATCACACCTAATCTAATATCACTGCGTAATGCAGCTTAGGCAAATTAGCTAGTGAGCTGTGTGTGTGTGTGCTATAATATGTCATAAACATAGAGTGAGCTGTTTAAAGTTAGCACAGATGTAGAAGTGTGCATGGATATCACTATATCATCCTGATTACTTAATCCCTGCTTTGTGAAGTCATGCAAGAGACATGAACAGGATGCACTCAGATATAATGTGGGGTTGGACACAGGGAAAAAATACAATTATGACACAAAAGTTACAGGGAATAAATGTCTTTGATAGGATTTGATTGTGATGGAGCTGAAATATCCCAAAATATACAGACCAGTTTAAACTCCAAATAGTATGTTGTAAAAGCAATCATTTGTGGAAAAAAAAAAACAGGCTTGTCTGTTTATTATAAAGGATTTTAATAGACAAGATACTCAGGAACAGAAAACATTTGCCAATCCCATGCTTGAAAAAGGTGCACTTCCATTGGCCTATACCGGCTTGTTATAAGACATCCAGGAAGTTTAATAGCTGCCGATAGACTATAAGAAGAATTATATTATAATTATAAGAAAGTAACGTACTGGAGCTTTAAGGGTAAGAGTGATATTTAGAAATAGACATTGGCCCGTTATTTTACTTTGTCCCATTAGAGGGAGTTGTGAGCTGCACTGATTCAAATCAAACAAAAAAAGGCATCACAACAGATAAAATAAAAAATACATATATAAAATGTAATGATGTTTTTGCTGCTTTGGGGTATTTTCAGTAAAATGCTTCCTCTGTTTCTTAATTGATTACTTTTTGTGTATCAAAACCACACTTTGCCCTGTGTGTGTTCACCAGATACTTGAATTGGCTTCAACAGGGAGAGCTCAGTTTACATAGTGGGGTGTTTATACATGACACTCACACACAGGTATTTTCAAGAAACCCAGTGAAAGTCATGTTTACGTTTCCCCAAATAAACTCTACAGGCTACAGGCAGTTTATATATGTGTCTCTAAACCCTATCACTACTCACAGTGCCGCTGATTAGCATTTAATCAGGACTTTTAGATCATATAATTATGCTTATATCATTGCAAAGGGTTATATCACTTGGAGTTATTGCAAAAGGAGATAGGTGCACTGCTGATGGAACGAGGCAGCGTGTGGTGCAAACTGATGTACTGTGGAATGGAAAACAAAATGTAAATGTGTGGATGTGAGTCGCAGAGAGGTGGTGGGTGGGGGAGTACCGGGAGAGATCAGAAGAAGAGGCAGGAAGGAGAAAGGGGAGCTCGGGGGGGGTGGAAAGGAGGGAGGACTAATGTGTCCTTCATGGGGTGAGGCTGGACAGAAATGGCTCGGCGTGGAGCTAAATTGACTCCATTACAGGGGCAGCGCACCGGAAAGCATCAGTGACATCAGCCGCCCATCTCAAAGGGCGAGTTACAGGGCCCTCGGAGGGAGTGACGGCAACAGACTATCTGCAGGATGCGGCAGCAGCTGTGGGTTACGGCTGATTTGCATGCTTCGTACACCAACAACAATGTATACGATGATTAAAACAATTAAAGCTCCGACTGTGAGCAAATCATCCACACTTTCATATTCACTTATTCATCTTTTGTATAATAATTACAATCATAAGCACATTGTGTAGTCCCTCTGCAAACACAGAAACACCAAATCAGAACTTGTACAATGCAATAACTACACCTTTGTAAGCTACCTGTATTCCCACAATGTTCTGTTAAAGCAGCAATATCGTACCGTAAAACAGACAATTAAAAATAATATTTATAAAACAGAGATAATAACCACTGTTTCATAGACAGTGCAGCTTTCTACAGGTCACACCTCATCAAAAGACAGGCCACCTCATGAGAACATATTACTCCTGAGTACCTCCCATCAACACAACCTTTCATTGTAAGATGCCCTCAGGGTCTTTAGAGGTCGCAGATTCCCAAATGCTCCTGTGTTGTTTTAATGTATACAGTAATTAAGCTTAATCCTCAAAACTGTCATTGTGACACTAAACAGTTGGATACAGTTTATGGCTTAGAACAAAAACACTGTGATACTTACTTGTGTTGTGCCTCAGTGCTGGATAAAATAAGAGCTTACATAACATTGACTTGCATAATGTGAACTAATACCAACTTCAGATGTAATACACAAGCCTAATTTGTTGGATCACCTTTATGCTTTTGTGTGTGGGCGTACCTTTATCTCTCTGCACGTTCACTGCATTCAGGCAATGTCTCCGTCTGTATTAGTTTCACAGTAGTTTTAGCTGAAAACACATTACACTATCAACACCGCCGTTGCTAAAAGCAGAACGCCTAAATACAAAATGCAGTTAAAATTCTGCTCTAAATCCTACCTGCCAGCCAGGATCAACAGCAACACACTGGAACTCACATTGGCTTTACTCCAGTGTCAGATTGCTCATGCACTGGCTTTAGAGAAGGTCATGCTACCACAAGTATGGGAATCAAATGCCACTGTGCCCCGTTGTCTATCTTTTGTCTAAGGCACCACAGTTTATGTTTATAAAGTGAGCCTCATTATCAATACGGTGACAGATTGTGTTGGTCCCACCTGACCTTTTAATCCGAATCAATACAATTTATCACACGCATCCACTTTGTCGAGTGTCCCTTTTTACACGGTGCCATTCATTTGTGCTACTTGATGCTTCACACTGTTCCAACTGTTGACTCATACCATTGGGGCTTCCTCTGAGTCCAGAGCCTTCTGCGTTATTTATAGCGCCAAGAAAAGACAAGGAGGAAGATGTAACCAAGACAACAGTGGATACTTTCACTCCGTATTGGACTGAATGGAAAAAGAAAGCATACAATTATGTCTTTTTCCTCCCTCGCTGTGATACATCTGCTTGATTATAGAGATGAGCACACACAAGCTGGTGACTACATCCAAACACAAAGTGACTGTGGGACAGTGTGCAATAATGAAGCAGGAGAATCTCATAAAATATCTACATTTTGACAACAGATGTTTGTGGTCACACTGAAATTGTTTTGTTAAACTTTTGTGAAGCTCTTTTTGTTGAGCCGTCGTTGTAATGTAGAGGGAAAACTACATTTGAGTTTTTGTAACCTTGATGCTCTGCAGTAGTTTATCTGGCTTTGTGTAATCCATTGAAAGTCTCCACAAACAGCTGCTGTTTGTGACAATAGGACCTCTCTGGTGTCAAAGTGCTGGATATTCCTGCCACCCTTGCACATTTCCTCTGGCAAACATAGGAACAGGTCGAGCCAATTTAGTTGTATATACAGGTAAGTTCTAAAAGACCTGGTTGTAATAGATAAGTCTTTGCCAGGTAATGAACAATGAACAGGGGCAGGAAAAAAATATGAAAAGCACCAGCGAGCCACTGATTACAGCAGGTTAGTGGAGTAATTATGCAGCTGTATGGAGTAGTTAATTAAAAGCAGCACTTGGCAGATCAAGCATGTTAGGCACACAAGATGGAGGCGCCTGAGCTGGGACAGTGGAGATGGTGCAGCTGTGTTCTCTCTGGCCACTGGCCCGGGCCTTGGTCCATGCCTACTGTTTCTCTTCCATTTTGCCGATCAATCCCCAGCCATTCTACGAAGCCAGCGCACCTGCCGTTCCCTCTTTCCATCTGCCGTGTAAAAGAAGCAAGACAAAGACGGGAGACCCTCTCATGGTTAATGCAACAGAACTATATTGTCTACTCGTCTCATCGCTTAAGCTTGTTGTATTATTGATGCAATTGCACGACTGCTGATTCTGCCAGCTGGTTGGGATTCGCAAGTGACAGTCATAGCCTCCCTTACACGCTAGGTCCAACTATAGAACAAGGCAATGCATGTCCTGGCGTATCATATTTCAAATTTCATCCGGAAATTTAATTCAGTCAGTGCATGACACTTGATACCTAGCGCAGATCCCGTGTTTATCCATGATCTTTTGTGTTAGGAGACAATACTTACTACAATACCATATTATGTTTATCATAGTGAGTGGTGATTAGTGCATGGGCAGAATACAGAGGAAAAATATGCTCTTTACAATTCACTTAACCTCCATTATCTGCACTGATTTGATCTGGCCCCCCTCCCCAGTCTCATTAGCAGGATAATTATCACACAGAGCCCCAAGACACGGGAGCACAACATTTAGTGAAGCGGGATAGCACTGTCATCAATAAAAGACACTGTTGGTCAACTTTAAAAGCTGTGTAACACTTGAATCCCTGTGCTATCGCCTCATTTGCTAATAACATGCTGACCTCACCGCTAGAGTGGTTTCCCACCCTCCTATCATCGCAGGGGCACAGCTCCTTCACCACAATTAAAGCTTTATGTTTCAGGTCGCCAGGTCTCTCGCTTCTGAGGAGGTGAAATGAAAGACGCTGCATGTTAAAGCGGGCTCATGGGAAAGACAAACGGACACAGGGGCAGGGCAGTGTGTGGAAGGGAGAGTCAGCAGCGGGACGGGGGATTATCTCTTCTTGCATTTATGCAATTAAAATAAGAAAAATGGAAGGAGTTATACTCCATTAGCAAAGAAAGAAAAAAGTAGCTGATGCTAGTGGAAAAATGGAACAGAGAGCAAAGGAGACAAAAGAAAGAAGGAAGTTGGAATTAAAAGGTTGAAGACAGCACTGTGACTCACCTTTATTCTTTAGGTGCACTTTGCCCACAACTTGGACAGCTTTTTCAATTCTTAATGGATCTCAGAGAGAAACTATGACTGTCCTGTCAGTTTATGTAATTGAACTCAGCTTGTACAGTAAAGTATATATAATATTAGAGTTCTTAATAGCAGTTTATGTTGCTGGTGATTCTAACAGATAGTACTGGTGAACTTTATAAAACATTAGTGTACACACTTCACAGCAGTGTAAGAAATCTTTATTTCAATCACTCTTACTCATATCTTTCAATCAGGCTGTTTTTAAAGATCATGAAACTATAAATTATACATTATTATACAATTATACAGACAGGTTTGAGACATTTTTAAATGGGAGTCAATAAGACCCAAGTTTTTTGAACCCAAATATTTTTTTCCACACAGGACCATTACCTCCCGAGGCTTTTTAACTATGATCTATATATAGCCCACTGTTAAGCGTTTTCTAACGTGGAAACAGACAAAGTTGTCTCAGGGGACATGTTCCAGGCTTTATTTTTACATCTAAGCAGACTCTACAGTGCTCTACCTGTCCTGTGAATGTGGCAGACTTCCCCTTATCCTTCTGTGTTCTTGCCCACACAAGAACAAGCCAACATGGCCATTGGCAAAGTTAGCCTCAATGAGAGCGCATGCGTTGAAGAAGTTATATGAACAAAGAATGGCAGGCAGATAAAAAGTCTTAATGGAAAGCAAAAAGAAGAAAGATGGGATGAGTTGTTAGAATACAGTAGACGCAGCTGAGTCACTTGGCTTGTTTCTGAATAATCCGATTTTGTTATTCATGTGAAAAAGCTGCTCCACACTGCCACGGGCCATGTGCAAAAGCTGAATGACTGTTAAGAAAGCCAGTGACAACTTAATGGACTTTTGTGGGAGTGTGAGGAAGCACGCAGGGAGGCTCATGGATGTGCATTCGTTTGTTTTAGTGACATTTGCTAAATCATTATTGACTTGTATTTTTTGTGTTTGCTTCTTGCCTGTGGATCTTGGTCCATCTATAAAGTTGATAAAAGAGAAAAATACAGTTCTTCCCCCAGCAAGATGGCATTTGAAACACAATCTCTTATAGATGATCCCCTTCTAGTTTTTTTTTTTACTTGGCAGAGAACAATAACTCTATATTACATGACCTGCACAAAGCTGGAGCACACAAAGACCCAGAGATCACCCCCACATCTCCTCATACAAACATAAAAAAGCTCTGCAGTGCTATATTTAAGCCCACCATATAACTATGCTCAATGCATTAATGTGCATGGCCCTATTACCTTTGGTCTTTTCTCTTTTATGTGCATTCTGCAAAATGAATACACACACACATGTTATGTCCTCTCACCCTATCACACCTCATAATATCATGACATTTCGACTAAAGCCCCCAGGAGAACACCAACTATGAGCCATAAAGTGTGTGTATAGAGTAATATCTCGAGCTTTCCAACCAATACTAACTCTAATAGAAAGACTGGTCCAATGTGATTCAAACTTTATAAGTCAGTGCCTTCATCCTTCATAAGCCCTGCTAGGCTATACTATCTAATATGAACAAAGGCATTGGTTTGATGTGTTTCTGCACAGTTAGATATTTTACTGGAAGAGAGTCTGCAAATATGTTATTCTGTGTGTTGTGTGTAACTTTCTTAAACAACAAAGGTAACTTTTCTTTTCATGTGTTGTAATTACTAACAGTCTCAGGTGCATGTTGTGAAAGGATTGGTTAGTTCTCTTTCTCTTAATGTTGCAGACAATTGGAGTCCATCTAAATTCTGTTGTACACGTGATGCAGTCTAATCTAATTTAAAAAAGACCCCATGGCAAACGAGATCCCACTCTAAGTAGGCTCCAATATAGCCCGTATTAATTTGATATTTGCTACAGAGGAAGGGTGGGGGAGACGTTACTGTACAGTTCCATTTTTTTCCTCCTCACAGAAACCATTTTTGGTATCATTTGTCACATGAGGCGAACAGGACAGGCCCAGTGATTAATGGGAATTTTTTGTTAGTGTGCACATCTCCTTCTTTTTGCCGTCCATCCTTCTCCTCTTTCCATTTACATACTGTTCTCACCTGCGCTCATTTGTCTTTACGTACTCTGTTTGACACAAACAGCTGAACATTTGGTGAAGGATGTGTCTTTCCGTCCTTTTGGATGGCACATAATAGACTTAATTTTACAGGTATTTATGATGGATTATAAGCTGAAGTGGGGGTTAACAGGTAGACTGCTGGCACTCAAACCATGTTGTGCAGCTACATGTTCTGTTTGATAGATACAAGCTAGAAGCATTTGGTGAATGAAATATCTTTTCCTCCTTTTCAGTGACATTATGTTTGAGGAGGGCATGATGGAATGTAATCAGCAGTGAGTGTTCATTGCAGGGATTTAATTTTAATTTTTTTTGTGGCTTGGCAGCAAATAAACTATACACTGTGACTGCAAATAAAATGTTACTAGAGATAAGATTTTCTTTTTGAAGAACAGTGGACTGGCCGTCTCTGTCTCTCTATGACCCTGGTATTGCAGAGTTGAGAGGACAGTGGCAGGGCAGCTGTAATTAGCCACCCTGTTGAGATAGGGCCGCCATTAGCCTCCGTCTAATTTAACGGGAGCTGATTATATGACACAGTGACACACCTGAAGGGTTTCATTGCTAGATTAAAAGATGTGAGTGGAATTCGAAGGATGTCCCTGGTCAAAAAGAAAATTGGCTTGCACCATGAAAACAAGTCGTAAACACCTTTAGAGGCCCAGGGCTCTCACCAGTGCTGAGAGAGTCTTATAATGAGGTCTAAAATAAAGAGTATTGTTTTCAGCACATTCCCCCTCATTTGATAACATTTTATTAATTTTAAATATGCAATATATACTTTTCTGGTTGTAAATGTCCTAGGGGCTCCAGAGCTGCATTACTGAGTGTCATTTGTGGTATTACCTGGAAAAGGCTCCATTATTGTGAGCATCTTTAGCTGTGGTTGTAGGAAAAGCATTTGTATTAGTGTTTTGATTTTGACCCACGATCAGTTTACATGTTCATTAGCTTAATGTTCAAATATATAGCAAGGCCCATTCCATCCTCTGCAGTGTATCTTCGGAAATATTGACTTTATTACTGCGCCATGATGGCTCCACCCACTGATAACATTCAGCTGCCTCAGCTGCTGGTCTCAAGCACATCTCACATCATTAACAAGTCCATTATCAGCGATGATGCTTATCGGGATGGGACTGACACAGACAGATGCGTATGCTCTGGTTTACAGAGACAATTATTTTGTATACCTGTCAAGGACTTGTTGACTTTCCAAAGATTCAGACCATATTTGTTATTGTTGTTTGTGTGTGTGTGTGTGTGTGTGTGTGTGTGTGTGTGTGTGTGTGTGTGTGTGTGTGTGTGTGTGTGTGTGTGTGTGTGTGTGTGAGTGTGTGTGTCTGTGTGACAACGTCCTGCTGTGATGTTTTGGCGATACAAGCCTATTCAACCCAGTGCAGCAGGTGTGGCACTGCTAGTTCTTGCTAGTGTTTGCCTGTGTCCCATGATGAGTGCCATTTTGTTCGAAAAAGCAAGCTGTCATCATAACATTGCATCACTGTTCATCTCCAGAGCAAGTTTCTGATGCAGTCTAGTAACTTGCACCGGCGTATGACTCAGTGCGAACCAATTGTGATGTATCCGTGGCTTTTTCCATGTGAAAATGATTCATGACTCTACTTTACCCAAAGCCATGCAGCATGCATAGAGTCTGGCACACTCCCCTACCTTCTTGCTTTCATAAATCATTGCGTAAATATCTATTGATTTATTTTTATGGAAGAACCTCACATTGTTTGTATATCATCCAATTATGTATGTACAATAACATATTTTAGGGGGAGGTATGCCCTGGCCTTGGGATCACCAGTTTTTCTGCTTCCTAATGCTTGTACAAAAGAGCCGGGCAGGAATTTTATTATTAGTGCATTTGTAATTTTTTTTAATTCAAAACTTAAATTGTTTTTTCAACCACCTCATTCAAAGGAAGAACAATAAGAACAGTTCAGAGTTATATGAGGTCATAACCCCTCATTATGATATGAACTTCATGAAATTGTGCATCAGCATCAAGCCTAAGAGGTAGCTAACTAAATTGTTTTGTGGTCATTAATAATGCACTGCACTATTCCTGTGAGGAAGCAGCTAATTGTTACATATTGAAGCCTTCCTAAAGTGATTTCTGAAAAGTAGAGATACTAAAAGCTCTAAACCATCACATGGAAAGTCTCACAAACCATTACAACTGTACAATGTGTTCCCGGGAGAAAATACACAAAAACGATGAGGCAGGGAGCAGTGAAGCATCCTGTCTCCCAAGTTCATCATGTCTTTTATGTGCCCTCTTGGAGGTAACAATGACAGTTAATAAGAGGATGGGTGTTGGCACCTGGCCCACCCGTCACTTTACAACATCCACCCAACAGGCATAAAATCAATCACATGTTCAGTAAAACCTCAATCACACGTACCTACTACTACTGCATTTGTTATGAAGCCAGCCCATGCCTTATCTATACCGTGTGTTTATCAGTATTCACTGCTTTTTTCACAGCAGTGACAAAAAATAATATTTGTGGACATCTGAATGTGGTCAGAACTCCAGTATGACCTATCTGTGTTGCATTGTCATTGCTTGACTGAGGTTAATCTAGTTTAGTGGGATTAGATTGTGTGGGTGGACTATGTCACTGGATTTGGTGTCATGCTGAATAAAAGTTCTTGACACAATTAGAAAATATAAACTGTGCACATTAACAAACCTAGTGGCTTATTTTGGATCATTTATTAAAATAATATTTTGTGGAATTTTGTGTTTACTCTTGGGAACTTGTTCCATTAAAAGGTCTATTTTTGTGTGGAACAACTCTTGGATCAGACTGGCTCTAACTATAGCAGTGTCTAGAGGGACAGTCTGTGGTATCCACTGAACCTCACCTCTGGAGCTATGCTTTGTTGGAGGGCAGCAAAGCACTTCTTGGAGAGGACGTTGACACCCTAATACCTCTTCTACAATTGCAAATTGCTTCAGCTCACTGAGCTGAAAGCGGTGGCATTTTGCCACCCCATAAACCTTCTGTAATGACAACCAAATTATGACCTGTGCACTATGAACTCTGCAGAGAAAACAAGAATGAACTCTACTCAACTGTCTTTTCATAGGTCACCCTCTTCACTCAATTCTCTTGTGTAAGTGGGACTACTGACTCTATTACAGTTGTGCTAATAAGTTTACAAACCCTGGCACAATTTCTGATTTTTTTTGCCATTTTTCACAGAATATGAATGATAACACAAAATACTTTTCTTTCACTTGTATATAAACATGCAGGTCATGCAAGACAGCCCAAGAATTTACAAGAACTGGAGGCTTTTTGCCAAGAAGCTTTACCATCTGAGAAAATAAAGAACCTCATCCACAACTACCACAAAAGACTTCAAGCTGTCATTGATGTTAAAGATGGCAATACACAGTATTAAGCACTGTGGTATGTAAAGCTTTGATCAGGGTCATTTGGGTAGTTTCTGTTGTCATTATGATTTAAAAAGAGTAAACACAGCTGTTTGACTATGAGTGAAAAAAGTTTTTGTGTTATCATTTATGTTCACTGAAAAATAGGTATGTAAAATTACGAGCTCAACTTTATATCTATTCGCTCTGGTGTGTGTTTATAGTACCTGATTACAATTACATCATTTATTTTTTGGTTTATCTTTTTTCATTGTAAAATGTTTCTGTGTTTGTACACCTTACCTATGTCTAAAAGAGATTATACTGGCATGTGGGTGTTATGTACTATCTTTAGGCCACGAAGATGAACGGCAGGACAGTGTGAGAAGACATATACCTTCAGCCGTACATGGACAAAACAGAAATAGTGTTTGTGTATTCCTCATTTGTATTAATGCAAATATGCAATGTACTTTTTAATCTTATTTCATTGTGCATTGTTATGTACTACATATTCATTATACCTATAACTACCTCACGGTTAAGAAAGAGTACTTTGCCACTTTTACCTTGATGGGAGGGCTGCCTTATGAATGCTTGCAGGTCAAATAGAACAGTATTAGAAACTTGAAGCTTTTTCTCACACATACTGTACATCTTGTGAGAATCCTAATCTGATGTTCCGAACTCAGACCGTTCTTAAATTCTGACATCACTGTCTTGCCCCAGCAGGCAACTCTCTGACTATCATGTCTCATTATTAAGATGTGGCCTGTTTGCTTTATTCTTACAGTCAGCTAAGCCCTGAACACAATTCAATTAACGAAGAAGTGCCACCCTGATTGTATTCTAATTGCTGTTGCATCACTGGCTTTTGACAGAGTTGTATAGATACTATCTTGGTGCGTTTTCCGGAAAGCTTCCCACCCGCATAATAAGAAGGAATTGTGCCGGAAGTTTTGAATGGATAGAGGAAGACCCACTCGGATTAAATTACTTTGCCATTACTGACCACTTAACAGTGAAGACATGGGCTCCCCCCTCCTAACATAGACACACAGAGTAGCATCCAGTTTATAAAGTCTAGATGATGGGCACTCCATTGCACTTCCTGGAGACTGTGGTTGTAGACAGAAAATAAGAAGTACACACTGGGTTGCCAAAGTCTACTGTCGGGATATAAAAGTCTCTAATGTAAGATAAAGTGAATGCATTACACAGGAAAGTATACATAACTTAATTGCCCATAAAAATGGTTATTAAAAAGCAGCTCAGGCTTTGCTGGTAATGACTGATGCATGCAATATTTTGTGGCTTCTCTGTTAATTTTAATGTCTTTGCATCTCGTCAATCCTCAAAACCAACTTAAAAAGAATCCTGGTCACTGTAACATAACAACAGAAGCACTTCTCTAAAGCGGTTGCTAATGCTAAGGACGGCGTAATTGTCTCTGTTAAGACCATTGAGCTACTAGTTTTTCATTAGCGAGATCATTTGTTTGGCCAATTACATACTTTCATATGATCAATACATAGGTAATACACTTACAGTACACAGTAAGCAGTATAATAGCACTTTAGTAGCATTTACTGACTTTACTCTTCAACTATAGTCTTTTTTCCCTCAAACCTTTAAGAAGAAGTTATATAGTAACAACAGGCTGAAAATAAAATGAAAAACGTGAGGAAAAGAGATTGCTTTTCCTGTAATAGCACAAAAAACTGAAGACTGCATTGTGAAAGTTTGCCCAACACCATAAATTTTACTTGTGTATATCTAAGTTTGCAGTAGAAGTTGTTGAGTGGAGACTTGCACCAGTTGCTTCAAATATATAACACCTTTCTCTATGTGTCCATTTTACACATTTATTTAGAGATGCTCTACACACCAAAGCAAATAAAAGCTCTCTGGGCGTCTCGGGGTTTGCCTATTTCTCAGTTTCGTGAACCGAGCCTTTTCTACTCTCTCTGAAGTGATTTATTCTTTAATTAGCCACAACAGAGCAGTCTGGAGGCAGAAGCTGCTTACTGCTGTGCTGAATATCATCTCCTGTGAGTGGGCCAGCGCCGCTGACCCTCTGCTTGCTGTGCAGATGACCGTTAGCCCCCCGCTCGGTGTAACACATTGTTCTGTTGAGTCGGGTCAGTGCAGAGACTCATTTGTTGTATCGGTTATGTAAGTGCTGGTTTTGGAGAATGAATATTTGATTGAGGCTCTTAATGCAGAGTGAGAGCTCGGATGAGGAGGCGGTCAGTAGGCGGGGAACAGCGAGCTGCATCTCTGTCCAGAGGCTGGCAGCGTGCCAACACCGAGGAGAGCTTTTACTGTACCCACACTTCCATCTCTCTACTCCTCTCTACAATGTTTACTTCCACTCCTCCAACTTTCCCCTCTGTTTCTTCTCATTAGCTCAGCCATCAGGGCTGTTTCCACTTTGCATTTTGCCATTGTTTTGATTTACGTCTTTGTCACATGCTCTGAAAAGTGTAGCACACAAAGTCAGTGAGCAAATTAGTTTTCTAAATCAGTTTTTACTTGGAGTGGGTGTAATGTAAAGTGGGTAAATAACAGAGGTACAACTGTATTGCAACTAACACCTATTCTCTTCAAAGGCCTTTAGTTATATATTATTATTTAAACAATTGAAGGAATTATTATCACTGTCAGCACACCCACCAGCATAACAAAAGATGGATTGTTGCTGATTATGTCACTGATTTCATAATACACACGAGTTTTGTCTGTTTAAAAAAATAAAAAAGGCAGACATTATGTCACAAAAGACTGTGTGCTTAAAATTAAAACAAAAAGCTGATTACATTTTTATCAAATTAAATTATTATTATTATTATTATTATTATTATTATTATTATTATTATTATTATTATTATTATCATTATTATTATTATTATTATTATTATCATCATCATTATTATTATCATTATTATTATTATTATTATTATTATTATTATTATTATTATTATTATTATTATTATTATTATTATTATTATTATTATTTCTTGATGCTGTAGGAATCCTGCCCAAATAAGGAAAAAGCAGTCAGTCATACATTCTTGTAGAATAATAAGTAACTTCTCACCTGAGCTACACTCCACTGTCAGACACTGTCACAATCTTTTTCTGAAAAGCATGGAAAACAGGGTTGTGTGCTCAGGTTGACTGCGGATGTACTGCCTCTGCCATGAATTATTTCACCCTCTTGACTTCCCCATTCTCCTTTCATGGCGATGCATTCTGACAATTAGACAACCACTCTGACAAGCGTGCCTCCTGCTTTTTCTCAGCCAGGTTATCTCTCCGTTCATGCAGGTGTTTTTAAATTTCATTTAAAGGGGTGTGACGTTCTGCCAGCTCCAATCTTCCTGTTCTCTCCTGCTTCTTACCAATGCAGGAGGTCACAGAAATAGACAGTTTGGCTCACTAATACACTAATTCCTTCTCTAATTGTCGCTCCCAAGGTGGGTGTGTGCGGTGATATGGGACAATGAGAAGGGAAGAGGAGGGACACAGGGTCAGTTCTTGCTTCCAATTGGCTCAAGCTAATGATAACTTTAGACACTTGGGAAGAGACAGCTTAAGAAGGATGAATTGCCACTGCTGCCACAATTGGGATTGGTACGAGGCCAAGGTACAATACAGTCACATAGACCTTTACATAATGGGAAGCATGATAAAGGATTGAAATGGAGAATTGTGGACATAGTGGTTGTGTGGGACTGTGTGAACAACCCCGACAGATGTGAACTTGAAGAGCATTGTGGTGTACGACAAAATTCACATAACCTTTAACCTTGAAAAAAATGAAAAAACCTCAAGGACATTTGGTTTCTTAACATAAAATCAAAAGCTCCCCTCGCACAGTCAGTAAAGCTTATAACCTCAACTAACTTTAGCAAGTACAGAAAAGAGCTGTAAGAGTCTTTAGCGTCAGTGGATACAGGGATCCAAATAACACAATATTTATACAGTTACTGAAATTAAATTAATTAGTAGATTATAATATTTTGGAAAGCATGAATAATGCTCACTTGAAATTACTACCAACCAACATTCAAAAAAGATTTACAGTAAGAGAAAGAAGTTATGATTTAAAAGGAACATGGAACAATGCTTTTCAGATAAATCTATTGTAAATAAAATAGTAAAAAGCGAGCATGCAGAGGAAATATAATATAATATGAAAAATAACTGCTGAGTGAGCTGTTATTTTTGTCTGTCTGTCTCTGTTTAATGTGTCTCTGTTTGTGGGATTACATCTGAAATTAGAAAAATGGCTGTGTGAAAATGAAAAGTGTTTTACACCAGATGTTAAACATACAAAACATAAGACAGTGTTGAACTGAGTGTGGGGGGGGTGGCTTTTTGATTATTTCCTTCTACTTTCATGTGTGTACAAACTTTTGACTAGGACCTTTTAATTGATACTTTTATGACATTACTATATAAATTCAGCACACCTAATCCTTCACAATGATAAATTGTTTTTGCTAGTTGTAACTAGCATTCCCATCCAAAGCCCTAAGTTAGTTAACAACAAGACTATCCAAATCTACCTCTCCACAAAACAGATCTGATTGTAATGTGCGTCACTTGTGCCGAGGCATTTGGCTGTTGCCATGGGTGCTCCATATTTACCAGAGGTGAATTTTTGACAGATGTCTCTATGTGCATTTAACTTCAGGGTTTAGCAGTTTATGGTTGTTGTTTGTATGCTGCAGCCTCTTGAGTATCCTCCAGCTTTCTCCTGGATAAATACAATTATTTACATAAAGATAAGAAGTCAAATTACTTTCAGATATTATAATTAGGAGTGATTGATTCTTTGCCTTGTTGTTGCGGAGCGATCTTTATGCAAATTAAAAAGACTGCATTTGATTAGAATTAACTGTCAGCATGAGAGGAAAGACTCATTAACCGGAGCTGCAGTGGTTTCTTGTGAATGATTTTTTTTTTCTCTTTAGCACATGCTCCAAAATTGAGTTATTCTTAGCTTTAGTAGCTCTAGGCAACTGTTGCCAGGCATGTAGTGTACGTATATCCATAGATACGGTTAATGGCTCAGCGGGGAAGCATAGTGGTAAAGAAGGCAAGAAGAAGATGATTGATGGAACTATCTTAGATGATCATTATTGATTTCCAAAAAAATGGAAGATATGGGAGATATCACAGGACGCTCAGAGGGTCAAGTGCAGGCCTTGGGAGTATGTGGCAGTGTGCAAATACCTATGTTTGTGGTCATGCGTATGTGTTTGACGCTTAGTGAACATGTGACTATATCAAACACCAGCTTAGTTGTTCCTCATGGCCGGGTGTGGGCTGATGTTTGTAGAAAGCTTCCTAGAAAAGAAAGCTCTGCCATGTAAACATTCAACAAGAACTTAATGGACTTATAGACCAATAGCCATGTTTGACTTGCATCCCATCAATTTACATATATTCAGTGGCAAAACTTGTGTGTTATTTCAGAAATAGGTGTAGAACATGTCTAACCATCAGTATAGTATATGCCTCTAGAAAAACAAAACACTCTTTCTGTCCCAAAAGTCATTTTAATTCCTACATTTTATCACCCAGTTGCAGAAACAAGCCGCTTCTTTGAATGTGTTTTTAGTCTGTTTCCAACAGCCACTATGTACTATTCTCTTCATAACTCCTCAGCTCACTTTTCTGCCAAGTGCAAATAAATGTAGCACTTTTTGACTTCTAACAACACTGCACTTACATAAGACTTGGCTTTGTTACTTACCTGAAGTCTGCTTGAAATGCTGCATTGGATGTAAAAAAAAGAAACAGCCAGATACTTTTTGGTCTGACTGGCAACTCACAGACTCAAACGTTAATACTATTCTTATCATTAAAGATGAGGTGGTGTCCCATTATAAGCCCTCCTAAAGCCTGTCTCAAAAGACGGGGATATGACTGAAACCTGTGCGTTAGCCTTGCCACAAATGTTAGGACGACTCCTCAGCTTCATGGATTTATCCCAAGCTGTCCTTAAGCTTGCATTCCGACCTTATTCATTGAAGTGTGTGCGGACGTCATGTGTGTGCACGTGTGTTCCTGCTCATGTGACATTCTGCTCGGGCTTTCAGTTGCGTTTGATGAAAAGAAAATTGTTTAACTCATTGAACTCAACTCAATGAGTTCAACTTCAAATCACTTTAAATTTATTAAATCAATTTGTTGATTCTATGAAGCCATGCAGAAGTTGCTGAGTAAGTAAAATCAATCACTAACAAACAAATCTAAGCTATTGAGCTAATGATTCATGTGGTTTCTGTGAAGTCAAATATGGCTTACTACTCCACATACATTTTGTCTTCTGCCATTAGTTCAAAGTAGATGCACAAAGTAAATGTCTACTTGCTGATTTGTTGTTGCTTATTGCATAAAAGATGAACAAAATATCTGAATAAATATGAATGCTATATGTATGTCATTTGACCCAAAGAAGAGCGAGGAACATGTCTGTTTAAATATGAAGCTATATTTCTAATTTCATTCCAGAATGATAAACTCTAGCTTCACTATTTGGAGATTGATGATTGAGATGATTTGCTCCAATTATCTCACTCTTACTGTTTTTTAAACCAAAGCAGAAATTTATCGTTTCTATTTCTCTATGCCGCATTTGCCTTTGCTCCGAAAATACTCAGAGCTAATCTCCCGCTGGCTGTTAGATCAAAGTCTCGTGGGATACAGAAGTTTAGGGAGAACAAAGCGGCAGTGACAGTTGCAGCCTTCGACTCCTAATTGAATCACATACATGGCTCGCTGTAATGTAAGCGCATGTTTTGCAGGGCCACATTTGCAAAGTGTCAGAACAGATTATAGTTTGTTTGTGTCAGGTACGACTGGGTTTCACAGTTTAGGTCGTTCTCATTCAGAGAGTTCAAACAGTATCATTAAATGAAGTGTTTTCTTCTTGGGTGCTCTGCCCATTTAGCTTTGCATTTTTTTTTCTCACCTTTTTTTCTCACCTAAGAAATTTTGACTTCTGCTAATCTCAGTATTTCCATATTGCTGACTGTCTCCTGGTAATCACCATCCCACGGCCATGTCCCTGACTCTGTAACCTGCTGCTACCTTTGTCTCTGCCACATTATGTTTTACCCAAGGGCTGATATCACCTCGAAGTTACTCCATGTCCCATCTGTCTTTCTGCATTCTCCTTAACGCTGTGTTACTCTCACTGATTCAGAAATAACAGGCGCTCCCTACACGCATGCATACATGATTGTGCTTTTGGGCCACGCTAAATGAAACATTTACATTTGTTCTTAAGACATCTCAACAAGCCCCGAAACTGAGCGCTACCTGAAAGAGCAATACATGTGCTGCTTTTTTAACTTGCTTTCAAAGATGTGGTTTGAAAATGGCATGAAACAGCGTATTCGAGGCTGCCTCTGACAAGCTTATCATCATAAAACAAGACAGGTTTATGCAACATTTTATGCAAATCAGGCTGGCACAAAAGTCGTAACTGTTGCTACTCAAAGTATTTATAACGCTGCTTTTGTTGTCTAATATTTATAACTCGTCGCTTGTGATTTAAGTCAAAAGGGCTGTGTGCCAAAAGGGCCTGATGGATGCAATATTATAGAAATACCGAAGACCTCTCAGCTTGAACATTAAGATGTCTTTGTGTGGTATGATCCTCCTTATGGGTCTTATAAAGCCAGTGATAAAAGTGCTATCTGGGGAGTAACAGTGCTGCTGCAGATCTGTATTTATGAGTGTTATCAGTACTGTATGCTGTTATGATTGCACTGGGCTGGGGTTTGTCTGGTCTGGATCTGATGGATTCTAGATGCATGATGTGTCGCCAAATGTGGTACCATTCACTGATACTTAAAGCTGCATTAGGCCATATTTCTGAATTAAATCCCCCTCAGCAAAACCAACAAACCAAGAAAGTCTTGATGAAAGACTGGGCCTTCATCACTTTGACTAAAGCCAATATACAGCAGTTGGTACTGAGTGTGTGTATCCAGCTGTAGCCTGAGAGAAAATAGTGATGCACTTATACTAAATCTTGCTTGAAATAAAATGAAAAGTATACAATTTAGACCACTGTTGGTGTTATGTTATTGCAGGATTACAGACTATACTAGGGTGCACTCACATTAGAGCCTTTTGGCCTGTGTGTGCCCTTCCTCATGAATACGCTGCCCAGCACTGGCCTGCACTCGCATAAGCAGAAGAGCTATTTTTAGGTCAACATAAAGCATGCCTTTAGTTTATGTTAAGTATTGACATAAGCGCAGCTATTAACAGTAACAATAACGACTCAAACTCTTTACTGGCACTTTTATGTAAATTTGCTTTTAACTTACTAGCTAAATAGATTAAGTAGTAAAGTAATACATTTATACATCCCCCTGTAAAGCGCTATTTAAATTCAATGTATTATTATTATTATTATTATTACTGGCAACATCAATTACACATTCTGTACAGAAGAGGTGAGGACAGTCCACCTTTCCCGACCACACTTGACTTGAGGAAGCGTGTCATGACTGAGGATAATTGGGAGCACTGACATAAATTGGTAAATGGTAAATGGCGTGCATTTATATATAGTGCTTTTTTGTACCGTTCTCAGGCACCCAAAACGCTTAACATGATGCTTCCTATTTACCCCATTCACACACATTCACACCTGGGGCTGACAGACACACAGCCTTCTCCGACCACCACAGAACTCTCCTCTACATTCTCACACATTCATACACCAGTACTACTCCCATAAGCCAAATGTGCCATGCTTTAAGATGTGAAAAGTATAGTTGTCAAGGGTACAAATTCTCTCTTCTCTGTTGGGTGCTCGTCAAGTCTGTGATGGCACCCATGGAAACTCTACTAGAACTCCCATTAGCTGTTTGGAAAAGAAAAAACCAAAGGGACAAGGCTCAAAACAAAGTCCTTCCCAATTCATCTGATGCTCTCTGTCAATGGGCAGGATATACACTGGTGATTGACTTCAGTGACACCCCTTAAGCCTTTGCATATTATAAATAGTAAACAGTTTTAAGTATATATTCAACCATCATCATTATTAATTCTATTCATATAACATAAAATATTTTTTGAGTTACATTAAATGTCCTTGCCAACAGTAAGACATATAAAAAAAGATTGGATACATTAATTTGCTTCAGTTTTAGCTTCTTCTCCATCTCGTGTCAGCACCAGACTTTTGTCCTGAACTAGGATATAATATATGTGTGCGATAAAGCTCAATGAGCCAACACAGACACACTTCTCCCTCCTCTGAAACTATAAGTAAACACCTCAGTAACCCTGAAAAAGAACCTTCCTCGGCTAGAAGACATCTCGGAGCAGAATTGACACATATTACTTTAATTCTATTCTGTTTAAATAATGTACAACTCTGAGGAAAGGGAAAAGCAGCCAACCTTACAAGCTCACAGTGCACCTCTCTTTGTGACAGTTAACTTGCCAGCATCATTATAACGAGAAAAGGCAATAGAAACTGGACCATATCAAGAAAAATGGCCGCCATAGCCCATATTCTAGGTACTTGGTCATCCTTACAGGCTTTAATGCCACAGAATAGTTTGTAAGACGCGATGGATTATACTGCTCTGTAAATCTATCCTTTTGCACAAGAGCTGAACATAACTGTAGCACTGTATGGTCACCTTAAACCATATCAGGACAGAACTTGTGGTGAGGGACATTTCTGCTCCGATGAATCTACTTTTCGAAGTCTTGTTGAAGGGATTTTTCAAACAGTATCATTTCTATCATTTGACCAAAAAGTGGAAAATTCAATATGACCACTTTGTCATTGTTCCTGGAATAGCTGTGGCTGTATCGATCAAGGCATTCTTTGTGTTTTTTTGGCAAGGTGTACCTCCCTCTTATCTCACTTTGGAGGACACAGCACTTAGAAATATACCCCTACCTACCACTTTAGCCTCTAGTGTGGTGCAGTCAAAGAACTATTACACAGATGTACTTTGGGGGTCCTGACATTTGTAATGGATGTGAATTGTATTATCTTAACTGTCCCATTTGGGTAATGTTTTAGTTATACTGCACTTTATGGCTCAGCTGTACAACAATAAGTAATTGCATCAGTTTGAAATAATCAAGATGGATGAAAGAAGAAATGTCCATAATGGAAATGTCTGTTTGATGAAAGTTTTATAAACCCCTTTGGGTGCATTAGGAAATGGAAAACTTTTTTTATGAAGTGATGGGAAAGGGTCCTGAATAGTAAAGTGAGCAGTTTGTTAATGTAAGTAAGAAATGTAAAGACGCCTGCATTATTTCCAAAGACACATTAGACTAATAGGCCTTCTAGTCTGTAGTGCTTTTAATGCCTAACAGCTAACAACTTTGAATGACAAATGGCTTTTGTCTTTCTGTTGCTCACCAAATTACATTTAAAACAAAAAAATGATACTATTGTTTACATGGTGTTTATTGGTCTATAATTCTATATGACAAGAATTAATTTAATTCCTGAGGACGAGGAGCACTAAAAGAGAGAATAGGACACAGGTCCAGATTTGTGAAACATTTGCCTGAAAACTCTGCACCTTACATTTTACTATCAGTGTTTCAGTGTTGAGTTACTAGGTCTGATTTAATTAAAATGAAATTGAATTAAAGAAAAATCTGTTGTTACTCCTTTACATGGAGTCCAAACATAAGCCGCTCTCTAACCCAGAGGTGTCAGCCCACAACTTACTGTCAGTGTTAAATAGAAATAGCATTTTACTTTAACCTGTGTCATATAATTAGCTGGGTTCATAAATTTTACATATTTTTAATGTATGTATGCACTGACATTATCAACATGAAATAAACAATTTGATGTAGAAAAATAACATTTCTTGAAAAACAAAAACAAAGCAGTCCAAGAATCCATAGTATGTTCCCCCAAATGTCTTATTGGCAGCGCGGGTTATTTATTACAATGACCTCTCAGATGTGTAATTCTGCCTAGAAACATAGAAGTGATATGCATGTAATCCCTGCAAGAGTAAAGGTCAAGGAGACGGTCCACTCACTGCGACACTTGGAATTGGACATGCTGGCTTGTTTATATTTTATTCCGTGACACAAATAGCTTTAAATGAAAAGTTGCAGGTGGAATATGTTGCAAGTAATTGTTAGACCGCTGTCTCTTAATAATGCTTTTTCCAGTTTCTTTTCAAGATGAGTTGAAAATGACATAAAGAAAGTGAGTATTCATAGAGCAGGGACCTCACTGTATGTTTTTTTTGCAATGTATGTATGACAGATGTTCCAAAATGTTGTCCCTGAAAATTCTAAAAGCTTCTACTTTTCATTTTTGTGACACTATTTGTAGCCACTGGTTAATATTTCAACAGCAACACCTTACACACCACCTCAGGATGTGCTATATTCTGTCCACCGCTTAAGTGAAGGAAAGGTAAACAGGCTGCCTCATTTATATTTCATGTATATTCTGTAATATTTTATGAGTAAAGCATATTTTGAAAGAAATGGGTGGGTGGTTTTGCAGAAATAAGCACATCACATCTGGTGACTGTTTGTCACGTACATCCCCGTGTCTGCAGACCGTGTACTGTACACACAAAGAAATGGAGGAAAATGTACTTATCGCCGCAGCCATGCCACTAATTGTCAGTGGCTGGACTGTGAGGAGGTAAACTTGAAGGTCACCTTGTGTTTGGCCCCTGCTGATAAGCTGTAATGTTGTCTTTTATGTGATGCCACGCTCTCCAAGGACCTTCTGCCGCTTACAACTCTGATCAATACACCAAATCAGACAGCCTCATTATGGCACCCATGAGCGTCTGTGAGGGTGCATGTGTGCATGTGCCAAATTAAATTTTGCACAGAATGTCATTTATGAAGTGTCTTTGTACATATAATTATTTTTCATTAAATCATCTGCTTGTCGTGTGAGCGTGTCATTGCACATGGATGCTAATATTGTCCTTTGCTAATGCAATTATTTGCTTAGCCATTAGCTTGTGAAGAGCATATTAAATGAATGCTGTTTAAGGTTGCTGAGTTAGATTTGTCACAGTTGACATTTAAAGATGTTCGTTGTGTTATTAGTGGATGAAATTGGGATTTTCAGGTAAAATGTCACTTTTATGAGGCATAGCATTTCACATTCTTTAAAACCTCTCTGTAGTTCATCAGTGCATTGTATACCCCCTAATGTTCAATGAATGTTGATTCTGAAATGGTAGCAAGCAACTTGACCTTTTCATGGCAAGTGAAAGGTGCAGCTTGTTGAATGTGTTGTTGTGTTTGTGCGTGAACACACACACACTTAAAGGTGCTCTGTGTGTGTGTGTGTGTGTGTGTGTGTGTGTGTGTGTGTGTGTGTGTGTGTGTGTGTGTGTGTGTGCGTGTGCGTGTGCGTGTGTGTGTGTGTGTGTGTGTGTGTGTGTGTGTGTGTGTGTGTGTGTGTGTGTGAAACATGTGGGACCTGGAATAGCGTTCAGCCAAGTGCCCAGAGCCAATAATAACTACCTTAAAGGTTCACCTTCAAAACTCCACATTACAAGTTGTGTTTAGTTCTTTTTCTTCAACTTCTTCCATTCCCTAGTTACCACCTTTGGTCATGAATGTCCTAAAAACATTCTCCTCAGAGCGTAGCAAGACTAATACTTATGTCACTGGACAAGACACCTTCACATTCCCAAGGTGTCATATACAAATGTTTGGTGACTGGTCCGTCCTATTTACAGTTTATCTCTCTGGTTTGTAGACCCCAGCGGTTACCCTGTTACTGTTGTCTGCTATAGGACACATCGGGTCAGACTTGTCATCAGTTTATTCTTACATTTGACTGATAAAATTGTTATACTGGCTGCTTCTACTTTAGACAACATCCTTCTTTTTTTGACCATACCCAGCTGATTTTGTCTTACACAATAATAAATGGCATAATAAAATCTAGCAACACAATTAAATATGCATGTATGCCACTCAAGTGAGCCTTTAGCCTCATGTCATATCTACAGTACGTCATGCCCTTTTATGCACACTTTCTGTTCCTGTTTTTCTTCTGTCTCACTTCATCCTAAAAGATGCCATGCCTGCATGGGGGGGCGTGAACTGGTCTCGTCTTTATCCTGCAACGGGACGTAGTAACAGAGGCATCACAGAGGTGAGTGCAGTTGAGATGGCTGGAGTATAAATGGGACAACTCAGGAAATCAATGCTGTATTAGTGTGTGTGTGTGTAACAGTAAATGCACAGAAACAGTGTGTGTTTAAAAGGCTGCATTATTTGTAAGAGAGATTCCTACTAATATCATAAAGAGGAGCATAAGAAACACTCTTGTTATGCCACTGATATGAGAACAAGATGGTTCTAGTGAGTATCATTAGCACCTTGGCATTTCTGAAAAAAAATAGCTTTTCATTGCACTGCAGGGACAGGATTCAGCATAAGTTTACATTCCTGCTGACTGATATTTTTATCTATCTCATTGTGTCCTCATCTCACACTAGCGGACCCACACAGGCCTGTAATTTCTCCTGCCAGCTCGTTTTTATCTCCTCTATAAACGGTAAACATAAGTCTCTACTCCAAATCCAAAGAAGAAGAAGCCTTCCAATTTTGTGCTTGGATATGTTGCTATAAATTGCTATAAAAAGTTGCTATAAACAATTTTTTGAGCATTACAGCAGCAAACATGTATGTCACTGCAAACGTGGAGGAGCGGACTGTATATGTGAAAAGGTTGTGAGGAAGAAGAGGAGGGAAGGAAAAGAAAAGCCCCATATAGCCAGCTGAGCTAAATGAAAAGAAATCTAAATCTTTCAATTAATCTGCTTAGCTCCCCTGTGGGCAGATGTTGGAGAGACTGCAGCAGAGCACAGGTCAGAGAAATAAACAGACAGAGAGAATAAAGAGTGAGAACGAAGGAGGAGGAATCAGAAATACGTAGCAGCCGGAGAGTTGTTACATGCCAGCACCAGACCTCTCCATAATCTCTTTTGCCCTTCTAGCCACCTTGTCTAAATCTTTTCTTCTGTTTATTTTTTTTCCATTCATGCCCACCATCTGTGTTGTGAGGGGCTCAAATAACCCCCCAGAGATGGCTGTAAATTACTCATCCTTGACTCCTTACCGTTTGTTGGCCACTGACACAACCTCATATGGACCAGTGAACACACAATATTTGTCCTATATTGTGCTCTGTTACTGTTATAATGCAGTCTCAGCAAGTGTTGTTTTGTTTTCAGGAAATACAATGAACACAGTTTCTGTTGAGATTATTTTTTATTTAAAACAGATGTTAAAAATGTAATAATGACAAATGGACTTTTTATTTCAGGCTAATAAAAATGCATGTTGTATTTTGGCCTAATGCTTAGTATTATTTTACGATTACACCATTAACTTCAATGCATCCGCACCATTTGGTCTTCAAAACAGATGGCAGGTAGCCACCAATGTCTATGTAAGCTTCAAAAACATCATGCTAGTCACGCCCAGTCACGTCCCAGTCTCAGCCTCACCACTCATCACCACCAGCAGCGTAATAACCTTTTCTGCTTCTTTTATTTAAGAAATGGTAAAATAGGACAATTTCCCATTACAAAATACATTACATAACATAGAGCTTACCTAAAATTCTTTGCTTTGAATTTATCGTTGTAGACTGTAGCCATCCTCAAATTGTCTCCGCCTCATTAAACATTGCTTTGAAGCATTACTAACATTTATCTGCGCTTAATTTGCTGCCCATTTCTCTGTTTTTATTTCTTTTTTGAGCTGTTTTGTTGTATAATATATACAATAATATATAAGATGTATTCTGTAATTGGATAAGCCTTTTCCTGGTTTCTTTTTTTAGTCCTTTGTTGTCGATATCCTTGTCGACCAATGGGAGCGCTCCTTTTACCGGAAGCAAGCTGTGATTGGCCAAAATCCAACTGTGGGCGGATCATTCTCATCTTTTGAAATCCTTAATTATAAAAGCTAGATGCCGTCTCAAGGTCAAATGTTTTCACAGATGATTCCTGCTAATAATAATAATAATAATAATAATAATAATAATAATAATAATAATAATAATAATAATAATAATAATAATAATACAGTGGCCTGGAAACGCAAAAGAAATTTACAAAGTATCAAACAGATGCTTTTCAGATTTCGGATATGAACCAGAGAAGGAAATGACGTTATGATTTTGTCAAATCAACGGAACATGTAGTTTTTCTGCTTTTATACATTGTAAATGCGGTTCTGTACTTAAATTTGTTTAGTATTTCCAAACCACTGTACAATAAGCTGTGAGGGGATTAAACTGTCAAACTAAATACAAAAGTAAAAACATTAGGGAATTCTTGTATAAAGCTGTGTAATCAGAGAACTGCTGCTGACAAAAAAAGCAACACTATTTTATTCAAGTGAACAATACACATCCACAGGCAACTTTCTACAGGCATTAGAAAGAAATGGACTTTAGGATTTGGAAAAAAGGAGTTTATTTTTCCTCATTGGCAAATTCCCTAAGGGTGTAGCTGAAACTAAAAATAAACCAAGTTTTAAAAAATACTTTTCATATTGCCAGCAAGAGGAAACTGAAAAAAATCTGCAAGTAAATGATGAATGCAAGATGATTAGCCACACAGTGCGCCCAAATAGGAAACTCCTCTCTGCACTTTTTCTTGTCTTACAAACACCTGCTTCTTTTACTTTGGAGGCCTTTTGCTCCCGGGCGAGTGGCTAACAATAATAATGTGGTGTGTC
Organism: Perccottus glenii; assembly: GCA_024416835.2. Taxonomy (NCBI): domain Eukaryota; kingdom Metazoa; phylum Chordata; class Actinopteri; order Gobiiformes; family Odontobutidae; genus Perccottus; species Perccottus glenii. Next base: position 16,734,098 of record CM044558.2, read on the forward strand.
CGTGATGGAAAAGACATTGTTTGGATTTGGGCTTTAATTAACTCTGACACACTAGGCTATCAGATAAAGTGGCTTACTTTATTTCCGGTGGACAGTGGTGTCAGGGAGTCAGATACAGAAAGAGGGCATGCAGGAGATGTGGCTGAGATGTAGTAAAGCAAAACAACAAACAAATAACTTATTGTGGAGTTATTTCAACCAACAATCTCTTCACTCATCACCGTTAATTCTCCCTTTCATGGAGCGTGTCCATTTAGTTTGTTACAAGGTGAAATATGCTGCACAAACACACTAAAGGATTTTTGTTCTTCTTTTTATATGCAATAAAAATGTGATAGGTGTTTGAAATTACTTTTCTTAAGGCATATATCTGCTGAGAGCTCACACTATACGGATAATCTCCTGCTGAATACACAGAGGTAATACTGCATTTGATAATGGACCTCTCATTGAAAAGGGTCTAGGTGACATTGGTATCTCTTCCACTGGAAAAACATTGAGGGTGTGAAAAGGAGAGTGTTATAGCATTTGCATTTAAAAAGTGATAGATTAGACTGCTCCTCTCACAGCAAATGGAAATGATCGATTCACTTATTATATCTTATAGGAAATAAAATTATGTTTTTTCTGCCCCATACTGGAAAATGTTCTGTTATAAAGTTTCCATTTCCATTGTCTGCTCCTAGCCTAGGAGCGTATACAACTTTGTGAATCTGTGGATTAGAGAAAATCTGTCTCCATAACTTTTGTCTCTTACCCACAGTAGTATATATTTAATATTAAAATTTTTATGTAGGCCTACATTCTGATTGATTTTTGTAGGTAGTTTGAAAACTTTTAAATCCTCTAATCAAAGTGTCTAGATAAATGTATGTGTCATGCATACACAGTTGTGCTCATAAATTTACATATTGTGGCAGAATTTGTAATTTTTAGGCCATTTTTCAGAGAATTTGAATAATAACACAAAAACTCTTCTTTCACTCATAGTTAGTGGTTGGGTGAAGCCATTTATTGGCAAAAAATTCTGTTTACTCTTGTTAAATCATAATGACAACAAAAAATGACCCTGATCAAAGCTTTACATACCTCAGTTCTTAATACTGTGTATTGCCATCTTTAACATCAATGACAGCTTGAAGTCTTTTGTTGTAGTTGTGGATGAGGCTCTTTATTTTCTCAGATGGGAAAGCTGCCCATTTTTGGCAAAAAGCCTCCAGTTCCTGTAAATTCTTGGGCTGTCTCACATGAACTGCACGTTTGAGATCTCCCCAGAGTGGCTCAATGATATTGGGGTCAGGAGACTGAGATGGCCTGTCCAGAACCTTCACTTTGTGCTGCTGTAGCCAATGACAGGTCGACTTGGCCTTGTACTTTGGATCGTTGTCATGTTGGAACGTCCAAGTAAGTTCCATGCGCTGCTGCCGCCCTGATGAGTACATTTTTTCCTCCAGTATTTTCTGATAACATGCTGCATTCATGTTTTCCTGTGGCTTTGTAGCTCACACATCCCCAGAACATCAGTGATCCACCTCCATGTTTCACAGTAGGAATGGTGTACCTTTCATCATTAGGCCTTGTTGACTCCTCTCCAAAGTTCAAGTTGGGTCTCATCACTCCAAATGAGTTTGTTCCGGAAGTTTTTAGGCTTGTCTCTGTGCTGTTTGGTGTAATGTAAGCGGGATGCTTTGGGTCATTTGCATAGTAATGGCTTTTTTTCTGGCGACTCGACCATGCAGCCCATTTTTCCTCCAATTTTTCCTTATTGTGCATCTTGACACAGCCATGCCAGTTTTTTCAGAGAGTCCTGTATTTCAGCAAAAGTTATTTGTTATTTTCTTTGCATCCCAAACAACTATCCTGGCAGTTGTGGCAGAAATGTATGTTGCTCTCCCTGACCGTGGTCTGGTTTCAACAGTATCACTCATTTTGAACACTGCTGATTGGCATTCTCAATTTCTTGGATATCTTTTTATATTCCTTTCCTGTTTGATACAGTTCAATTACCTTTTCACACAAATCCTATGACAATTATTTTTCTTTTCCCATGACTCACAATACAGAAATGTCAGTGCAGCACTGGATGAGAGATGCAAGAGTCTGTCAGGAAACTCACTCTGTAAAACATAGGTTACAAGCAAACAGATCACAGGTGAGGATGACCATTCAAACCTGTTTGTGTCACTTGTGTGCATGTTTATCAGGCCAAAATCACCAGGATATGTAAACTTTTTGTCAGGCTCATTTGGGTTAGGGTTAGGGTTAGGGTTATGATTTAAAAAGAGTAATCACAGTTGTTTGACAATAATTGGCTTCACCCAACCACTAACTATGAGTTATCATTCAAATTCTCTAAAAAAAATGATTAAAAAAAATCACAAATTCTGCACTGTAACTGTAATATTTAAGTAAGTAATATAAGAAAATGCCTTTAGAGACAGAACAGTCTATTGTACTTAGCTTTCCCACATCAAAGAATGACAATTAGCACAACATGCAGGAGATCACATTTAGACTCTTGTCGTGTAAGAAAGCATGCACTACCATTTAAACCAACTGTTTGCGGTGTTTCCTAAATGCTAGCCTCCCTGCTAAGCTTGTCTGTCATCCAGCAGTAGCTACATCTGCTCCCTCCGCTCTGCTCGTAGCCATGTTGTAATTCCTAGCGCCACAGCTTGCAGCCTTATTAGCACCAACAAATTTGTTCTTGACACTAATTACAGCTTCGCAGTAAGCAGTGCAGTGGGCTAGACAAATGAAAGGCAGCAATCTCCCCATCACAGAAGATCCTTTTTTGTACAGCGGAACAGTGACGTGTGGGGGAAGAGGCAGGAAAACAATAGATCTTCTTCAAGCTGCCGGGTTAAAGGTGCCCTCCTCAAAGGAAAGAGAAGGAGGTATAAAAGATAGCGGGCTAACAGTGTCAGGGTCACCCAAAGGTGCTTTCTTTTAGCTTTTCCAGATGCTTGTGCTGGCTGCAGCCAGTTTTCTGTCAAAAAAAATTTAAGTGTGTGGTGTCAATGTGATTATTACAGATTTACAGATGGGTTAGGGGTCATAAGTGGGTGCTGTTGTGAATGTAAAATATGTTTGATTTCTGCTATTCTAAATTAGGCAGATCCTTGACTGGATCGACTGGAGCAAGCCTGTTAGATGGGAGGGAGCTGGGAGACTCACTTTTTTGGAACACTTTTCGCCACTTAGCTGCTCACAAAATCCATCTGTCTCTGATCTATCATTTATCTAAATGTTTGCAGCCTTATATAATCTCTGCATGGATTAATACATAGAACAATGACATAGGCGACAACATGATGACAACAGTATCAATCAAATGTACAAATAAGGAAGAAAGTGCCAGTCGTTCCTAAAAATGACAGGTGATTTGTCTCTTTATTCTATATATTCTGGCATTATTATCTGCGGGTGCGGCTGGTATCAATGGACTAGATGGGCTAAGCCTTTCCTGTCATGTAGGCTTTTCACTGTATTGTTCAACATTTACTAAATATGTTAGTATAAAATGTATATTTTAGTTTTATTATATTTTGTGAAAGATTATAGAACAGTGTTTATAGTTTTGATACCACCAATATGTCTAAATTGACACAAAAATAAGAAAAAAGGGGCTTATTTTTACAGCTCGAGACACACAATGCGACATAAACACTAATCATCTTTATTTGGTGATTGTGTAAAGGCCCAACCCCTTCAATTACCGGCTATTGGGACTAAATATATTTAACACAGACTGGAATTTGACTGAAACCTAGAGACTTAAAGAGTCAATGTTACATTATACAGTTGAATACAGATATACTGTAATTACATAATTACAGTCACTGTATTAACAGTGGTAGCTCACTCAGTAGGGTGCAGCTAGGGAGTGGACTGGGGTTTGAGGCCACACAGAGACGGGCGTGAGCATATCCGCAAAGGTTTTTTTTATCAAATGGGCAATTCATACACACAAACTTACAGTGTTGCGTTCGTGCTGCAGAATAAACCTTGTGCTACTCTATTACCTCGTTCTATTAAACGTTCTTTCATTTTTTTTTTTTTTTTTCTATGTTTACATTGCTCAAATTTTTCTGCGCTTCATCGAATCACCTAACAAGTTTCCGACAGAAGGTGCCTCCCGTTTGGAAACGCTTTCAACGGGAGTCTTCCGCCTTCCCGTCAGGTTAGGCAAATAGTTCACTCACTGCCCAAATGGGGATTGTATATATTAGCCCACCCATCAAATATTACCACCACCCGCCACTGATGATCTGCTTTGCACAGTGTTATCAGTTGACCTTGTCCTCATGTGTCTTTGCACTCCAAGAACAGACAAAGTGGAAACCCTTGTTTGTGATTGTTGTTGCCTGAGCTCAGTCTGCATTTCCCGTCTGAAGTTACAGTTCCTCCTCTGTATATCCCCATGTCAAGTGATCGTTTTCTCACAGTACATTCTGAGAAGCAGCAGCGGCCTGTGACTATGCAAGTATCTAAAAATGGAGCAGTTCCCTGATGTTCCCTGATGTCAAGTTACTCTCAACCCTGCAAACATCCACCAACGTGGCTTACGGTGCTGAAATGTTGGCACCGGTAGTGGGCTCACACACACTCGCATAGGACTTTATAGAGGAGTCCAAGTGATCATGAGGAGAGTGTGTAGGCGGTCTCAACACCAACGCCACTGCAGATCAGTGGAGAGAGATGGGAGTATAGCGGGGAGCACGAGCCGCAGTGTACAAAAGAAAAACACAGTTGGGAACAGGGAGACATAGAGGTGTGTCACTGAAAATGTGTGTGTGTAGACCATAACACAGATAGCAGGAATTGTTCAGTTCCCAGACAGTCTTCATAAGCAGCTGAGGCTTTCGTTTAATGTCAATCTAGGGCTGCTGTAGTTTGTTTGAGCTTAGACATAGTTTTGATTTGTATCTTCTTCTGCTGCTAAAGTTTTAGATGGAAAGTATTTCAACTTTTAAATGAACATCTGGCTTAAAACAGCCCTGATATCATAAATGTTTAGTGAAGCCCAAGCAAGGAGAAATGATCCTGGAAAGGGTTTTATCTGCAGAATGTACACAGTGTGCTTGAAAAACTTGGCTTGACGGACAGCGATACCGAGAAACACCAAATATGGCATAGATAAAGTAGAGGGAGACTCTTTCTGTGGTCCTCCCACATTGCATTTTGTAACGTGTGACTCCCCACTCCTCAGAACTACTGCACATGTGGACGTGCGTGAGTGTACATACAGAGGTTACGTTTAGGCTTTCATGTCACTCAGTGGATACAAATGTTCTCAGTAATATTTGGCTGTTATAAGTTACAATGAAAGAATGTCTATTTTGGCATGTGGGTGTGGTGTTGCTTCTCTCATCTCAAAGAGCAAGAGGGTAGATATTTATAGTGTATTCTCTCATCATGCTTGTGACCTCCTGTCTTTTCCTGTTTTTATATTTTTCTTGTAAGCATTACAATTGTCCATAGTGCTTTTTTGTTATTTTACAAAAGGTAAATTTTGGATTTCCACCTTTATTCTGCAAAGAGATGTAGTGCTAGAGGTGTGACAGAGTCAAGGTGGAACAGACAAAGTGAGCGTCTGTTCAATGTATGCAACTTATGTTTGCGTGTGGGGGTGCATGGTGGGAGAGTGGTTAGCACTCCTGCCTCACAGCAAGAAGGACTAGAGTTCAAACCTGGGCCAGCCAACCACAACCTTTCTGTGAGGAGGCTGCATGTTGTTTCCATTGGTTCTCTTCAGGTACTCTGACTTCCTCCCACCGCCCAAAGAGATGCATGTATAGGGCAATTTGCAACTCTAACGTGAGTGACTGTGAGAGTGAATGGTTGTCTGTCAGTTTCTTTCTCTAAGTGTTAGCCCTGCGACCAACTTGCCATTTTCCAGGGTCGACCCCAAACAGGAATAGGCGGAAGAAATTGAATGAGTATTTGGTTATGTCCAGCTAGGAATATACTCATATTATATTGGTAGAGACGAGCGCCCATATCCGATATATTTAGTCTATGTTCTTAAATTACTTTGATTTGCCCTCCAAACTTTATTTGCCACTTATTCCTTGTCTTTTGAGTTAAAAAAAAGTAATTTCTTTATGAATCCACACGCCCATTCTCTTTATCCTAAAAAAATATATCTTTTCTGTAGACATAATGCTTTCAAATGGCCTTTTAAACATTTTCAAGTACCAAAAACAAATAACTAATGGTCCTTCTGTGCATGACCTTCAGCCTACATCCACCAGGTCAAATGCTACAGTGTTCTTATGGGAGACATGAAGACTCTCGGACGTTTACACTGGCTCTAGGTAGCCCACCTGTCCAAAGTGCTGACCCAGAGCAGCAGCTCCCAGAAAAGATAAAGCCCACTCAGGGCAATGTATCATTACCTTTGCATTATATTTGAGAGTATCTAATATATTATGTATTAAGTTATGGCACACTCGAGAGGTAGAGACACAACAAATTAATAATTGAGAGAGATCAATTATTGAGGCAGGAATGCAGTCTGTGCCGTGTTCTATTTTAATTGGTCATTTGTCTCTAATAATCAGTGTCTGGTCACTTTAAGGTCCACAAGGGTTAAGATTAAGATCATTAAAAGGATGGCACGAAAGGAGCTCTTTGTTTAATTAAAAAGAATGGAGCAGAAGAAATGCCTGTTTCAGCACATTCATCGTGTGGATGTTTGCATGTGTTTTAGTGGTACATAGACTTTGGGCTCAAATGCTGCTGCAGCCTAAAGCCCAAAGCCCTCCATATGTTATATGTTAGATGTTTTTCTGGCTTGCCTCATTTCCCAGTGTGGCGTGTCTCATCATCACACAGACATGAGAGAAAAGAATTGTCAGTCAGTTTAATAGAGCCTTTACTTTGGGTGCAATGCAGCATACAAGCCTCCTCACTTCCTGCTATCATTAATATCTCCTTTGTTCCTGTTACTAAACCTGACTTTGACACATGCTTATTAAATTAGAGGCTGCCTTGTTAAGCAGGATTATTCAGCCACTTGTCTCTGTTCCTGCCTCGGACTTTGTCACACTCTGTTGCTTGTTCATTTACTCAGTCACACACACGTGGCAATGTGAATGTTTGATATTCATCCACAACATTATAAATTTGTTTTCTATTAGTGAATTAAAAGGTTAGAGGTGAATGGGGGAGAGGCGTAAGAGAAATTACCAAAGCTATTTTTTTTTTTTTGTACTAGCAGCAAAAAAACAGTAATGGTGTAGTAACTCTGACTGATGTGTGACAGTGTATTCTATTTAACAAGAGGTAATAATAGATTGCTAATTTATTATTGAAAGTGTAATTTAATTGTCGGAACTTTGACATTTTGCATTGCATGTGTTTTGGCCTCAATGAAAAGAGAAATGAAAATTAGTACGATAATATATGTTTCCCTAGCCTATACGCTGTCAAGACATTTTCAGTATCCTCTCACTGGTCAAGGTTAAAGAGAGTGACTTTCTGCATGTCGAGGTTTAAAAAGTTTGACCATTTTAATGAGTGTACTGCTGGGTATTAAGTGTTCATTACTGCACAGATAGAGCTGATGAATCAGGTTGTTTTTCATTACGGGTGTATCACAGCAGGCAGATTGAGCGGGGCTGTAGACGGGCAGTCCGAGGGAAAAGTAATGTGGGAATGCTATGTAATGTGGGTGCCAAGGTTAAAGCCACTGTTGTCCATGTGGCAACTGTTCCCAGACCCCAAGTGACAGAAGAGGGTGGTCTGCTGTCCCCAAACCAGAATTAGCCACAAACGTTGGCAACCTTTTTTGCCCTCTGTTCCTGTTCATCAAGAAGGACCCACCGATGCCAGCGATGACATCATCACCCAGATGCACAGAAAAGCTTTTAAACCAAAGACATGCACACACACAATGGCATGTAGCACTCAGGCATTCATTACCCCAAAAGGAATATCATCTTTACATACGCAAGTACAGTCGATGGTATTTATGTTACATCAGTGTCATACCACAGGCCAGTAGGTTTGCTTTCATTTTTCTAAACATATAGGCTATGGGTTTAAAAGACTACCTGCACAATAGCATTAACACAGCTAATAATTTCATTTTTAAAACTGATAGCTGTTGCTGATGCTAATGGTCGGTTCTTTAGCACAGTTCTGTTATTATTGTACTCTTTTCACTATATTCCAGTGACATTGTGTGGTTTACCTTTAATTAAATTACACCAGTGATAAGTATATGTTTTTTTTGTGTTGGAGAGGTATCAGTATCTGACATTTAAAACAGTGGCATCATTAGCTTTTATGCCACTATCATAAATCTTTTATTACAATCGCATTCTTCCCAGTCCAAGTGACCAGGGCCAGGCCCATTTTCTATCCCCATTAATTCTAAAAAATTCAGTCAGCATTTTTAGTGTAAAAGCTTTGCACACTGATGTAAAAACAAAAGAATCAATATTCACCATTGATTGTGGGATTTTTCTGGGAGTATGTGGCTCCGCGGGCTGTTCTTGTGGCATAAACTTTGCAATCTTGTAGCTGAACAGTCGGAGGAGGTCAGCAGGGGATGTAAGTGCTCATTAGCGCCTTGTTGCTAATGGGCCGCTCACTAAGAGCCATGCGATTTACATCAAGTAGCATTCTCTGAAGGAAAAGCACACAATTTAAATAAAATGAAATGACAAATATCCTGGTGGAATATGTGCAGTAATGGATGCAGTAATTTTGAAGCTAAGCTATTTCTGATAATAAAATTGCAATGTACTCACCCTTGTAAGCCGGAGGCACAGGTTTACACCCATTATAAGGTGCATTATTCTGTTTTTTGTGTGTCTGCCGTTTCCTTAGACTAGCCCTGAGCGTATCCATCGAGTTAAGCTGGGTGTTGCTGAGATTGGTTATTTGCTCAGCGGAGGATCACTATGCAAGGTGTTAGCTTGATATGCTCCACTAGTGGGGTAAGACTGAGGGGACCTGTGTTCCTGAAACTGAGCTTAAATTATGAAGAGCTTTTAAGGGCTATAAACTGTTTACCCGCTGCTGCACAGCTGAAGAATTGCAGCGGAAAGAAAGTTTCAGTGGCACTACAAGAGACAAGGCCAATTATTTTGACCTTGAGTTTGGCATCACAGTGAGAAGTGTTTTTTTAACTGTTTTCAGCTGTTTCAGCCTGGGGAAATACATTCAAACTTCTAAAAAGAGGCCAATTACTGTGGAAAGCTTTCACATGCTTACTCAGAAGTCCACTTATAAATATTACATCGCAGAGTCCACTAAACTTAACCATTAAACTTTTGACAACAGCTCAAAACTTCCAAAAGCCTGCTTTTATTTCTTCCACCTCACAGCAACGATGCATAACTTTTACACAATAAAAATCACATTTCATTTCCATGTGACCCATTTATGGTGTATTTGCTTCCTCACTCATGCTACATGGGAATTACTGGCCTTTGAAACCATAATAGTTCCTTGATTTTATTGGTCTGTGTAATAAGGATGATTAATAGACACTTAAAATCCTGGCAGTGCTTTTGTTACATTAACAAAATATATATATGAGCTCTTTCCGTGATGATAAACCTGCTTTGTCATGACATCACCAGCTTTGGAAGCTATAAAAAGCATGTGCTCTGATCACTCCGACTGCTTTGAACACACGTCTTGGGTAAAATCAATGACACAAACTTGAAAGGTTTCACAAAAAGACACCAAGAGGCTGTTTAAAGAAAGAGCTTCAAGACTATTTTGGTTGTGATTCCGGCTTGTGTTCGATTTTCAGGATTTGACTGGCAGCATTAGTAGTGAGAACTTCACCTACTCTGCCCTTTCTGCTGCATGCAATAAATGACAGCACTGCAGAAAGAAAAAACAACACCATTCTGAGTTAACATTCTGGTAGTCAACTTTCTGCTTCATAGTGCAGTAATGTTGCAGAGGAATTGTGTCTGTAATAGAATTACACGTATAAGAATGAAACTTTTAATATTTGTTTGTTCTCTCTGTATTGGATTTGAGTGCAATATGGCACCTATCAACAACAACCAAAGCACTGCAAAAATTCATACTGAAAAGTATTGTGAAGACAAAACTTGTTTTCGCAATTGACTTTCAGGCAGTCAGTGTTCCTCTTTGGTATTTTTATAGCTCTAAAACAAGTTTGATTCCACCAGTGCTTAAAATGGTTTGTACTTTCCTCCACAGGGAGTCATGGTCAGCCACAGAGCGGGTGCAGATTTGTTGTCATGCACTCTCAGCAGGGCAGACACTTGCCAACATGTGGCCTCAAAATGTGTCTTCTTCTCTTCTCTCTCACAATCCCATGCCCCTACACATTTGAACTGTTTATATCCTCTTATTCAAGCAGCCTTGGGGCACACTGCAGCATTATTAACATCATCAGTGAAAGCTCAGCTGTAATTTTTGACTCTTGAAGCGTCTGCTTGTGTATCTTCACCCCTTCGATTCTCTCATGTCCCACCCTCAGCCCACACACTGGGGTGTAATGACAGGCACAGCACTTTACTTAACCCATGCAGAGGTCTGGATGATGAAATGCGCTGTTGGTTTTTAAGCAGTGGCTTCCCTGACATTATCTATTAGTGTAATAACTGGATGAATATTTCTGTATGTATTTATTTACCACACACATACATTCTAGGTTAATGTGCTATATGTTATTATGTTCTGTTATAGATTGCCGCCTCTTTACGTTGTTATGTATTTAGCATATTCAATGATTATACAACTGCTTGCTCTTTAATGGGTCATATCTATTGATGCATTACACTACAGTAGATTTGTAGTGCTTCTTAGGGCTTTTTAATGGAATGGCAAGAAATTATGTTTTATAGTTGCATAGGAAGTTGATGTTTTCATTTCTTTCCCCTGGACCATTTTATACCAGTGGACTCCTCGTATCCTATTCAAAATACTCTTTTGGCCATTTATACTACAATACATCCCCAAAGTCATCAACGTAAAACAGTCTTTAAATAGATCATCCTGTATTCAATGTTCATTTACAGTTACATTTGCATTAATGAAGGAAACCTCCTGAGAAGATCATGGTTATTTCAATCTGGCCTTTTTCCAAGGACACACAACCTATCAATAAACCACAGCACTACCACCCACTCACACGCCTCATACTAACGCCATGGAAACAGTGGCCCGGCCGTGCCTGCTGATCATCACTCTCATTTTCTGTGGAACAAAGGCCGTGAAATTCGGCCTGTTCTGTTATTACCACTCCCTTATCAGTGCTCCACCATGAAGCAGCACTCAGCTCAATTGCCCAGTCATTCATACCGCTCCTTCTTTCAGCTCCAATTTCTGATTTCTATTGTGGTCCGTGGGCTGTTCTTTTGTTGCTGATGACCACAGAGTATGATCAAGCTTGGATCATTACCCAAGTAAACATTGTAGCCTACTGCGAGGGTGAGACGGCAGCATGTAGAGGGGTTTCCCCAGGAAAGATGTTCACTCACATGCTGCTGTGTGTCTGTCAGAAACAGGGATTCCATGGTTATGGAGAAAAGCGTTAGGAGGTTGTTGACACCATATTTGCTAAGCCTCTTCTGTTCACAAGAGCAGATGGCAATGTCAAGGTGTTGCATGGAAATCGGGATGAAGAGGGTGCACATGGCACCAGTATAAGTTCAGATCTGGAGAACCATAGACATACTGTACATCTCTGACAGTAGAGTTAAAATAACAAACTGCATAAGCACAAATACACATAAACTAATAAATACACAACCAAAAATAAGCCTTTAGAATAGTGAATGCAAAAAATTTAATTAAAACAAAACTATGATACATTGCTGAGGAACTCCTCCCCTCCAATTACATTCCTGTCAACATATTAACATGTTTTCCTTTTAACTTTTCCTCTTATCATCCTTACTCGACATGTCAAGTAAGGATGTAAATATTGTTCACATTTTTCTGAAGGGCTATAGAGGCATGTACACTGTGTGAGAACTAAACTTATATTTGATGGAAATACTACACAATATCTAACATTTTGTTAATCCTGGGCCACACTTAGCCTGCATCTTTCTCTGTTCTCCTGCATGTTGCTCACTCATGCATATATTCATGCAACACCATCAGGGCGAATCTTGTTAAAAAGGAAAGCATGTTGACAGTTAGGGGTGTTTCTGGCTGTAAACATGCTTTCTGGAGAGACACTAAAATGGTGGGTTTTGTGAAGCCAGCAAAAGATTTTGTTAAAGGTACAACTGAGGCTGATACTTTGAGCACATTGACCCACACTGCAGCCTAATGATGCCATTGGGGTGCTGATGCTGATGTCATGGGGAATATAAATGAAGGCGAGTCCTGCAGGGCTAAGGGTTGTGCTTCCATCTTCTTTATACTTGATTAGGATTAGCTGACTCCTTGGTAGCCTTCCTGTTGTCCCTGCTGACAGACAGAGGGAGAGAATGAGAGTGTGTTTGTTCAGGGGGGAGAGTCGGGAAAGAGGAAGCAGTGCGGGATTATCTCAGCTCCGCCTCTGCGCATCCAAACTAAGTTTTCTCTCTACCTCCAACCGACCTTTTTTGGAAAAAAAGGGAGGATAAAGTGAAGCGCAAAGTCATGAAGTGACATTCACACTGGGCTTGAATTAAAGGAATAGCTCCCTCTTGTGGACACATCCACTAAAAACGCAATCCCTCATTGTTTTAGTGAATAATCATATTTAGTTAAAACTATAATTCTAACCATCATGCACACATCAGCCAAAAAAGAAATGTCTTTAGGTCCTGGAAGTTTCAGTGTGGGCACTCATGGGTCACACTGGGTCCACGGCATTCAAAAAATCCCCTGCTCCTATTCTCCCTTTTAAAGATGCTTATACCATGTCACCTTGCCAAATTTGTAATTTAAATCTATACACTTGCTCATAACAGACTAGTGTCATGGCACCAGTTAGTCTGGTTATATAGGCTGCATTGCTGCGGTGGTATGCATTTATGTCTTACCATATCCAAGTAAAGCATTAAATTGTGTTTCACTCAGCAACTATTATTTTATAATCCATGAATACATTAACATTTTCATTATTCCATTAGGCCAACCAACCTCCCTTCAAACTAATATCTGCTGCTCAGAGGGGCTTGTGTACCTGAAACATCCACAACATTAAGGAATAATAAAAATAACTTTTTTAAGTCACAAAGCTGCTCTCTGCTCAACTTTCTGGGCTGCATCTCCATGGTTACACAGTTTGACTCAAACAGCAAGGTGACACACAGTCATTGAGGATGAACACAGACGTAGCAGAGTGGGAGGGGGATTCTCTTTTTCATGTGACAGTGTTGTGCCATGAGCTATAGGCGCCCGCTGAGTGCATTGCAATGGTGTGTGTGTTTAGGATGGAGAACAGGCAGGAGGAGGATATTTTACAAGTATTCAAGTGGGAGTTGAGAAGAGGAGTGAGTTTCTCTGCAAGGCCTTCCCCACTCTTATCTGTGAGCAAGTGCCCAGGAGATGTGAAGTCATTTTTATTTTCCTGAAAAGCCCCACACACATATTCTACTGACTCCTGGGGGCTCCAACCTGAGATAGATGATTTTATCACTGGCGTTGTACGGGAAGCCCGTAAGCGCATGTAAGCGATTCTTCCCTCTTGCTGTTATCTGCATACCTGCAGGCGAGCCAGAGCAGTTATTTACAGCACTCAGAGCATCATTAATATTAACTGCTACATAGTGTGTTTGTTCCTTTTGGACTGTGGGAGCAGGAAGTGTTGATTATGGTCCTTTTGATTAACACTGATCTATTCAGGCGCAAGCACTTACTTAGCAGTAATTACGCTGAAGCCTGTTGACTGCTCTGTGTGCTGTCAAATGAGGACACACCCCCTGCAGGAACATCAAGAAGCTCATCTGAAAATGTAAAAAAAAATAGTAATTAAGCATTGCCCTTTTATCCCTTTTAACTACACATCCCTCTCATCAGTGTTTTACAAGTTATAAGCATGAATTTTCAAGCGGATTTGTAAACTCTGCATATGCACTAGCGTGTGTTGGATGGCACTGACTGTATATCTGGCCTGCTATTTTCTTCTCTCAGGGGAGATGTCAGTGGCATATCGGTTAATCATGCCATGAGGGCCAAAGGCACTTCCGCAAACACAAACAAAGCCATATGCAGACATGTTTGTACAGTATATCCACCTTCATGTCCTGCTGCAGTAAAAGGACATTTAAGAAGGACAGCCGTCACAGCCTCACCATAAAGCTTCTGACTGTCACGGTGTGGCAGGGTTCTACCAAGCGACCAACCTCCAGGTGTCAGGGGTAATCAAATCTAAAAACTAGTTCCTTGAACATGGAGGGAGGGTGGGTTATCAATTCAAATATTTTTTAGTCTTGCTATTTACATAATAATCCTAGAAGCATATCGCCCAACAAGATGGCACTGTTATGAGAGTCACAGTGTGTTTGGCTGAAAGGTAAAAGGGCAGAAGTGATTGACAGATAAGAGGGAAAGGACGGAGATACAGAGGGGCAAAGATTGGATAGATGTGATTAAAACGTTCCCTGATTAAAAGTCTACTGTCCCCCACCGAGGCTGATCCCGTCTTTTTCTTCTCAAATCCAGTTTGTTCTTTGCATTAAACGCTTTGTGACTTTGCTCGCTGTCCTTCCTGCGAGGCCTACTCTCTGCGGGAAACACTTTTAACACCCAACGCCTAATTCTCAAAAGTGCTGAGTCGTCTGAGAAGATGGCATCACCGCACTGCGAGGTATCTTTTAATAGACTGATGAAGTATGGCACGAGGAGGAAGACTACGCTGGCTGAAGAAATCTGAGACGGGGGGCTACTGTTACAGGATATACTGTAGATGGGGAAAGCATTAGGTGTCTGTTGCAGTCAGCAAAGGGCTCAAGGATCAATGAGAGCTTTAAATAAATCCATCGATACTTTGATTGAGTTGGAATAAGTCTCAAGGTTGAGTTCAGAAATAACTGCTTTTAGTCTGAGGTTTTGAACAGTGCTGATGCAACAGTGAATTCATAAATGTTTAAGAGTACATGAGTGCTGTTGCTGCTTTGAGACTTGGAAGCGACATTGGTCAGAGTTTCTTCAAGACGGGGGTTCTGTTGCCTCTAAAATGCCCTATAGGCTGCCGTTTGGTGTCTCCTCTCATAATGAAACTGCTGCGAGCACGTCTCTGGCACTCAACTCTCTCAGGGAGTTATGAACTGGCTTGATTCCCTTGCAGCGTTATTATTAAAATGATTAGTGATGCTCTTGTTGCCTCTAAATCCAATGCTCCAACAGTGTGTATGTTATGTCAAAACTCCATTACACTGTTGTCTTCCCTGTTTAGCAGTCATGTTTTGTCAACAGATAAACACACTGCATTAATATTTCATACTAGCCTATTTTTCTCTCTGGCACTACAACAAAGAAACACAAAGAAACACTACCAGTAGAGTTGTCTGATGAATGGGAAACACACGAGATCAAAGGTTGATGGTACGACGCAGTAGAGAGGGTTCTGCAGATTGCAAATTCAAAACTTTGGATTTCTGGGTTTCAGATGCAGTTTTGATGAAGACTAATTGGAATATGCTGATACGGAGATTTCACTATTTCCTGCTATGTGGTACTGTTCAGCACAAAAAAATGGCTCCCTTTTTGTTAATGTATTCATTCATTTATTTATGGGTTCTCAGAGTTCAGCTCAAAAATGAAGCAAGCGGATGTAAGTAGTTCAGTAGCTAAGGTCAAGAGTTACATTATGAGGCCAATATCACTTCAGTGGTGTGCACTAAACAAAGATGTCTTACCTAAGCACCTATCAGGATGTGGTCTGATCCAACACTCCCTTTTTTCTTTAGTCTGCATGTTTCAGTTGTTTGAATGTCCTGCAAATAATGCCTTTAACTCTTTTCCATTGCAGTGTCTTTTTAAATAATTCCCTACTGCAAACAATATTTGTCACCAAGCAGGTACATTTTACGATAATGGAAGCTGTTTCAGTATGTTACCTGGGGTGCACAGTAAGAAGGCTGTGAGTTCAAACCCTATCCGGCCAAGCTACTTTACTTTGTTATGTGCCGTTGCTCTCCAACTCTTTCTTGCGGTACACCTTGCGTTTTCCTCCTGCTGCCAACACTCTGTAGCAGTTTGCTGAAAAGAAATGTAAACCTGCTGTGTACATTTCTGGCTCGAACATGGATACCGTCTGTTCTTTAGCATCTTGCTAAAGTATTATACAGGTTCATAGACAGAAAAACAAAATTTCAATAAACCGTATTGTTTATTTAAATAGACTGTTTAAATGCACCCAGCGGTCATAATGCACCTGACTGAAAATAACCATGTGACTTTAATCACGTCATACCAATATTTTTGACGTTGGTTGCCAAGCACAGAGGGGCACGTAATAAAGTCTGGTTGATTGATGACAAATTAAATTATAAGTGACACAGTGTTGCACTGCTGTGGTATGCAAAGACAAATTGGTTATACCCCCCGCAATTATTGACTACACTGAGAGATGTCAAAAGTATATGGACAGCTCAATAGTTTTCTCCAAATAATAAGCCTTCATTATTATGCACTGCACTCCCTTAAGAGTTGCCAGTTAGCCAGATGGACGCTGGCATACTTCTTTTCTAATTTGATTCTCTTACATAGAAAAAAGCTACTATCATCCAAGGATTTTACTTGGATCCATTTAGTCATTTTTTCCTCCACAGCTTTGTGAACTCAATTATCTTGTTCTCATACTAATAGCTTCAGAAATAAGGCTCAAATTGGAATGACTGTGGCATTCCTCTAAAAAAAAAAAAAAAAAAAAACAGCCATGGGACGAAATGGGATGGCTACCAGAAATAATTCTCTCTGTGAATCTATGGAGAGTGGCTTTGGAAAAGGTGCTTAAGCAGCAGAAAGTGCACAGAGTGAGTGGTAATATGTCACTCCTCATTTGTTGATTAATGTTGAGGGTGCAGCTTTCAAGTCAAGCCAAAGCGATTTATGCCTTATAAATCTCCTAAAACATCCCCACTCGCTTTCTTAGTAATGATGTCTTAGCTCCGTACCATTGTTAATCGCTGATAGTGATGTGCACAAGTCAAACTTTGTCACTGAATTGATTCACTATACACGCCTCATCCCCTAAAAAAACATTATTAAACATATCATTTCAAAAAGCCACACACAGCAGATCAGCTTTAATGTCTGAATAAAATACCACACAAACCTTGATCAATGCACATTAGCATAGCCATAATCACACCAAGTGATTCCACAAAATAATTATAATCCCTGACTAAGAAACAGCTCAATTTGTCGAGAATAAATTGATGAAGTAGTTTAGGGTCAACCGGGAACTGGAAAGATCACGGTCCATAAGAGTTCAGAGCAAATTAGATCAATACAGAGCTATAGCTAGTGTCCATGGTCGATAGTGGGATGCAGACACAATTGATAGTCTCCCCTCGAGTTGGCAGATGGGGCACTAGATTTTTCTTTTTCACAGTCCCTTCACTTTTCAAACTGGAAACGCTGGGAAATCTAGTGACAATCAAGTGAAAATGGACATCCCAAGGAAGTCCCTGCTCAGGTGTCTCCAAGAATAAAGCTTCAAATTGTGAGGGTACTGATGGCTAAAGCACTAAAGTATTTGCTGCTCTGTTTATTTCACTGTCTGTTGTGTCTCTACTTTGTCAGGAGGACATTTGTCAGATTATTTATTCTTTTATGATGCATTTTATAACGCCCACAGGAGGGAAAAGGTGCTAAGTATCATTTAATGCTCTCGAGCACTGTCAAAATAAAAGTCAGTCAGGTAGGATTTAAAAATCTCTCATCCCACTCCATCTGTTTTATATTACCGTACATTAGAATAGTCACAGAGACAGAATATAAAGTGTGTCTCGTTGTTCTCTTCTTGTTTGTGGCATCTGCATGACCTTCCAATTCATAACTTATCTGTCATTATATAGCTAGAGGGCTCATTGTAAATATTATGTACCATTGATTTGTGTTAAATTAAGAAGTAGTGCTAAGCCTTTTTTTATCCTTTAGTAAAATACTCTGTGGTATTTGCTGCCTGCTCGCTCCAGGTCACTGTAAGGTCAACTGGCATGGCTCGGCTCATTTTCGTAATCCACAACTCACTCACGGCATCTGACGTAATACGTGACGCCACGCCACAGATCACAGGTCAACCGAGACTGAGTTCAACTAACTGATCTTCTTAACTGCGTCCACTGAATGACAGCAGGTTAATACGAGCCACGTGAAGGATCACTTATCCCCGTGATGCTGCACCATTCACCGGTGTGCACGAGCGGGAAGTGTGCAGGTTTGGGAATGAATGGTGGGAGAGTGTGAGTGAGTAAAAACATGTATGCTGACGCTGAGCTTTTAAATATGTGAATCCAGAAAGTGCACAGTTCGTTACCAATAGGAAGGAGGGTTGGAGAGTAACCAGACAGTGGCAAAGACAAGTGATTTAGTTTTAACAGCTTGCAATTTATTGATTTGATTAAATGTCAGAGTGAATTTATACACTCTTAATTAAAACTAGCAAGAGTAGCTTTTGTTGAGTATGGGTTTGGCCAGGGACAGCTGGTATCACCGGGCTAGGTGGGACAAGCCCCTCATATTTTTCTGTTTTATATACAGTGTGTTGTGGAAGTTTTAGAAGATTGTGTTGATAGGTTTGATAGCACTATTTCAAAAACACCCCAAAAATAAAAATAAAATAAACAAGACCTCAGCACCAACCATCTTCCTCATTTGGTGATTGACAGGTGAAAAGACCCACCCCTTTGTATTAGCTACGAATAGGGCTCTTTTAAGTCACACCCCAGAGGCTTGAATCTGTGTAAAATAAAAACACGTGACTGTGAGACTGTGGAGTGACAGATCATAAAGTTAGTCTGATATTTTTGTCAACATGTTTCCTCCTACCACCACGTTTGAACTACACTCTACCAGAATTAGATTTTTACTACATTACTACACTGCCTATTGTTTGTGAACCACTGTCGGACGGGTAATGTTAATGTAAGCTAAACATAGAACAGCTGACGTCTACAAATTGCTTTGTCCTATCGCCTTTTGCTTCTCTGTTGTCATAGCTGTGCAAGCCAGAAAGCCAAAACTGAACAGCGCCATTAACTCTCACTGTAATGTACTCTTCCTTTGATGCTGACTTGGTGCCAAGGTCCCGTCAGGAACACAAGCTGATGGAGTTGCCTGGCACTGTCTGTTGGGGGAATAAGCTTCTCATGCCAAATAAAAGTGAAAGACAAACAGAAGCACTGAGTGTCCTCTCTGTGATTTCGGTATAGTCTTTGTGCTGCGGACCAGGTCAGGTCTAGGTTGATTCTTTTAACTCCTAATATCTGTACATATCTGTATTCTCATGCCCCATTGATGTTTGCTTACTTGTGCAATTAGACTTGAGTGTGTCTTTGTAACATCTCTGTAACAATGTGACATAATGTGCTTTGTGGACTAATGTGGCTTGTGATTAGTATTCAGAGTGCCTTGCTTGACTATATTGATGTAGACTGTTCGAGCTTTGTTCATTAGATTTTAATAGGTTTTATATTGGGCCAGATCATTGAGGACTTCTCACAAAACAATGCAGATTTTTGATCACATTTGAAAGGTGGTGCTGTGGCGTTATGCTGTAGACAGAAGATTGATGACTGAGGTTTTGACATAATCACTGAGCTGAGCAGTGTATAGAGTTTTATCTGTATTTGTAATTGTAAAGAGTTTTATCTGTATTTCCTGAGATAAAACATCAGCAATTCTTTAGTCACACTTTCAGAGATAATCCTTCCTTTTAGCATATTTGGCTAACATCTTACCTAATTAATCTACTCATTCATTCAATCATTCATTTTCTTTCGCTTTGTCTTGTTTGTAGTGACTGGAGCCTATCCCAGCAGCTTTGGGCCTGAGACGGGATATACCCTGGACAATAGCCAGTTAGTTGCAGGGCTGACATGTAGAGACAGACACTGCTGTACGGACCTCACAGGATTATGCAGGATGTTCTTACACATCTCCTTGCTGAACTGACATAGTTAAATAATATTAGAGCACAATGTTTCAATTGGACAATATATACAGCAATAAAAAATTGGCTTTCTCAGCTGTTCAGTGTTCTCCTCAAAGGAACAAATTTTGATTCATGTGGCATTTTAAAAGACTGCTCCTATTGTCATTCCTGTATTATTTGTATGTGCAGTTTATTCATTCCAACACAAACTTCATGCTTAATTCCTTCTGTGCCACAGTGATACCACAGGTGTTTGTCTAATTTAATGTCTCGTGGTGAATTTTTGTGATTATAATCTTGATGCATTTCAAACCACACCCACAAACCTTTTTTTACATTTACATTTGGTCATTTAGCAGACACTTTTATCCAAAGCGACTTACATTCACCAGTGTTACATTTATGGTTGACGCTTTCATTTAAAGCGACTTACATTAAGGTTCCATGCACCAGTGTTAAGGCTGGAACACCACTGGAGGCAAGGTGGGTTAAGTGTCTTGCCCAAGGACACAACGACAGTATGAACTGTGGGGAGAGCAGGATTCGAACCGCCTACCTTCCGGTTGAAGGAAGACCGCTCTACCACTGAGCTACTGCCGTTTTTTAAGCAAATATTTTATCTTATACCTTCCAGCAGTCCTTTATGCATATTATGTTGACTTGAGACTTTTCACATGCCACAAACAACAGTGTCATTCAGGGAGATCGAGATAAAGCGGTGGAATAAAATCCTACACAATAAATCTATAATGCTTGCTTTGTTTTTCTGTTGGACTAAAATCTTTACTTTTGTTCCTCTCTCCACAGATTCTGGCCATCATATCAATCCTGTTCATCGTACTCTCCACCATAGCTCTGTCCCTCAACACCCTACCGGAGCTTCAGGTGATGGATGAGTTCGGTCAGGCAACGACAACCCACAGCTAGCTCACGTGGAGGCTGTGTGTATCGCCTGGTTCACCATGGAATACCTCCTCCGCTTCCTCTCGTCTCCCAACAAGTGGAAGTTTTTCAAGGGCCCGCTAAATGTCATTGACTTGCTTGCCATCCTGCCCTATTATGTGACTATCTTTCTGACTGAGTCCAACAAAAGTGTGCTGCAGTTCCAAAATGTGCGCCGTGTGGTGCAGATATTCAGGATCATGAGAATATTGAGGATCCTAAAATTGGCCAGGCACTCAACGGGTCTCCAGTCTCTGGGTTTTACGTTGAGGAGAAGCTACAATGAACTGGGTTTACTTATTTTATTTCTTGCCATGGGCATTATGATATTTTCCAGTTTGGTGTTCTTTGCTGAGAAAGATGAAGATGCCACAAAGTTTACCAGTATCCCTGCCTCTTTCTGGTGGGCCACTATCACAATGACTACAGTGGGCTATGGTGACATTTACCCACAGACTTTACTTGGTAAAATTGTAGGGGGGCTCTGCTGTATTGCGGGAGTGCTGGTAATTGCCCTCCCAATCCCTATTATTGTCAACAACTTTTCTGAGTTCTACAAAGAGCAGAAAAGGCAGGAGAAAGCCATCAAGAGGAGAGAGGCACTCGAAAGAGCAAAGAGAAATGGAAGTATTGTGTCTATGAATCTCAAAGATGCCTTTGCCCGCAGCATGGAACTTATGGACGTGACGGTAGACAAAGGAGAAGATAAAACCTTTGACAACCACTTGTCGCCAAGTCGCTGGGGCTCAACAAAGCATGCTTCCTCAGAAATCAATCTAAAGTCACCAGAGAGAAACCCAGACTTCCTGCAAAGCTCCCCAAATCGGATCACCACTGGAAGTCCTCAGCCAGGTAACCGGACCCCACAGCACCTTAACGTTCAGAAACTAGAAGAAATGTACAACCAAATGACTAAATCCCAGTCCTTTAACAATCTGAACACTACAAGCTCAATGAGCACTGTGAGCACAACTATGACTGGACCTGCCTCACCCAAGAAATCCCACAGTCTCGACTCAACGCTGAAAGAGGAGCTGGAGATGCAGGAAGTTCAAGAACATTTGGCTGGTTGTTCGGAAGACCTTCAAAGACAGGGATCTAACTCAGGAGGGGAAAAAGCTGGGCCTTGTCAAATACGTCATCCAAAGGCACCACCGTTTTTGGATCTTGCTCATCTGAGTAGCACAGAAAACCTCTATCAATCCATAGATGAAGAAGGGAGCTTCAACAGTGCAATGGAAAATATATCTCCAAGAGGGAACAACCCTCTTAAAATAAAGGGGTTGAAGGTAAACAGAGACTCAGCAGAGGGTCCGCTGACACCCCCAAGCACTACCTCTCCTGGAGACATCAGCTCGAGTATAATGGAAGACGAGTCCCCAGAAGGAGAGACATCCCGCTTATACCCTGTTTAGACGAGCTGGTTCCCATTGCAGAGGAAGAGTCATTGTCCCCTGAAAGGTTAGTGATGGACACTCCACCCGGAGATGAAGACCCGTCAACGGAAGACCATCTAATGGCGGTGGCAGGTGCTGCGGTGGGACCTCTATCGCCCAAGATGGCAGCACAAAATTGTACCCAAGGCGTAGTAGGGGCAAGTGAGCAGTCCGAAAGTAACCAAAGCGGACACAAAGTTGAGAACCATATGTTTACAACGGAAATCCATCTGTTACCAGGAGATGGCAGTCTCTCTCCGACCTGTGAAACCAGCATGTGACCATAAGACAATGGTGGAGGTGGAGATTAAAAAGACAAGGAAAGCAAGACAAGGATGCAGTAAAAGATATTTTTGCATGGCATGACAAGTCCCTTTTACTTGTGTTGTGTTTTGCTGATGAAGAAACAGTGGTGCTTTGTGGGGTTGAAAGGTCAGGGCCAAAGGGATGTCATCAACTGTTGTAGACTTACGGTCCTCCTGATGTACATAACGTCAGATTTTTTTCTAGCAAAAGAAAGGAAGGGGGGACTTAATTGTAAAAAGCATGCATTAAAAAAAAGACAAGATATTTTACGGTGCTTAGTTTGCTGAAAGCGCTCCACTGTACATACCAAGACATTTAAGCCAATGACAATGCAAAGGATCACAAACGGAAGACTGTTGCCGAAAGTACAAATATTTGCAATGTGAAAAAAAAAAAGAATAAACAAGGAGCGGGTGGGTCAGGGGCGCAGTAAAATGACAGCCCTCAGACTGGGTGTTGTATTGTAGCGAACTATAAAACAAAAACATATCATTACTTTTTGTGGAAATGCAATGTTCCCATTTGACTTTGTTATGATTTATTTTATTTATTTTTTCTGTCGTGTGATAAAATAATACTTGTAATGTTTCGGGTTTTTGTAAAACAATTGTTGAACTTTCAGTTGTGCATCCAATAATCAAAGTTGTAGTCATGATGGAGAAGGAGGAAAACCTACAGTAGATTCCTTTTAGACCACATACACCTGTAGTTGCCAAATATCTTCTATGTAACCAGTAAAGGTAGAAGCTATGACATACAGTAATACAATGTGGTATCATGGGTTTGGACTATTTCCTGTTCAGCCTTTTGATCAAATCACAAAAAATATTATTTACTCTTTCGGCATTCAACGGTAGTTTTATGTGTAAAATACGTAAGTCTATATTGGTCATAGTAAATTTTAAAATAAAAGTAGGTTTAAACCGAATAAGACTATTACCTAATTCAGCACAGACCTGGTCTCCTCTGGACTTTATGCTCTTGTATGCTTCACTATAACAGTCTATATTGGACAGTGATAGATTACCACATACAGTATAATTCAAACAATAGTCCTTCCTAGTGACGTCAATGGACCAAACCAAGCACACTGTCAAGCTCTTGTCTATCTCAGCTGCATAGTAATATATTATGTAAGAACATGTATGATGACAATTATTATTATATTAATATTGTTCTGATG
Organism: Perccottus glenii; assembly: GCA_024416835.2. Lineage (NCBI taxonomy): Eukaryota > Metazoa > Chordata > Actinopteri > Gobiiformes > Odontobutidae > Perccottus > Perccottus glenii. Next base: position 16,758,012 of record CM044558.2, read on the forward strand.
TTTTTTGCTTTTCCTTATGGTTTGTATACCTGCATTGGTTCATTGTCATATCCTCAGCACCCTGAAGTCGTTTGTTTGGAACTAATGCGAGATTTATGTGATCATGCTGATCAATTTGAAGGCATCTTCTACAGGTTTTATTTTGTATATGTGTTGCGTCCAGGACTGTAATTTATTGTGTTGAATTGTAAACAAATAACTATGTTTTCAGTCAAACTTAAACCCAAAGGACTTTTCTTTTTGGTCTTTTTTTTCTTTGCTTTGTTTTACACTGACTGAAAATATCTGTCTGTATGTTGCCTTCGATTCCAATTTCTCGCTGGAATGATTGCGTTATTGTTTTAGCGTGACACTTGTGTTTTGTGGAAGCCACAAAAAACAGAATTGTGTTGACAAAAAAAGGAGTGGTTGATATTGTTGTTTGTTTGTTTGACTCTTCTTTTTCTTACGCCTATGATCACTTTTTTGTTGTCACAGAAAGGTGTGGAATGTGCAATACCGCATACTGCAATCTATGCAGGCCAACAATTGTGGCACTTTATTTTCTGCCTATGGAATTTGTACAGGCAGAAATGACTTGACTTTTTCAAATGTTATATCTTTAATATGAGGCGAACAGTATTACAGCTACCAGAATCTCACAAACAATGCAAAATAGAATTTGAGTTTTAGTTTTTCATATTGTGTGAGTATAAATGGACCTCCAATCTGATTATGTATGAGATCCAAATTGACCACTAGGGCCTTTTATATTACAGTTAGGTTTAAATAAATCTGACTAATGTCTGTCAAACATCATTTTAATGGCCACACACAAAGGATTTTATGTTTTTTGTGAGTTAATGTTGAGAATGATTCTATTTTTTCTAAAACAAAATGGAGCACGACCACAATTTTTCTGCCATATATGGTGGTTGAAATGATGCGTGCCTTTTCATAACTGTTTATGAGAAGGTAGCAAGTCATTTTGCTTTGTTCATATAGCACTGTACAGAAAAAAATCTAATTTTATAGGAGAAATCAGGTCTTTATGTAATAGATACAAGTAATATTATTGAGTTCTCAGGTTTTCTACAACTCTCTGATGTTCAATTGGACCGAACTCTCTTGATTTTCTTTCACAACTTTTTGAACGGTGATGTTGTCAAATCCACATTGATGTCTTGGCTCCCAGAATAAAGGAGCGGCTGAGGGCCTCTCCCTCCTCCTGGGTAATATGTGTACCACATTCAGTATTCACCCCCATCAGTCTTCAGTGAGGCAAGAACGGAGCACAATACAAAAATACTTCTGACCATTAAAAGTTTAGAAAGAGGAATCCCATAAAACACAGAAACAAATAAAGGCTACTGTCACTAAACTCATCCATCTGATGAATTCCCATGCTGACAGTTCCAGTCCCTACAGCTTTCCAGGCTCTAACCCCATTGCATGCCCTCCAGAACTGTGATAAAAAGGAAATGTTAAATTGTTGCATTGCACCATTTGTGGCCCATTTTATGTGCATATACTGTAGTCCCAAATCAACATGAATCTAACATATCTTCAATGTGAGATCCCCCATTTTCAATGTTATCTGACCTTCACAAAAAACATTTCCCATATCTGTTTGTTTTTACTCCAATCCATTGTTTGTAGTTATCATATCTCCACTAAGCCTCAACTCATTGTTTATTTTGACAGGTAGGGCTAGAGAAACAAGCGATTGATCAGTGAGACTTCCTTGGAATGGCATTTGTGTGGATACTGAAATAAATTGTGTCATAGCTGATAGAAAAAAGGACTGCGCTCTGTCTTATCGTCTCACAGCGGCATTATCATCCGTGATACCATACGCAGTGGAAAGGTTATTCTCTATGAGAGAAGGGATATTGTCTGTGTCACTCATGCGTGCTTAACCAAACCTTGCTTCCTAAAATGCATTAAGCTATTTCATTCTTATTTTTGGGTATTTTGATTACATTTGTATTTTCTGTTTTATTGATCATGTTTTTTTCTGCTTCATGAGACACATTCTGAGCTACAGACTGTTTCTGTACAAAGCAACATCTTGGTATGCATGTAGTAGTTGGAACAATTATGTGACCACAGACCACTTTGTTATGGTACATGTATGTCAACATTTCTGTAGAACATTGTTCCCCATTACGTCTATTAGCATATGCAGAATAACAAATAAATGTGTATATAACTTGTGTCTGTGTCATAATTATGGGTCACAGCTGCATTTGTATGGTTGATATATGCTCATTAAGAACCCCTCACATAACCTAATGCAGATGTATTTGTTCATAAATCATTGCTGCTTGCTCTAATTAGAATGGATATAATACAAAGAAACAAAGCTGCACAGCCTACTTTATTTTACTTTATTTTTTATTTTATTTTATTTTTACTGCAAATGTATTCAATTCTATTAAATAAATGTAATGGACTTTCATTTTTTTTCTGCAGAGAACAGCCATCACTTAAAAAACACAAGTCCCAATGTTTAAAAGCCAAGACAAAACTACTATTAAAGGCTAAAGCCCCTACGGATGTGTAATTACTCATACTAACATTAGGAGGTGCCAAGTGAACACCGCAAAGGTTAATTTGCCTGAGAATATTTCCCGCAGTATTATTTGTTCTTACAACCCCAGACCAGCAGGGGGCGCAATTGCAAACAAACGTTGAGGATAAAGCGTAAGAATAACGAAGAAGAGGAAGAAGAGGAAGCGCGAAGTCAAACAAAAAAACAAACAAACAGAGGAAATAAACAACAAAAATGGAGACAGAAAAAGAGAAAAAATCTGCCGAAGAGTCCAGTAAAACAGAAGAAAGTGTGAGTTTCTCAGAGGTGGCCACTGTTGCTACTGAGTGGATCCGTGATTTTCTGTTTGTAAGTCTTTGTCGACACTTCAAGGAAGAAAATCTGGAAGAATTCAACAAAACTATAACGACTTTTCAGGGTAAGGAATGCATACATACAATACTTTTTTTCAGTTCCTTTACACATATTTTATTATAATGGTTTGGTGTAGCGATAGCAACAAACTACCTCCAGCTAAACCACGGGAATCCCTACTCCCCTCCATTTAGTTAGAAAAACTAAACTGATTTTATACTTTTTCCCAGCAATTTCTGAAAGTCAACCTCTTCAAGATGATCAGAATGAGAAAACCCTAATCTGTGCCTTCCTGGCAAGACTGATGCACGGGAAGCATCTGGGTAAGAAGTTCAAGTGAGGAGCTGTTTATTATGAATTCTACCAAAGAAAAAAAAAGAAAAACCTATAACATACAATAACATATACTTTTCCCCCCAAGATGTCATGTTTGAAGATGACAAGAAAGTGATGCCTCTGATGTCTGCCTCACAAATCTGGAGTGACCTGAAAAAGACTTCAGGGGATGAAAGTTTGGTTAAAAACCTGACAGTCCTTTTGTGTGTTCAGGTAAAAAATAAAAGTGTACAATATTGTATGTATCCAATCTCTTACACAGTTTTAGTTAGGAAATGTCTAATATATTTCTCTTTCTTATAGTCTGTGGCAGTGTGTTTAGAGAAAGGTCAAAGATCCTCTGTATCTTTCGTCATCCAATGGCTTGAAAAAAATGTAGACTTCCCACAGGTTAGTAGTTTGAGATCTATTATTTTGGTCTTATTAAACATAGTATTAATCAACTTGTATCTGCAACCAGACTGTGAGAGTCAAGTTGGGAACAGTCATGGCACAAAAGGACAATTACCACCCGTTCTTAATGAGCTTCAGCTACAAACGCCTCCTGGAGACTACCCAGACATACTTGGATGCATATCTGGCTAAGAATCCCTCAGACTATCTTCTTAAGGTAACAGCAACACACATAGAGTGTTTTAAAAAAGCTCATGTATCTTTTATTTCTGTCCAAAATGCAAATTAGCTACAGTAGGTAGATTTGTACAGGTAAAAATAAAGGCTTCTATTGATTAGCTCCAACTTGCTATTCCCTTTAATTTCCAATAAACATTTTTCATCTTCATAACAATTATTTTCATCTTTGCCTCGTGAAATATGTGCAGCGATGGACTAAGCTGCTGATGTGTCCACACTATGACTCATAGTTAATTAACAATTCGTCATCAAATTAGTTGGAAGGGCAAACTCCTGTTCAGCAGAACCGCTCCCAGGTTTGCTTTATTCATGAAAGCCTCGGGAATGATTTACACAGAGGCTCCTGACCAAGGTTAAACTCTGAAAGGGTGCCATTATGACAGGCCTCATTAATTGTGGCACCTCATTAATAAAATAGTTGAACCTGAAAATGAATTGCTTAAGCAAGAGCCTGAACAGGTAATATTTAGAAGCATGATTAATAAATGTTCATGTTCACACTTTTTGGTAATCAGGCAGCCACCAAAGAGGTTCAGTCATCTGGGAACAGGGACGCTTTGAAAGACGCTGTACCAAAGGACACCGCTTTTTCACAAGCTGACAATAAGTCGTCAGTCAAAGTCAATAAAAAGTAAGAATTCCCCACACGCCAGCTAAAATTCACCCATAACCGCTCATAAATACTTAATTTAATTTTGTTTTTGTTTTTTGGCCAAATAGGGACGAGGAGAATACATTATGTATCAGGTTTGTACAATTACATTTCTGCTTCCGTTTGTCCTGATTGCACAACTGAAGAACCCTACATGTCACACTTCACAGATCAAAACGGAAACTGCTCTCAACCAGAATGAGTGACATATGGAATCCAGAATCGTGCAAGAGGTCTTATGTCTGCCTCAAAAGAATCAACAACGAAGGTAACTGTTACTATGCCTTTTTAATAAGCCTTCCAAAGTCATTTTATTAGCTACCCCTGTTAAAGGTTTGAACTGGTCAGAATAGGGTGGAAACTTTATTTCACAGTACTTATGCACATTATTCCTTGCAGATTTAATTGCGTGCACCAAAATGGATACACCGAACATCAAAAAAGAAAGGAAACGGCGTACAGTAAGTTTAACTGTACAAACTCCTTTCTTTTATAACAAAGCCAAACTACCAACTCATAAGTAATATAATGTGATTTATTGTGTTTTATTTAGAAATGGACTTGCAAGCTGGACAGATACCTGGTGGAAGGGGTTAATCGTCACGGTTTGGGGCAGTGGTCTCGCATTTTACTGGATTATGACTTCGAGGGCCGCACTGGCACCATGCTTAAAGACCGTTGGAGGATTCTCCAGAAGGCACATAAAGTTTAAAAGGGCAGAGAGTACATTTCATTTTGTATTATAGCATCGTAATTGTATATGACTAACCGCTTAATCCAGTAAACTGCTGATTCTTAGCTATAATTGTGTTCAACTAATTAGCCTTCTGCAGCGTTCTAACCCGCGGTAAAAGAAAAAAGTTCTTGCGGTGGAAAAGGTTCTAATGTTCTGTTGCTTATATGCCACTAATGTGCTTTTGTTTTTTTATTGTATATACTTGTGTTTTTACAAATACTAAATTAAGTGCACATTTTTAAGTAATAAATGTACAAGAAAAACATACTGACAGACTCAAGGTGTCTGATATGTTTGTCAGTACAATCCTGACCTTTGCAAGACTACATAGCTAAACACAATTTCAACAATAGAGTTTCAGGTAACCATTAAAGTAAATATGTAAGTTAAATCCAAAGGTGAATTCTCTAAATATTACAAAAAGTGTAACGTGTGCTTTCACTGGACCAAGGCTGAATCTGATTAGATCTGAACACATTTGAAGAAAAGATATTTGTGCCTTATGTGTGTATCAGATAAAAACAAAGCTGTGTTGCGGTGGACAGTTGCAGTGCTGGCTCTTCTGGATCTTCTTCCACGTCCCGCTGCAGTGAGGGTTCCCTATCGCCTGCCACTGGAGCACTGCTTTTCTGCAACACAAGCCAAACCCCATGATAGTCATTACAGATTAATGTGGCTGTTGTTACTGACTCCCTTGTTCAAGTTGTGACATTTCTGTGATTGGTGAATATATTTAAAGCCATGCAGCTTAACCTTCAAAATGACAAAATATGCAACCTTTGATATTGTCACTGACAGATATAGGGACACATAGGAGGGCTTCATAACGTCATACTTGTCTGATTTCTGTCCATCTCCTTGGCAGCTGGTACTGTTGTTCCTCATGGCAGGAGGCTCACACACCACACACACTCTGAAGCCCTCTGTTATGTAGCGCATCCAGTGTGTGTGCGGCCGGTTCTCCACTGTGCAGTGGGGTGTCCTGGACTCCAGCTTGAACTCCACACAGAACCTGAGAATAAAGGGGGACAGAAATAAAGAGGGTTACTTAATCATTCTTGGGATAATGAAAGTAGAAAGAAAATCTGTGAAAAATATCAGGCAATTATTAGAACACAATACTCTACATACTGCCATCCAGCCCTTTTATGTGCACTATTCAAGTCCTTATTACAGTCAGTATTTCATTTCAAAGGCTTGTGGGCAGTCTCTCAGCTGTTTTTCATGGTGTGTGTGTGGACAGACATCCAGGTGAGCAAACACCTAGCGGCCGGTTCATGCACACAGAGCTTTGTACCTTCTAAAAAAGGCTTGGATTACACAACGTGACACTACAACACCTGGTAACTTTACCAGGCAACATTCGTGAACCTGAGGCACCTGAGGTCATGTGGGGTTTGAGAGGGGAAGGATTTATAGAGCGTGATATGAAACCTACCCAGGGTGCAGGGGGTTTCCATATCTGTCATGCTTGGGTCTACCCTTGGCAAACTCCATGCTGCTGATAAATGCTGGACCTGGAGAGAAAATGCAAAGTTAGTTCAGACTACAACCAGGACTCATTTCATTTGGTGTCCTACTAACCTGAGTTGGCTCCACATTGCTTGCCCTGTTGGTCTCTGTATTCCCTGCACCCAGCACGCTGCTCCAAGCTCAGGACAAGGCTCTCCGCTGTTAGTGGGCTGTCTTTCAGTGTGGCGAACACGGACTCGTTCTGAGGGCTGGCACAGTTTGGCGCAGCCGCTCCACAAGCTCCACTCACTCACAGCGCAGTCTTGAGCTGAAATGATGCCACAGGGATTTTTGGGTTAAATGACACCTGTAAGTCTAGATACTACGCACAAACTAAGTATTCTTTTAAGATTACATTGTGTCCGATATTATTCATCATTAATCAAGGGACTACATTATGTTCAATGAAGCTGTTAGTAGTGGGTTGAAGCTGGCAGTCCTGTCATTCCAGTTGCCAGTGCTTTTATTTTTACACTTTGATGTATTAACATGCTGATTGAGCCACTACCAGCCTGTATCCTATATTATTTTAGACACATATTCTACTGTAATAGCTATGAATGATTGGCAGACTCACATTCTTTAAATATTTGGACTAATTCTATTATGTGGGCCAGTCCTGAGTGAAATGAGGTTAGACACCGACTCACTATGTTGGGATTATTCATTTACTGTGCTTTCATATTGTTGTAGCAAGGGCAAAGGTTTAATGTGTAAAAATGAATGTGTCGTGTGCAGTGAGGAAAAGTGAGTAGCCAAGTGTGAATGTGACAATTCCTTCGAGATGAATGCGCACAAAAGTGTCACCTGTGTGAGAAATTTCTGAACATATCCTTCCTTGTAAGCCCACTGTCTCCATGGATACAACACCAATAGACTTATCCTCCACCGTCTTTTATGTCTTCCTGATAAAGGCTTATCTGTCCGGCAAGGTTATCTCAAACAGCAGGTTATCTCTAGGTGTGTGTTAGAGTGATTTATTTATAACAAACCTTGACATTCTGTGAAGTAGTCAAAGCAGCAGTCTTTGGTCCGGATGCAGCTTTCGTCGCAGTAGCATGTGCCGTACACTCTATCCATCCTCCAGTCCGTGGTCAGGCACTTCAGGTCCCTGCCCTGGCAGCATTTGCCTGCACACCCTCCAAATGTCAAGTGTCCCAGGGAGTGCAGCACAAGAAGAACATATACAAAGTCCACAGAGGTTTTCATAATGGCTGTTTCCAAGGGTTAACTCTCTGCTCAAGTCATGACCGTAAGTTGGAGAGGTTGGAAAAAGCAGCCTGGTTGAGACTGAGCCCCTTGTGACCTGGAATTCTTGTGTACTTCTCCTGTGTCCAATCCCGTCTTGTTTAATAATTAATTCCTGGAAGACCTTACAGTGCCATTATTCCAGCTCTCATCACTCTCCAATGTTCATCATATTGTAGTTTGCATGCTGCTTCCCTTTGCTCCCAGCTTAGGACTCCTTCCCTCCCACTGCTCCGCCAGACAATGAGGACAAGGGAGGGGTCAACTGCTCCCTGATCTCCTTTACTCAATAACTTCTGTGCTGTTTATTTTTACCTGTGTTGTTTTTTCCTTTTTCTTTTTCAGACCACAGTGACTCTTTTGCCAGCCCTGCTTGGCCGCTCTTGGCCATCACAAACCTCTAAAGTCCCAAAAAGAAAGGCAGGAATGTGCGCACGTTGGCAGGTCTCCAGACAATTGTGCCAAAGGGGCCAGTGGAGAACTAACTGTAAAGCTACCCTTTGCGGCTTACCTCTCTGGTTTTACTTCATTTTCCTGTTATCTCAAAACATTCACCTGTTCCTTACATCTGAAAAGAATGTCATACTTCCTCTTGTATCTTGTCATTATACAATGTTGACAGTGGCATTGCCTGCATTCCACAGGTGAATATTTTCAGTGTCTCTGCTGGCACAGTGGTGTCAGACCTTTGTACTGCCGCTCCAATGTACTTTACATTATTTGCAGATGAGGGTGAGGCCTAATTTATAACACTTTACACAGGAAGCAGCAAAACTAATAGATGTTCATTTTAAAATTTTAGATCTATCTCACCAAGACTTATTTTAAATCAGGCTAAGAAGTGACTGTTCAATGAGCAGATGAAAATGTGTGACATGGTTTATATTCAAATCAAAACATCTGAAATGTAAAGAAAATGGAAGACATTATATATTTTACATTTGACAGATTTTCATAGCCACTGTATTTAAAGCTGTTCTGACATTGTCTTTCCAAACGGTTCTCAGACAGGAACAGCAGAAGTTTGCATCTTTTTGTTGCTTTAAAGCAGATGAGGTCAAGCTGCAATAATAGCCTTCATCTTCACCATATTCATCAGCGTCAGCGCCACTGGGCAGCATGTGTTTGAACTCGTGTACATGTAAGCAGAAGCAGTGGAACCCTGCTGACCTAACAACACAAGCTGTACTGCACTGTCAAGCATTACAGCTTGCCCTCTTACGTTTTTCTACAGAATATTACACATGCTAATAATATCTCACATGCTTTTTTCATGTGAGGCCCATCTCGTCTGTCCACTGATGCAAGATTCACAGCTGAGTAGGTTTGGTTGTGTTTGAGCAGGTATATATATAATAGTTATATATATATATATTTCCATCATTTACACTTTCAAAATAACAGAAAACAAAAAAATGGTGTCTGCAAAAGTTTGGGCCCCTGCAGAGTTAATATCTTGTACTGCCCCCTTTGGCAAGTATCACAGCTTGTAAATGCTTTTTGTAACTAGCCAAGAGTCCAGTTCTTTGAGATTTCTGGGCTGTCTGTCACGCACTGCTCTTTTAAGGTCTATCCATAGATTTTCATTTATGTTGAGGTCAGGAGATTGTGAAGGCCATGGCAAAACCTTTAGTTTATGCCTCTTGATGTAATCCACCGTGGATTTTGAGGTGTGTTTAGGATCATTATCCATTTGTAGAAGACATCCTCTCTTTAACTTCAGCTTTTTCACAGATAGCATCAAGTTAGCATCCAAAATGTGCTGAATTTTTATTGAATCCATTTTTCCTTCTACTCCTGAAATGTTCCCTGTGCCACTGGCTGCAATACAACCCCAAAACATGATCGATCCACCCCCATACTTAACAGTTGGACAGAGGTTCTTTTCATTAAATTCTGAGCCCTTTCTTCTCCAAACATACCTTTGCTCATTCCGGCCAAAAAGTTCTATTTTAACCTCATCGGTCCACAGAACTTGTTTCCAAAATGCATCAGGCTTGTCTATATGTTCATTTGCAAACTTCAAACGCTGATTTTTGTGTTGAGGACATAGAAGAGGTTTTCTTCTGATGACTCTTCCATGAAGTCCATATTTGTACAAGTATCTCTTTATAGTGGAATAGTGTACCACAACTCCAGTGTCTGCCAGATCTTTCTGGAGGATCGTGCAGTCAAACGTGGGTTTTGACTTTTCTCACAATCCTGCGAGCCGTTCTGTCTGATATTGTTCTTGGTCTTCCAGATCTTGCTTTAACTTCCACTGTTCCTGATGACTGCCATTTCTTAATTACATTCCGAACAGAGGATATTGGCATCTGAAAACACTTTGCTATCTTTTTATAGCCTTCTCCTGCTTTGTGAGCGTCAACTATTTTCAGTTTCAGTTTTCTAGACAACTGCTTAGAAGAACCCATGGTGCTGATTGTTGGGGCAAGGTTCAGATGAGTCTGGGCATTTAAAACCTTTGAGATTGACATCACCTGGTCTATCCAGACGATGATTGAGAACAATCCATGACACTGTCAGGTCCTAGCTTGCCAAAGGGGGCAGTACAACGTATTAACTCTGCAGGGTGCCCAAACTTTTTCAGACACCATTTTTTTTTGTTTTCTGTTATTTTGAAAGTGTAAATGATGGAAATAAAATCTAACTTTTCTGGTTCTGCACCCTCATATCTTCACTCACTAATACAGACCTACGTTCCTACCAGATCCCTGCGCTCTGCAAATGAACAACGTCTGGTAGTACCGTCCCAAAAAGGTAAAAATCACTCTCACGTACCTTCTCTGGCTCTGTTCCACATTGGTGGAATGATCTACCTGCTGCTACAAGATCAGCAGATTCTGTAGCCATCTTTAAAAACACCTGAAAACACATCTCTTCCGTCAACACCTGACTGACAAACACTGAGTCCTACTTCCTTTCTATCGATTCCTTTCTTTATAATAAAAAAATTCTCTTATCCTTAGCATTGTATACTGTGCTGGGTTTAAACTGACTAGTTTTTTGTGCACTTATGCTTTTTGTACCTTGTGTTGTTAAAATTGCTTCCATGGTTTTCCTCACTTGTAAGTTGCTTTGGATAAAAGCGTCTGCTAAATGACTAAATGTAAATGTAAATGTATATATATATATATATATATATATATATATATACATATATATATATATATATACATAAACAGGTATAAACTGGATTTTACATGTGACAGATTTACAAGAAAATTTGATGAAACATGAGAAAAATGGAACAGTTGTGTTTAAACCACAAAATAATACTATGCATTTACCTATTTAATTCAAATTTGACTTTTAAAGCCACATAGCTCCACTTCCCAGACTTACAGTAACTATACACTGTTGAAGGAAGGGCACACAAAATCTGAAATACACAATCTTTCATGAAGGCTTAGGACATATGTAAATGCCGTAAATAAGTGGATGTTGTATCTTTATGATGAAAGTGAACTCATTTTCTGACCTATATCTGGGTTTCCTCTGGCTCTGCAGATCTACTGTGAGATGTGGAAATGCAATCTGCAATATTGCCACCAGATGCTGCCCAAACTACTGTCACTATACAGTACTTTCAGTCACCAAATGCTGCTTTATCATATTAAAGCAAACAAATACGTTACTGTCTCTTGACATAAGGTTTTAGGGTGCCAGATGCATACATATATAAAGCACAGTAATTCACATGCCTGTGCTGCTGATAATACCACAGGAATGTTCAGGTACAATGTGCATTATGCAGACATTTAAAAGGACATAATGATAGTAAATTTAGACAGTTTACAGAGGAATATGATTACAACCAGTCTACCTGTATTTGTCTAATTTATTGAACACACAGCTACATGAAAGTGTGGCCCTCTGTTTGTGTGGGGAAGGCAAATTGTGGTCATCATTATGATATTGGTTGTCCTACAGGTAGCTATCATTTTAAATGTTATGTTGACCAAGGCATGATTTTACTTTTTTTTTTTTATAACACTTTTCCACCTACTGTAGCGCTTTACATACTTAAGCTACGAAGGGGATTCCCACCCTGTCTATTTCTTTCCCATGAGTTATTGTAACTCATACCTCACATAGTGAACACCTGGAGGCACAATGCTCAACACTTACTGTATACATTCAAATCATAAAACATACTTTATATAGCCATACCATTGCCGGTAAGGGTTTGCTGGACTAACAAGGCTGTGGTTTCATGAATGGAAGCCTTTGTCTACTATGCTCTTAATTTATGGCTCAGCTGACTTGTATTCCCTGTCGGTCAGTGTGTACATCTGTGTGTTTGGGGCGTGTGCATCTTAAAGTAAAGGCTGTGCAAATATAAACTGCTTTAGTTCTATAGTCTGTGTGCACTTCTCTGCAGTATTTACATCACATTCACAACAAAGGCATTTTAGAATAAAACATTGTTCGTCTCACCAATGAGGCTCCATTTACTACAAGTCATTACTGTTTGAAAGTTTATAAATGATATCTCCAGAAGATAATATTGTGATGAGACCCTAATAAACAAGATGGTGGACAGTTTTATTGATGCGAGTTCCCCCATCCAAACCTGGCATTACTCATGGCATTATATAATAAATCAAGGTGGACATTACAGGCTGGAGAGAGGTATGCAGGAGACCTGACCCATCTATAAGTGGCATGAAGCTGCAGCTAATGATAATAAGTTCAAGAGAGGAGGAATCAATCACTGTGGAATTCATAAATATTCTAAAATGTCAAGGAGCAGTGGAAATGTTACACGTTCCTAGACTTATGCTGCTCTGCCAACTCTCAAAGCACAAACATGCCTGAATCCTCAGGAGAGTAAATATGTCAAATTTTTACCATAATATGTACAGTAGTTTAAAAAAATACTCTGATTCATTATCTTCAGATACAAAATGCAAGTCAAGAGGTGAGATATTTGCAACTCTGTTTTCATAGCATACAGTACACCTTACTATAGGCCACTCTTAACACTTACTATACAGTATCTGCACAAATGTGAACCTGTCTAGAATGCAGTATATGAAGTCAAATAATTTTGAATTTCTTTAATCAGTTTTGATTGACCAACAACCTACATTGTCCTGCTCTGATGGCTATCCTGCGGTGAAGGAGCTTACCTGAGTCCTGGTGAAATGATAAACCACTTGTGGGCAGGTCTGCACAGCTCCTATTAAAGAGCCGATTGTGGACTGTTTGTTCCAGGTCATTTTGTTACACTCCACATGAAAAGGACAGTAAAAAAACCTCTGCAATAAGAGAAAGCCCCAGTCTCAGTTCACTTCAGTGTGAATGCCCCTTGCTTTCACTGAACAAGGGGATGGCTCTGCGTTTTCTAGGTCACTGTGCACATCGCCAACATGCCACCTGTCCGGCATTTAACAGTTCTATTATAAATAAAGTAATTCAAAGAAGTTGGGACACACACTCTACAGACTAGTAAAAATAAATTTATTTCATTTCAGGAAGACCTTTAACAAGGCACAATAATGGCTATGCTAAACATGCCAGACACTAGTATTTGCTGCAGCAGTAAGTTTAAACAAATTTGTTTGATTTACTTTTGTAAGAGCTAATTATGTGCTGCATATCTGTAACATTTTAAACAAACAGTCAGAAATATGGCAATATTACTTTAGAGCTATTTAAGTTGTTATAAAATATATGTCATGCAGATGTTAACTAGAAAGGTAATGTGCTGTGTTGTACAGTTAAACTGCCACCAGAGGGTGTCAAGAGTCCCAAAATGTAAAGATTAACCATGTTATGCAAAAGACTAATGTCATTGATGACAAAAAAGCAGTCATAACCAGCCACTGAAAAGAACAGGGGACCCATCTTGTTTTATTTTGTTCAGACAGCCTTGGCACAGAGCTGAAAGTGTTGACCCTCGGGTGTTGTGGTGATTGTCAGGAGGGAGGTTTGCGAGGCTTCTTCATCTTCTTGAGCCTTTCCTGTCGTACTGTCTCACACTGCAGGGATGACAGCTCGGATATCCTGTTCAGGAAAGAGCGTGATGCTCCAACCACCGGGTCTGGATAGGTCTGGACTGTACCAAAAGCAAAATGGAGGAAAACAACTTTAAGCTTGAAATACATAAATGATGTCCTTTCCTCTTTAAATCGACAAAGAGTGATCACTTCATTAAACTTTCTTATTTTAATGACTTACCCTTTTGATTCTCCTTCACAGTCTGCATGTGGTAGGTTGGATAATTCATCTTAGGCCTGAAGAAGAAGTCATGGGTCTGAGAAATAATCAAAAGATCTATTGATTGTACTGGACACATTTGTTTGGGAAAGCCAAAAGGTACCTGCTGAGCTTGCAGTTTCCTACTGGGAAGGTGTTTCTGCCATTGAGGACCAATGAGGAAGGAAAGAGGATGGCTGGACTTGTAGTCAGTTGAAATTGTTCAGGGTAACTGTAGGACAGCATTGGCAAATTATCAAAAAATAATAAACTGACCAACAACTAACCCCTCTAACTAAGGAGTAGCTGCCAAAATGTGGTGGTCTATAGCTGTATCAGCCATGTCAACATTTGCGTTATATAGTAGATGTGGTGACAGGGGTGTTCAGCTTACTCCAGGATGAAGGGTCCTGTTTTGTGGCTATTGGAAAGACCCTTGGTGAGACTGAAGGGGTGCAGAATCCCAGGCCGGTGAAAATTGTAATCTCTTGACAAAGGAGGAACCATAGTTCGTGTTCTCTCTGGTCTTGTGTCTAAAATAATTAACAAGTAAGATAAGACGCATGATGAAAACAGATGCTTTAACTCAGGTCAGACGAACTGGACAGCTAAATAATTAAACCATTAAGCTCTGTGTCATGAAATGCTCAGTTGAGTCAGAGGTGCATAAACCTCAGCAACAGGCACCGTTCATTTTAGCGGATACAGTGACTTCTAGTGGAAATTAATGTGAAGTACAAGCCTGATGAGCGTCATTGTAGTATCCGCTGATGTACTAAACAGCAAAACACTGTGGACTCAATAAGTTTGCAGCAATTTCATTACTTACAGTTTTTATCAAACACAAAGTGTCTTCCACAGATGGTCCTCTCTGTGTTATTGTTGTCTGCCCATGGTCGGTCATCCTTGGCTGAACGGGGAGATCTAAACGCGTTGGAAGTTAAAATGCAGTGTTAGTAGGTTTGGTGCAAGGTTTTCTACCCTCTCTATGGGCTATCCCGGTCACCCATTCCCGTGCCTTTCTGCAGTGAAATTTACAGTCCTGTGTGGCCTCAGAATTTAAGTACATGACGTTTTCATTCCATTGATCAAATAGACGATTTCTTACCCTCCGACTATGAAAGTAGTGAACACGGACTTTTCATTTCTTGGCTCTACGACAAAGAAATGGTACATTTGCGTCATTGCACATAACCTACACATATCGATGGCTAGCAGTGTGTGCCAATAAATGCTAGTCAGCCCAATGTTCTAGTTACACATAAAATATGCTTACTCACTGTTCAAAGGCTGTATGACGGGGAATCTTCTCAGCTGAATGTTGTGCCTGACAGCTGCTTGTCCTCCAGATGCGCCCATCGTCCTGAACTCCCTAAAGCCAGCGGGATACTGAGGCACATCCGGGCCGCGCAGGCTGCAACTCGAGCCTCCCTCCTTTATCAAGACCTTGGCTGTTGGAATCGCTGATTTAACCTGAAATGTCATCATGTTGGAGTTGCCATTGAGCTAGCAAGAAAATGCATAGAACGACTACAAAGGCAACATTCAGCACGGACCAGAGGTTTATTAGTGCACCCTCTTTAATGCTAGGTTTTAGATCACCGTCGTAAACCGCTACCGACTCACTCCGTCACCATGGAAACAAGTCTTTACCGTTGGCAGCTTTTTATTACGTAACTAAGACCAAATTATATTAATAATGGGCCTACTCATACTTTGAAAGAAATAAGTAATTTGGTTTTATGTTTAAGATTTGTTAAAACCTGGACCATAGCTCATTCTTGTCTGGTGTATATACTTCTGTCCGTCAGTAAACTTGCGATTTCTTTTTGTGAAATAGTGCAACGTATGCAAACAGAAAATGGAAGCTTTAACCAAAGTGTAGGTCATACCATCTTTCAATACCACAATTTTGTTAGCCCTTGGTTGACAGTAGCCACTGGACAAGAATAAACCAACTTAAAAGTAGCCCATCTTATGTTCAAGTTCTCAAAAGTTTAAAAGTCCACTAAATGAAAAAGTTCTAAATGTAGTCCTTTATAATGAACATTTTGAAGGAAAAATGAATAAAGACACCACAAATCAAGGATGTTCCTTTTTTTAATGGTTTTATTGTACAATTTGAGTCCGGACACCTGAAAAATAAAGTTAAAATCGGTTACCTTTTTGCTTACAAATCAGTGTTACACTGTATAGTTACTCTCAACTATGTATAACAAACTAGACAGTGTGGTTTCAGACATATTGGCTTATTTCAACAATGTTTTCACCATAGTCGATAAGATGGGGAAAGAAAGAATATGCATCACTAACCACATTAGAGTTTATTCTACATCCTAGGCCTTCTGCTCACCATTAACTCTAGTTCATCCTCCTGATCATTCTGTTAATCTGATCCTCCCTGTTGCCAGCATCTCCTCCCTCCACAAAGTGTGTGGTCTTTTTATTCATGCCACCACGGGGTGACGACAGTTTGAAGGGCCACAGGAAGTTGTTAGCCGGCTTGAAGTTCTTCCCAACTGTGAATATTTCATGGATGAGGTCCTCAATACAGATGATGCCATATTTTCCTGCAAAGAGAACACATACTTAAACCAAAGCAGAAACATGAGGAAAAACCAGCAAAATGGATTTCCCAACGCATGTTCCTTTGTAAATGGAGTACCATGTCCTTAGTTTAGAGTAATATTTTTGTTAATGTTTTTGTCAAGTATGTGGTTTCAGATTAAACTGGCTTAGTTTGTGTATTTTTCACCATAGTCGATAAGACGGGGAAAAAATGTACATCATTAACCACAAGTCTGCATTAATAGTGATACAGTCCAACATAAGGCAGCCTTAATATTCCCTCCGGTAGAGTACACAGAGGTCTACACAGGTTTAATGAGCAATGTTAACACACCAAGGGCCTTCTCGATCAGTGCGTTGTCTGTGAGGGCAATGCGCTGTTTCCTCATCCTGCCATGACCACGTTTGTAGATGAGCTCACGCACAGACTTCAGGTTGGGGTACCTGAGGAGTGTGAGATTTACAGTTAATTACAGGAAACAGCAATACAACATACAAGAACACAAAGTCACTTGGTGTCACTTCAGACTTAATAAACATACTGCTCAAAATTTCAAATCCTGGCATTTTAAACTATAAACTTGTTATGGAGTGTGGTTTCAGACAAAACTGGCTTAGTTTTAGTGGGTATTCACCATGGTCGATAAGACGGGGAAAAAAGTTCTGCATCATTAACCACATTCCATTGTCACCTCTACCAAACTAATTTGAAAACCTTTTATTGCACCTTACCCCCAAGCAATGTATGGCTCTGCAATCCTCAGCATGTTGATTGAAGCCTTGTTAAGCTTGACAAACACACCATTGAAGATCTGGCGCAGACGGAGAAGCTGCAGAACTTTACGGACCTTAGGGCTGACGCCATTGATACTGAAAAATGAGCATGCAGCATTATTAATATTGAACCCCTGCTAAATAAAACCATCACTTGAAATATGGATAGTGGTTTCAGAAAACTTGGCTTATAGAACATCGGATTCATCATAGTCGATAAGTCGGGGAAAGAGTGTGCATCATCAACCACATCTACAGACTTCAAAAATGTATTATTCAGGTTGTTGGCCTGATCAATGCAAAAACACCAAATAAAAAAACAATTTGCAAACCTTTGATGTTCGAATCTAAGATACAACAACTAATAAGCAGGGTATGTGGCACTGCTTACCCTCGGATCCTGATGACAAAAGCCAGTTTTGGCTCAGCTGGTACATAGAAGTTTCCCACTTTACGGGCAGTACGGCCCAAACGGATCTCGCGCCTGTACATCTGCCTGTACTCCTGGTGGTACTTCTCAGCCCTCTTGTAGATCAGTTTCCTGGTCACTTTGCGGGTCTGTGACAAAAAACACATGTTTAGTCACCCCTTTTACCACTTAACTGCTAGTCCGTATGTTAATGTCGTGATCTATAAACCTGGTCGTTTGTAGACATGACTCCTACCTTTTTGTCAGCCAGCAGCTTCTTGAGGCGCAAGGCCTTCATAGTAGTGAAGGCCTTTCGCCTTTTTAGAAGGCTCTCAGGGACCGCCGGAACCTTTTTTCTGGTCACACAAGTAAGCAAGTTACACGGCGTAGTTGTTAGACAATACAAATTAAAGACCGCATTTGGACCCAATACTGGGACCGTGCAACTGAGAAGCTAACCTCTGATTAGCCGGCTTTCATACCGGTAGATGAGGTTCCCTACAACAAACGCTTTGTGCAAGTGCTTGGGGGGAAAGAAAAAAAAAAGCACTACACCCATAACGTTTACTATAATTTCAACAATCACAAGTTGCCTACTTACTATTTAACTCAAACTTTAATCAGCATGAGCGCCCAAGTGACAGCCATGTTTTACTTGAAGCTGTAGCTTACATCAAGCCCCAAAACTACCATTAATAAAAAAAACTAAATCCCCAATATCAAAAGGGATACGTGATATAATCATTAACTAATACAAATGTACTAGAAAGCCATCTAGAATAACTATTTTAACACTGGATGTGCTTAGATTGAATGACAGCGGTAACACTCACTCTGTATCCGCCATAGTGTCCACCGAGAAAGAGAAATGTACCTGTGCGCATGTGCGCGATAAAGGGTTTAGGACCCAGTGAGTCGTCCTCCGCGTTGCCTTTTTCATCGTAGACCCCAACTCTCGACTGAAAAAATAAAATAAAAACATTTAGCAGTTAAAGGCAAAAACGACTAATTAATTTATTTCATTAAGGTGAGTCATTAAAGTCGTTTTTTATCCAGACATTAACACCTAAACAATCTCGCAAATTGCTAATATTAATTTTAAAAAATGGAATGAGCGATCTTATCATTTAGGTTAGATCTTGACCTAGGTCTATCTATTTGTTTCGCAAATTATGTTTTAAATAGCATAACATAATTAGCAGAGTTTAAGAACCCTTTCTCCTGCTAAAAAGAATCAGGGGAGATTGAAAAGAAGAAACACCCTGCGTAATGCATTTGATGAAACAGTAGAGGGAGCCAGCACTTCATTCTGGGGCCGAACCTATAGAACTCGAGAGGATGCTTCTTAAGCATTTGGACCTTGAGCAGAATAGTCAATCGCCAGGTTGTGTAACACACGCAATGTGGTGCGAAACGATTTGTTAAAATACACTAGCCGACCAGTAGGTTAAAAGAATAAACTGCTGAAATTTGTTTACACAAGTTGGAAAAGACAGTTCTGTTAAACTCAGTGGTTTTTATGTAGCCTAGGCTATAGGACGACAGGCAAGCCAATATTTGGTGATTTTTGTTCAAGACCTACAATCTTTTTGTAAGCTAGTGGCTCTAACTTAGATTGCACAAAAACGTTACAGATCACCTGCATAACAATTGAAACAAAGAGAAACGCACGCATCAATGTGTGTCATATATGCATGCATTACATTTAGCCAGCACCGCGTAATGAGCAAACCCCTGTGAATCACAGCATGAAAGGTTTGTGAACGTCAAATAGGATCCAATGACACCTAATAATGAAGGGCTATGTTACTTTCTTTCAGAAACATTTATCGATACAGGCTTATAATATTAAAAGAGCTATAAAGTTTGAATTTATGTTTTATTCTTTTCTGGTAATAAATATAGCTGCTAGCTGTAAATTAACTAGCCTAACTAAAATTATTCATTTTACGCCCATAACTAAATAATATTTTAAAGGGCTCATTGTCAATAGAATACGTCCATGAACAGTTCTTATCATTATGTGATAAAAGGCTTTTAATAAAAAATAAAAATACAAAGCCTTTATTTTATGCTGAACTAAAGATCAGCAGTGTTGAGTCTGCTGCTTCAGGTTACATCACCTTTAATGTAATGCGTGCCTGCGGCGCTTCAGTGTGACAAGCGCTCTAGTCTCAGTCCTATTGGGTCCAGCTCTGATGGGTGGACTACATAAATAGGGAGCGCGATGCGCGTAAGGATGAGTTGAGTGGAGGAGCAGCAGAGGAAGCGGTGAGAAGTCTACAGCAGCTGCTCACTGATCAGAACTCCAATTGGAAACAGGAGCGCTTCCCTTTGAGTTGAGGGCATAGGCTACTTTTACGCACTGCTTCCTGACAAGTTTTGTCTCGCTGCTGTTAACATATTCCAAAGAGATTCCTATAACTACAAAACACTGAAATTTCAAGATGATGATAATTCTCGCGGAGTTCTTCGTGGTTATCCTCAAGGTGCTTTGGGCGTTTGTGACGGCCGGGGCCAAGTGGGTGGTGAAGCCAAAGGAGAAGAGCGTAGCGGGACAGGTGTGTGTGATCACCGGTGCTGGCAGCGGCCTCGGGCGGCTCTTTGCTAAGGAGTTTGCTCGGAGACGGGCGATCCTAGTGTTGTGGGACATTAACAGCCAAAGCAACGAGGAAACAGCGGAGATGGTGCGCCAGATTTACCACGAACTGGATAGTCCAGTCGCTAAAGATGGTAAGATTAACTGTCTTATCAGCTAGAGACATGTTTTTAACTCACTGTCAGCGGAAACGTGTTGCTTTGAATTAGGCTCGGGTTGTGTTTAATGCACTCAAGACGGAGCTGATTTCCCATAAACACTAAAACATAAACATAAAAGTTTCCAAAGCCATTACACGTGCATGACTCGTTAACAGTCTCTAGTGTTAAAATGTGTTCGTGTTTCTTTGCCAGGACCTGTTGGAGGAGTAGAGGAAGTCCCTCCTTTCCAGCCGCAGGTCTACACCTACGTGTGCGATGTGGGCAAGCGTGAGAGCGTGTACTCCACAGCCGAGAAGGTGCGTCGTGAAGTAGGAGAAGTGGACATCCTGATCAACAACGCCGGTGTGGTCTCCGGACATCATCTGTTAGAGTGTCCCGATGAACTGATCGAGCGCACCATGGTGGTCAACTGCCATGCGCACTTCTGGGTGGGTTCATGCACAAATACAAATGAGTTAATGATAGTGTTATGATGAAACACGTCACACGTTATTTATTACAAAATCAAAGCACATTGTTTCCATTTTGGGAAATTTTGAAGTGCTTCAACTTGAATGGCAACTTTGGTTTCATTATGTCACATAAGTTCTGTCCTGTCTAGTGCTTTCTGCCAGCTTCAACACTGAGTTCTGTGGAATTTCCGCCACAGATCTTATGTCTGATAGGAGCCTGGTGCTCTGTGGGTTGGCTCTATCAGATGCTCAACAGTGCTTTTGCTATGTGTAAAATATTTCATTTGGCGCTGTTCCTCAGATTGTTTTAAAGAGGGCTTAGGAGTTATATGTTGTGTGTTAAGCTTTAGATTAAAAAAAATAAAGAAGCTGTAGCTTTTCAGCAGGACAGTTTATCATGGCTAGTTGTATTTGTGGGATGGTCACACTTCTTGCCACTGTAATTATATTTTCCTTAAGCCACCCAACCTTTGCTCTTGCTACAAAGGATGTAGTAATAGAAAATGATCGCATTGCTTGGCAACAGCTTCCACCTCTGTGACTGTATGAATTGGTTTGTGATCTACGCTGTAACGACTGAGTCCTAGTCCTGGACATACAGCTTGAAATTGACCATGTATCTGTTATTGTGTTATGTGTCTAATGAAGCACATTTTATTTCCACAAGCGTTTTTATCCAAGTGATCCCATGGTTGTGCAGCCGAGTTAGTATTCTTGCTGGGGGTGTCTGTTTGTGTTGTCCAATATTCTGTAGAAAGCATGACGAGCAGATAAAAGAAGCAGGTAATGAATAGCGACAGCCAAAATGGAGGATGTGGTTCTTTTAAAAACACAAGCTTGATGAAAAGAGATTAGCCTTAGAGGGACCTGTCAGCTTTCCGCTTTTACACAAACACTGTACAGTTGCTTAATGCGTGCAGGTGTACGGTAAACAAACAGTCTTTGTTTTTAAATTACTTAATTCAGGCTCATTATCTGAACAAATAGCCATTATTTAGTTAATAATACAAGGCTTCGAGTGCATTTCAACCTTGCTGGCAGACGTTTACACAAAGGATGTCACTGATTGTTTTTTAAATGGTACAAATCAAATGAAATTAGACTGCTATTCAGCTGTAGTTAATTTGATTTTATAACAGCAGAAATGGGTTTTCTTAAGAAAAATCTTATCTAGAATTTTTATTAGAACTGAACTTTTTTTTTTTTTTTTTGCATTTTGTTTTAAATTCTGGGCTGGTACACTTTTGTAACACAATGGATTAGCTTAGTCCACAAGATTCAGTCGTGTTATGATGCTTTTTAGGCTTGGTGTCATCACATTTTAAGCAGTTGGCAATTTGTGATCAAGCTAGTTTGCCATTTAGTCATACATGGGTAGAGTAATAACCGCTGGAGTCTGTGTGTGTGGCAGAATGACTTTAAAGGAAGTCATCAGCGTCTTCTTGAAACAATTATCAACAGGTGGTTTCTGAATAAGAAGCAGCCATTAGTAGTTCCTCACTCAGAAACCTTTAGCTCTCCTCTGTTGTTCATTGACTTAGAAGTACATACCAAAAGTGGCATGGCGGGAAAAGAGCAGGGGAAGGAAAAGCAGTGTCGTCCTGTCCACGGGCGAGGCGACAGGGTAATGGTAAGCTGCTGCTGACCCACTTTATCTGACAATTGGTTTCTTGTCTGTGGATCAGCTTGACAAGATGCCAGATGACAAGAGCCAAGTTCCGCAGGCCACATTCCTGCTGTAGCAGAGAAAGGAGGCAGCCAGGCAGAAGGGTCCTACTTGACTGGTTTTTACATGGGCCCCTCCTCAGGCCCGGTGCACCTGTAGCCCACACTGGAGCTCAGAAAGTCTATGGTCTCATGTGCAATGCCAGCCTTTTTTTTTTTTTTTCCCAAAAGTAGTTTCCAGAAGTAAATTACACCAAATTTTTAGTTCTGTGCAATTTGATATTGTCCCAGAGCCAATAGTGACATCTTTAGACTATGTTGGTCTTTCTTAAATGCAGCTAATCCCCTGTCAACTAATTGCATTCAACATCAGATCAAGTGACTAATTGCCTGAGAATTCCAATTGTTTGTGTTGTATTCTAAGCACTTCCTTCCTGTCTTACTGATTTTTGTTTGCTTTTTAGGTGAATTTGACAAATCGGCTTGTTAATCGGATCACTGTGTGACCATAGCTACCACAACCCACTTCCCTATTGACCAGCAAACCCAGCCCCTTCAAATTCCCTGAACTGTTTTAGCATCAGAACAGTTCCGGCGTTTTGCCTCCAATCTCTCGTTGAGGGAGAAGTCAGCCCAATTAAATGACCATCTGGTCCTAGATAAAGGCCAATATTTTGTTCATACTTCTGTTGGTGATGGCGTTAGCGCTAATGCAGACTGACACTCCAGCTGCAAGAAGCTTTGTGTGGCTTAAATGCTCCTGGGGGCACACACCAATTAAGGGGTGCAGGGGTAGGGCACCCCCATATAGGGTGGAGGCCGGGCTGTGTCGGCGAGTAATTTAGCGGAACAAGAGAGCGTTGAGACCCAATTACAGCCGCTCTGATGTAAGACACGAGCCCCTGGTTGCTTTCACACATTTTGTGTCTGAAAGGTCAGCAGGGGTCATACCCACATGCCAGAGCTGCCATGAGAAGTGGGACATCCTGGGAAGGCGGGAGGGATAAGTCACGTTTTCGGGCCCATCCTTGTATATGCTAAGACAAGCACTTGGCAAAATATTGTTGGCTTTAGTCGGACGGTATTGTGCCAGATCAAGTCATTCCTGACTCTTTGGCTCAAGTTAGGTAGGGCAGAAGTTCAGTTAATGCTTAACTTGCACGAAACTCCCTCATCATCCACTGCCATTCTGGCTTACAGAGGCCTTTCCTCCACCTTTGCCCGGGCTTCATTTCTTGTATCCCCATTCCCCCACCCCCGCTCTTCATTTTGGGCCCCATCATATGACGATTGGAGCAAAATGTATGTCTTAGAAGAGTGCAGATGTTTGGCACACACTGACATCAGTTATACCTTGCATTAAAAAGACTCTCGGTGAGATCATCTTTAAATACAGCAGCGTACACGTGACTTATTTCCTCCAGTTTTGTCGGAATAATAAGCAAACCCGTATCTTATGGCTGCTTCTTGTCAGACGTGAGGCCTAAAACTGAGATTACACTAGAAGCCAGAAGTTCTTATGCAGTTAATCTCTGGGTGCAGTTTTAATGAGGCCTTTCCTCCCCTGCCAATGGTTTCATGGCTTGTACTACCTGGTACCATGCTCTTTCTGGGTGCTTCTCTCCAGCTAATGTTCACAAAATGCACAAGCCAGACTCGTACGGCAGCAAACCGTACCTATCCTTTTTATGACTACAAAATTATAGGAAACTTCGGTAATGAATTCCCAACAGAACTTGAGGAATTCTTGTCCATAGTCAAGCGATGGCCAAACGTACTAAAGTTGCTTGCTTTTTGGAATAATTAGCTTGCAGTATTCACTATTTATCACATCACTGATAATGGTGCATGAACATGTCTACATTGTTTTTTAGTGTAACCCCAGTGACATGTATTAAAAGTAATGTTAACAGTGTTTTCCTTGAACAACTTCAACATGCCAACAAAAAGCCTGCTGGTTGTTTCCCCTAGTGGGAGAGTGATTGGTCAGTTCCTATCACTGCTGCATTGTTGTCACATGTCACACCTGCTGATGGGCTCATGCTGTGTGTGGGGCAGCTCCAAAGTCGGCAGACAGGCTCAATGGGGAAATTGATCTGTAGGTTAATCAAATGTATTCATTGACTTTTTCCTCCCGTAATCTCCTCCCTGGTGTTTCTCACCATTCAGAACCACTTGAGCTCTCACGTGGCAGCCGGTCTGAAATCCTTTCATCTCAGTGCTCATCTCACTACCGATTGTTCTGCTGACTGCTGCCCGGGCAGGCCGCGAGACTGTGTGGGAACAGTGAGAGGCTGAATTGTATTGTTGAACCTGTTGAGTGAACGGAAGCCCACGATTGGTGTTGTCAGCAACTCTTTACAGCCTGGCCAGTGTGGGTATCAGATCTTTGTGGGAAATGGCAGACTTGTAGAGAGTAGAATCTGCCCCAGCAAGTGTGCTAATATAGGAAAAGTGTCTTAGTTATCTAATATTTTTAAGTCTGCCTTTCCAGAAGTCAGTCTGTTTTGTACTGGGTATGAATCCTCCTCATTCAGACGTCTCCATGGTGAAGAAACAGAGGGGGACTGAAAGGGGTGCAGGGAAGATCAAAGGCCTTTGGCACAGACAAACTGCACAAGCGAACTAACCTTTGTCTTTTCTCTCTTGCCCTTGTTTCTTTTCTGTCTGTTCTCTAGACCACCAAGGCGTTTCTTCCCAAGATGCTGGAACTGAATCATGGCCACATTGTGACAGTTGCCAGTTCCCTGGGTTTATTCAGCACAGCTGGAGTGGAGGTTAGTATCATACAACAACACACTGCCATAGTTCCCACCGTCTGAAACCAGTGCTGTCCTGCGAAGCCCTTGTGGTGCCAGCAAACACTGGTTAGGCCCCCTACTAGCTGTCCCTCCACCTGTTAAATTAAGGGACACTGGGGAGCCTTTTGACCATTCTGTATCTTCAGCAGTGGGGCCTCTATTGGCCTCTGGCCCCAGGGCCAGAATGAGCTGACAGCTCTCAGCTGACAGCGACATCTTCATCACTGCTTTGTGAACAACATACTGCTCACTCGGTATTCTGTGCACATCGCCTTTTTAATAGACCATATTTTGGTTCTCTTCTATAGCTTTTTGAGTCTGTTCCAGTTTCCCCTCATTTCAATTCATATGAAAATATTTAGTAGGGTCATCTCATTCTTTCTCACTGTAAAGAGGAGTGTATGTTAGCAGGACATTGAAAAGGATTTTAGAGTTTAAAGAAATGATTTCAATAGTCTGTATGACTTATATTTGCTTATGCTTTGATTGTACAAGCATTATCCATGATGATTAAGTCCCCTTCAAAGGAAGTGAAGTGTATTCACTATTTAGTAACCTATTGTGCTTTAGGAAAGTGCCTTGAATGTGGTTTCTGAAGTGCACTTTAGTTTCAGGAAACCAGAGCCTTGTCTGTTATGTGTGCACAGTCGTATCTCTTTATGCTCTCCATTTTTATCGATGTGCATCTGTGTTTGCCCAAGTCTTTTTAAGACTACTTCACAACGAACCACATCAAACCCTTGCTGCCAAGCCGAGCAGTCTCTTGATGCACTGAAGAAGAATGCTAATGAAACTGTAGACAAGCAGAGTGGCTTGCTCTGTTTTGTCGCTGTATCATTAGAGCCGTGTATGCCCGTGGGGCGTGTTGATAATGTTCTCCGTGGTCCTTGCACTGTTTTACAGGGCTAACCTGTTCTCTTTTCATTCCCACAGGATTACTGTGCCAGTAAATTTGGTGCCATTGGGTTCCACGAATCGCTGAGCCATGAGATTAAAGCCTCGGAAAAGGATGGTATCAACATGACGCTGGTGTGCCCTTACCTGGTTGACACTGGCATGTTTAAAGGCTGTAGAATAAGGTTGGTTTCATTTCTGGTCTTGACAGTCTCCTGCAACTGCCTTGAGTTTGTTGTATCTTCTTCACAACCTAAAATTGCCCCACAAACACATTGTAAACTTCAAAGCAGCAGCTGAATGCTCTGTCTTGCTCAGATATTATAGTTCGTATGTCATTGGTCTGGACTTTGTTTTAACAAAGAGGGTGAGTTTCTCAGGGAAAAAGCTCCCCAACAGGTGCACCTGGGCTACACCCCTCCTTCCGCTGCAGTAATCCACACTTTGTTTGATGGTTGCAGGTGGGTTTATAGGCCTAGCACTTTGGGCAATCACATGCTCTACTCAGGAACACTTACCAGCTTTAAGATACTTTTTTATATTTCACATGTGGCCTTTTTTATGTTTTAAAGTGACATTTTTTCTGTACCCATAGGAAGGAGATTGAGCCTTTCCTGCCTCCTCTGAAGCCTGAGTTCTGTGTGAAGCAGTCTATGAGGGCTATTCTGACTGACCAACCCATGATCTGCACTCCTCGTATTGTCTATATGGTGAACTTCATGAAAAGGTAAGGCACTTTTTTTTTACTTCAGTCTACAGAAAAGCCTTAAGACAACTGTCCGTGTGTTTTCTATTAATAATCATGTTGACCTTTTATCTTTGCAGCATCTTGCCGTTCGAAGCCATTGTATGCATGTACAGATTCCTTGGTGCAGACAAATGCATGTACCCCTTCCTTGCTCAGAGAAAGGAAGCCATGAACAACAATGAGGCAAAGAATGGGATCTAGAAGGCACGGTGTGTAGCCCAGATTAGGGCGGGCAAGCCTGAGGAATCAACCACTGAGGATGGCAATGGGGAAGATTGAAGGAAGGGCAGATTGACTCTAGACTGGTGCACTTGCATTGAGCAAATGCAAAGGTTTACCATATTGTTCCCCTGGAACAAAGAAAGCTGTGTACTACACAATGGATTTATTTGATTTTGTTTTGTCTTATTACGTTTGTTTAAAGAAAACCTCTATATACTGTCACTAGTTTTTAAAATTATACAGAAAAGGTATCCAATAATTAACTATTTACCTAATGTAGTCACCAGCCTTATCTAGTGTCATTGTGGAATATACAGTATGTTACTGTATGAACAGTAAAATTTCACTTTTGACTTTTTGTAGACATGCACTGTAATTTCTCTACACTGCCAACTTTTTATGTAGGTTTGGTTCACTGCAGTAGTGTCCTACCAGCATCTCCCATCTCAATTCCAGGCTATTTATACCATTAGAAAAAAATATTAAAGTTAATGTTTCCCAAATTAAAGTTCTGACCATGAAGCATATGCTAATGGTCTACTCTCAAATGGAATGTGATTGGCCAGCATTCGGCCTCTCAAATCTTCAAGTTATTTTTTTCCAGTGTAATGGGCCTCACCATTGTCTTGTTTCAGGACTCAATTCACTCTGCTCCAATTTTAAAGTGAATGGGGGAGGGTCCTGGGCTGAACCAGCATGTTTGACACATTTAGAATGTACTGCTTGAGAGCTCAAGAGGAAATGTGTTATTTCTCCTAATCTTTGATCTGTGTATATTGTAAATGTATGTTACCTGCATTTTTATTGTTTTTGGAATAATAAAAGAAACCTCCCATTATATAGGCTGTAAGGACAGGCACATGTCCCAGCACACTGTTTAAGAGAATGTGTGAAGGCATTCATGCTTTCCATATTGTTCTCCAATTATCACAACTCTTCTGTCAATTGACCACATTGTTCAGTCCAAGTGAAATGTTTAAATATTGTGCATACACCCATATCCCAAATTATGTTTTGTCCTCTCCGTCCAGTGTGTAGAATATTTGCCAAGTCCCTATGAATTTTAACTACATTCCAACAGGCCTCATTCCTTTAGTCACAAAGATGAGCCTAAATTCTCTACCTCTTTATTTTTTTATTTTGACCATATGACAAGTCTCATTTTGTAATTTCTGGACTGCTCTAAAGATGAGCAAAATGTGGTTTCAATGTTTAGTGTCTACCTAACTTAAATTAAAGTAAATTAGATTATTAAAGTCTTTGTCGTCATTACAAATTGAAAGCATACCGGTCGTGTGAATCTGTGCTGAGGAACAGAAAGAGGGATCTCACATCATTCTTCTCTTCAATGGGACTTTTCTGGTATTGATGTCACTAACTTCCCTTATTATACTGTGAGTCAGCTGTCTATTACACTAGGTGTTGGCTGAAAAGCACAAGGGCACACTAAGTGTAAGGGCAGATGGATCACAAACAAAAGCGTCCGACAGTGGAACAATGTCACTAAAAACCCACTCGAAACCAAGTGTTATCTTACTGAGAATTCCTTCCATTTCTACTAAAGCTCAGCCTGACCTTTTACTCTTCCAGAGAATGATAGAAATGCCCAGTTTCCTCATTGCTATAAGCAAAGGGTCACAGGTTTTACAGATATCATGAGCCAAGATTAGACTCACATGCTCAAGTTGTTTGTCCCCGAAGTGAAGATGTCTTTAGGGCAGAGGAGTCCATGGTTTGTTTCAAAGAATCTAGAGCAGTTTCTATTGCAGTTAATGAGGCTATTGTATGGGCTAAAGGGGCAAGCATAATCTATACTTGCCCCTTAAGTAGACAGGATTCCCAAAACACAGATGCAAACACAATTACACTGAAATGAACATTAAGAACTTGGTATTTTGACAAAGAATTGATTGTTTACACACCACTCTATAAAGACATGAAACACATTTAAATGACATTTTTGGTACTATCATGTGCTTCAGCTGTTGATTCCAAAATGGGACAGAAGACTACTCTAAGAAGCCATCTATTAGTTAGCAGACATGTCTCCACAGAACAAATTTGATTTCTCGGTCAGGGACAGGGAATACACACGTTCTCCAGACACTCTTCTCATTGAACCTCCTCTGCTCTTTACACAGCAAACTAATGGGACGTCACAGCTCCAGGCCCGAGGCTCGCAGTACTCTGCTGTGACTAATCTGAGCTGGATAAAGTTGCACAGAAGCAGATTAGTTAAAATATGAAGGAGAGTTGGACTGACAGTTTTGATTCCTCTGTGCACAGGAGGACTCCAACTGCTACTGTTTTTAAAAAGCCTTTTTTTATTCTCACACAAATTGCTTTTTACTGAAAATCTATTAAAATTTTGGCTGTTTCCTACACATCTATCAACACCTATAGAATAGTCTTTTATCCTGCTGTTAACATGCCACTAATTAAGAGGACCTCAAGAGGGTTGATGGCACATAATTCAGATGAAAAAAATCAATGTGTAAGGAATTTGCTTTTTCATTGAAAGGGACAAGCCTCACAGCTTAATTGATTATGTTCTATTTTAGGCAGTAAGGTCCACTCCCATATTGGCTGCTCAGTACAGGGCAATTAATTAAAAAGTAACACAGTCTCAATCGCAAGCACCACTACCTGGACACAGCTTCTGGAATAGAGATCTGCCGCTAATGCGTGTGAACGGCCTCGGCGCGTCTCAATGGCTAGCAGATGTAAGCTGCCAGCTGAGTCCATTAGTCAGCCAGGTTGAATTAGATCTCTGCCGTCCACACTCTCATTCATCTCGCTAATGGGGGGAGAGGATCGAGGTGTGCTTGTGCTGGTGGATGACACAAGGAGACAGTGAAAACAAGTAAAGGTGATGGACTGATATTTACTGATAGTTTAACAGGCTTCATATACTACGTTTAGAAACATAAAAACATGGAAACATGAGAAGCATACGGATGACACCAGCAAAGGAAGTGTGCATTTCTCACTAACTTTAGCTCTAGTCAACCCAGTCAAAGGTCACCAAAGATTATGTGATGTGTGGTTTGATTAAAAAAAAAAGAGACAGAAGCATAGTTATTTTCCACATGAACTGAGGTGTTTTTACTGCATTTCAGTAACAGAAACAGCCGTATTACACTACTGCACTCACAGCGAAGAAGACACATCCTCAATGTCAGTGAACGAGTAATTCAAAAGTTACATTTTAGGAGGGAGGGCCCAGGGAAAGTGTCACACAGGACCTTCTCTGCTCAAAAGATGCACTCTTAAATGAAGGCATTAAAAGCACCCAGTTGATGCCTTGGCGGGTCAATACAACACACACAATGGGTGTAGATGTGATCGACAAAACTGTGGAGGAAGGGGGGGTCCACTGACACAAAATCACTGGAATGGAGAGGACTTTTCATTCGCTGGAGGACATGCAGTTGGCATGGCGCCCATACAAAGCTCTCTGAAGGGGTTTGGAAACTACTACTTGACTGGCGTTAATATACTGTGCACAGAAGAGATGCCATTGTTGAAAAATGACTGGCCATTTTTTGTGGAGAAAATGTACAACAGCGCCTCTGCTCCAGTGATGCTATGCCAGCCTGGGGTCATGTAAAAAGGGGACCTGACAGGAAGCAGAGGTGAAGGCCCAACCTTTGCTCCCAGTTGGTCACACTTCTACAAATTACTGCTAACTCCAGTTTTGTCCTTTTTGTCCACATGAAGAGATATTTCTGTGTTATTTTTTGGAATATGATACTCTTGCAAGTCATACACATCCATATAGATAGATGAACTCTTTTTTTTGTTTGTTTTTTTTTTAAATCAGCATACAAGGTAAGCTGGGTGACTATATATGAAGACAACAACTACAACTTTCACAGCACTGGCATTGGTTAATTTTAAATACAGTACTCAAGCATTGTTAGATTAATAAAATAACAAAAAAGAAAAAAGTAACAGAAACATAATACCCCCAAATATAAGCTACTGTATGAGAGTTGGTTTCTCCCCTTTAAATGTTTCTTTTGAACTGCAATGGCATGATATAGACATTTGTTTTAACCATACCAACATATCCATAGGGACGTTGTCTATGCAGAGTGACACTTAGGAATTCCCTTGTTTTCATACAGTACCATGCATGTATCTCGTTATTGTGTAACTCTTTTGTCCAATAAACGGTTGACAGAACTCATTGATAAATGTGTTAAAATAGCGTTGTCTTCACATAGACTCAGGTAATGGTGTTTTTTTAGTCAGTCATTTCTCGGTGCACATCCACCCTATTGCATGTTGACAGGTTTTGCAGGATACAGTGGCGATCGTGGGGTGAGGTGGGGAACTTGTGGGGGTTAGAGGTCGTTGGAGGTTGAAGGGCTTGCTTTTGCTGAGGAGGGGAGTTTTGGGGGGAATGTCAGCTCCTAGACGACAGCCTTTGAATCCGTGCAGACCTGAGTGGTGGTGCCTGAGTTAGTCTGTTTAATGTCCGTCCTCCCTCCCACAGGCTTCACTGCTCTGTAAAACACAGACCAAAACAGTGTTAAAGCAGAGAACGGGTGAGAATTAAAACGTATTACCTAAAAGACTAGACTAATATCAAGGTATATACTCTATCAATGCAACAAAAATGCAAAGTGCTCCTAAAATATCTTCATCAATTCAAATCAGTTAGTTCAAGTTAATATTTTTCATAATTTCTCTGCATTTTTTTCCACCAATAGAATATAAAATACTATTGTGCAAAAAGCCCTTCAAACAAGTGCACTTCAAGGAAACACAACCTACATCAGTTTTCATTTTAAATGCACTGATTCTTGTAAAGTGTGGCCATTATGAAAACACACGCTGTACAAGTCCTTGACCTGAGTCTGTTTTCCATCTCAATGAGCCGACTCAGAGGTGACATGATTAACCACACAGGTGAAAGTGTAACTGCTACCACGTTGTGTCTCTGCTGCTGTAGCAGCTGAATGGAGCTGGAATATTACAGCAATCGTCTTTCTGCTCTGACAGAGAGACTGAGGGCTGAGAGAAAACAACCCTGCCAAAACGTTTCCCATAACACACCTCCTAAGATAACACAGAGAAATGCATGATTGTGCTTTCCACAACCTCCACTGAGGCCTCCTCATTCTTCTCAATAGACCTTCCTACTCGTCTTCCTTTTTAGGAAGGAAATGAGGGAAAGGGAGGTTGCAGCTGCTACTGTGACAAGTGCCCTAGATCCTACAGCCTTGGCATTGATAGCCATCATGTAAAGCACCGATGGCAGTGCATGTAACTTTATAGTACACATACTGCTGATTTCCTATGGACGAATAATGTTGAGAGGAAATATCTCTGGTGTATGTGGGTGGGATGATGATGATGATGATGAGGGATTTGCAATACTAGCACGCCATTGTCTCATTGCACATGGCTTGATATCACCAAGAATACAATCATAACACTAAAATCTGACCTCACACTAATCACTTTACCCTACTGCAGGATGTGTAACAATGGTAAAACAACAAGAAGCAGATATGAGATAAAAAAATAAAAAAAGTTTGACACTTGTGCACCACTCCACAGAAACATTCAACATCATACAAAAGTATGTTTTATCAGTATAACAGTATCATTATTGTAGCCACTAAGCCTAAGAAAGTAATTTGTTAAAATCCGAGTTAAAAGACAAGATGAAACCTAGAGCCTCACTATAGTAGGAACTGTACTGAATATTGTGCAAATATAACTTTTTCAGAATACGGATTTAGTCAATTCAGCTACCGAGGTAACTGGTGTTTGGACCCTCTTCATAAAAGCTAAATCCTTTCCCCTACTTTCTGACATTTTGATTCTTATTTTATAGGCTAAATATATTGTGTCACCCAAACAAAAGTTCATGCGCTTAAAGGAGGAGGTGTTTGTGGCGTACCTTGACGGGCCCGTCCACCGGGTCCAGTCCCTGTTCCGACAGCTGTTTCAAGGCACTTAGAGCAGCCTGCGAAGAGAGAGAGCA
This sequence comes from Perccottus glenii, assembly GCA_024416835.2. NCBI lineage: Eukaryota > Metazoa > Chordata > Actinopteri > Gobiiformes > Odontobutidae > Perccottus > Perccottus glenii. The sequence continues at coordinate 16,791,514 of CM044558.2, forward strand.
CAACAGATGGCAGAGTGAGCGCTGAGGAAGACGGGAGATGGAGTAGGAGAAATAGTGAGTGTCACCCTTCAGCTGCTTTTCAAATAACACTTACTCTGGGAAACCTGATGCCAGCAGGACACTTTCCCCTCAGCTTTGTGTTGTCTTTGGCTCTGCTTCTCCTCACTGTTTATCTAGCGTTATTGGCTCAACATTTCCACTTTATGTTTTGGCTGCTCTGTATTTTCTTTGAATATCGTCTGAATAACATCTGTATCATAAATACATAGCAGCAGCTTGAAAATGCATAAATATAGCAATGTCTTAAGCAGAGACAATCAAAACCTAAGCGCATTTGTGCATATCGGTAATTTCAATTTGTCAGAAGAATTAACAGTAACAGGATGATCGTGGTACCAGGGAAACTATAAAGTTTAACTGCCCTGCGTCACCTTTAATTTCCTCTGTAGTGGAGCAGAAGCCATTAAAAATTGTATCCTATCTGAATTCTCATGTTTTCACAATATAACTCAGCGTTTCCTCGTGCCAAGCTTGAGACCTAAATGCCATGATATCATTTCCTTCCCGCTCATCTCCTGTCAGAGAGGCCGCCGACATGTGTGGGAGCTGTGGAGCGGAGTATCAACTGACACACGCCAATGTGAAGTGCCCCCCCCCCCAAAAAAAGCAGGGCAATTTAAGCACTTGTTCCAAAGCGCTACAATTAATGTCACCAACAGAAAGCACTTGTGGAGCACTTGTAGAGATTGCCAACAAAAGGGGATGATGTGAGCATAACCAGGTTCCTCGTCCCTTCTTGACACAAATCGAGCCTCCATGATAAAGACTGTCTCCAGATGTGCTCTTCCTTCCTCCGGTCTTGACTCTTAGTGTGGGCTGGGGTCCCTCAGGAATATATATCTCCCAACTGAGCTGACACCACCAAGACTGGCTAACCATTGGGAAACACATTTTATAATTCCCCTTCTTATCTTTTCCTACAAAGCGCCGCAGGTATGAACAGACAGCCACTGCAATCGACAAAAGTAAAATATCTTTGCAACATTAGTAATTCCAAACTGTGACTCAGGCATATATATTTTAGAGATGGTGTCCAGCCCACACACATACCACACGGCCCACAACTTAATGAAAGGTCCAATTTTACCAAATGGTATGAGTAAGCAGATAAAACCACTGTACAATTTTTATTAATGAAAAGATTACTACTGTGAGAATTTCCATTTTAATTTAAAACTATTAATGACACCTCAGGTTTGTATGCAATTTGCACAATACTTTGAATGTGGTAAAATGTTCCAATACAATGTAGGGCCTAACAAGAAGTTTCCACATTCCAAAAAGATGTATATTTTTGTGGATCATAGTCTGTAGTGCCTGTCAGGGCTTAATCAGAGCACAGATAAAGTTTAAGTGACTCTGATCAGTAGAAGGGTGAGTGTCTGACGTCTGGCTTAGTTTATCTCATCATGAAGCCCACCAACACTGTGCCATTCTCAATGGTTCCATTTTCTACATAGGCTTGACAAATTAACACAGATGGACAGAAAGAGACGTCTTGCTGTGAATTATCATCTACGTTTAAGCTCAGAGGACACATTCGTCAGACGTTAATCCTGAGAAAATATCATTTTTCTGTGCGCTGTATCAGCGTGTCTGTCCGGAATGCAACAGGGGATGTTACAGACTACTGTGAGCTTCGCTGCGACATCGCTTTCAAAGCATTTAACTACAGATTATGAGAAACATAAACCAGGAATCACAATTTATGACTGGCAGGAGCAAAGGTCAAAATCTGGTTGGTATATATCAAAGTGAGGAGGAAAAACACAACGCCTGCAGGTAGTGACAACACTGTTGCAACAAGGTAATGGGACTTTTGGAAGATTGTTTGCGTTGGGTTAATATTCCAGACTTTCTCCAGAGAGTTAGAAATCAACTCAAGCTGCTGAAAGCCAATTTATGGTCAAATGTGTGTTTGTTTTTGGGCTGTGCAATCAATCGCCAATCGCAATTTGAGAACATGCAATTTCAAAATTGCATATGGCTGCAATTTAATTTAATAATTTATTTATATTTTAATTCAGAATCAGTTTGCATTTGGCTTGAATCGTAATTGGTCGTAAATGTTGTGCTGTGCACAGTCCAGACACAATGTGGTGCAGTTCAAATGTATTTGAAGTTTATGAAATGTTTTGTTATGCACTTCTTGTGCACTCAGTACATTTAGAATGTAGCATGTTTGAAAAAGCAAAAACAATCGCCAAAATTGCAAATAATACTAGCTATTGCAATGTCCATATTGCACAGGCCTAGTGTGTTTTTATTTTAATTTTATTTTTTTTTTACCTCTGTGAAGATCGGTTGTTGAGAACTTAAATATCTTCTCAGAGACAAACCCTTTGATACATGGCAAATATGTTTTGAAAATAATGCAAAAAAAATTATAAAATTAAACAATATCAAGAAAACCCAACACACTACAAATACATTGGGCCATTTGATAGTGGCCAGGGCTGTCTACACATCACAAAGCAGGAAGACGTCACTGAAATGACTCTTTGATCAGCACTATTCCCAACATCCAAAATGGGAAGACTGATCTCCTGATTTCTTTTGCTACCAATAAATTGCAATCACAACCTTGGCTAAATTACGTCGTATTTGTTGTATTTATTTAATCAGTTGGGACCTTTCGCTCCCTGAGTAAATAGCCTGGGCCCATCTGTTAAAAGAAGGGGTGATCGCAGATAAACAGCCATAAATCACAGGTCTGGCGGTGGCAGCGCTGCTGATATACGACAGACAGGAAAATGCACCAAGGCAGCCAATCCCTGGGCCTTGCAGCTCTGTGAAGGACACAGGGTCTAAGACAAATACTGGCTCTATCCTTGGGGATGGCATATATTATTTTTCTAATGAGATAAAGTGGACAGAGTTAGAGACTCGGCTTCTAAATAACCACAAGGGTATGTTTAGTCTGAAGCTGTAACATGTAAGGTGGAGGTGTTTCATCTCTGTCATGAAGCAAACACACCGATGAGTAAAACGGGTCAACACTTTTGAGAAACATTGTAGGAAGTCATCCTAAAACATTCTGAGAAATTGTACAATATTATTTGTCATAACTAATTCTCTAATGACTCACAACTTGTCACAATGCTGGTATGTATTGGTCTGTAAGGACAATGGTGTTAAATTATTTTGAGTGGAGAAAAATATGGTTTGTAATGACAACTTCTAGCCTATATAACTTTAGCTAATGTCTTGAATAACTTGTATGAGATGCAAACTATACCGCTAAAGCTACAAAATGTCAAAACTACCTGGAACACACCAACCCATTGCAACAGAGTCCCCACTGCCCACAATCCAACAGCATCACTCCTAGTTGCTCCACTTTAGACACTGGCTCATTTATCTGTATCCAGTTGACACTAGTTCAAAGGCTCCGGCTCATATTGGTTAAATACGATAGCGCCTGAAGAGGATCTGCTACAGCGGCTGATCTCCTGATGTGGAGTGACAAGGGCGACTCATTTTTCTGAGCCCGCTGCGCTGTTAATGGTTCCCTCGACAGAGACTTCACTTCCATCAGCGGCTTAGCCAAACAAAAGACCCCCCCAACCCCAGCACCAGCCTGATGGATCTGATGGATCGCTGAATCACATTGACCCTGACAAATCAGGCTCCCATGTCCGCTCTCACCGCTTGACTACCGCACCGGTAAGACAATAAAAAGATTCTGGGTAAATGGAAGAGAAGAAAAGAAGTTCACATAAAAGCAAAACTGTTACAAAAAAAAAAAAAACGCAATAATTTGAGGAGAAAACGGAGAACATTTCTGGCTTTCGGAGAGTTCCCATTTCTACCACTTAGCTCTGTGGAACTTAACAGGCGTCAAAGACACCAGGGAGGTCCTAATGAGGAGAAGACCACCAGCTCGATTCCGCCTCACAAGCTGCACAAAAGGTTAGCCCGAGAGAAGACACCTTCTTTATCAGATCGCATCCAGGTCACTCTGCTGAGGGCCACACAAGCCATGTTTCCACTGAGTGGTAGGGTAACGGTCAGGTCAGTATGGAATGGTTTGGTAGTATCAGTATGGCGCTATGCAGTGTGCAGGAGAGCGGCATCAGTTATAAACGGTGATGACACTCTCTAACATTTGTAGCAAACTCTTAAGACTTAGATGCATTGTCATTAATTTGATCAAAAAAGTGCAAGCTTGTTATAAAACTCAAGCTCAAGGCATGTTTTATTTTAGAAAACAGTCTCATTTTGAGTGCATTCTGACCCTTTTTGTTTTCTCAAATTAGGATTTATATTGTCTTACCAACGGACTGCTGCATTTCCTTTCAAAAGCTCTTTTGGCAACTGAATCTTACCGATACCGGTCCGACCAGTGCTGCTCAAGTGGTAACAAGACTAATGGCAAATGGCAGCTAATTCTCACTGTTTAGTGTTTCCGGTTCTCCAAACACATCCAAAGGGTTTCTCCAACTGGACAAATCAAACCACAGGCTAATCTTAATCAAGGACAAAAGCATCAGCAGCAGCCTTGCAATTTCAGTTCTGATCCCAAAACTTGTGGTGTCTAGCCTGCCAAATAATTTCTGCACAGTTCTGCATACTGGTTAACAGCTGAAGTACAATCACTTGGTGTAAACTGAATCTTAATAAAGACTGGACAGTGGGTAACATATATCCAGGCACTAATTCTTCTTCTCCAAAAAATAAATAAATACATGTTAGAACTTGACAACACTGATGTGGCTCCAGTGTAACCCAAGATGACTACGGGGCTGTCCACACGGAGACACAAATCACTGTATCCATATACATTTTGTATCGTATTGGCCTTTCGTCCACACGGATCCGGTGTTTTGGGAGACTGAATCCGCTATTTTTTGAAACAGGGTTTTAAAGTGGATAAATCTTGCGACACCTTGTGGTGTTGTGTGTACAGCCAATCCGTATATTTTGTGAAAACGATGATGTCATCGCATCACGTGTCGGCCTCGTCACACGTAACAGCAACAACAATAATGGCGGACTACATGATTGAGTTCGTGCTGCAGAAGCTACTAAGCCTACTAGCTTTATTACAAAATCTATTGCTTCTATGCAGTTGTGGTGAGCAACAAGCGATAATGGACAACACCATCGCCACATGCTCTTAGATCCACGCGAAGAGAACCAGGAGAGCAACCTGGAGAAAATGAATGGAGAGAGAATTTCCGCATGTCCAAAGCACTCAGAACTCAGTCCGTATATTGAAGAGCAAACAACAAACATGAGGGCACCAATTACTACACTCTAAATATATGACTGCAACAATTTGAGAACTTGTTTTATTAGAAAATAAATATTTAGGTCTTCGTCTTCTTCTGCAGCGCAGGTTATGCAAGATGCTCAAAGTCTTCTTCTCCGTGTATAGTGTATATCTGTGGCAGAATTACAGCGCCCCATACTGGTCGGGCATATATACTACATCGTTTTCAGCATGCAGGTACGCAGATATTTTCTTGTGATGACGCCGTCTCAAGATCGGATAGGGGATGCACTGGCTTCGTGTGGACATAGCCTACATCACACATTAAGGTACGTCCACATGAAGCCAGTGCATCCCCTATCCGATCTTTTTTTTTCCCCGTTCTAAAAAAATCCGTAAACACGCGTGCCTCAAGAAATATCTGCGCATACACGAAACCACTGAAACCGACTGAAAACGATGTAGTATATATGCCAGACCAGTATGGGGCGCTGTAATTCTGCCACAGATATACACTATACACAGAGAAGAAGACTTTGAGCATGCGCATAACCTTGCGCGCTGCAGAAGAAGACGAAGACCTAAATATTTATTTTCTAATAAAAACAAGTTCTCAAATTGTTGCAGTCATTTATTTTGAGTGTAGTGATTGGTGCCCTCATGTTTGTTGTTTGCCCTTCAATATACGGACAGACCAACTGCTAATTCTACCTGGTCTTATCCTAAATTTTCTCCTGGTTGCTCTCCTGGTTCTCTTTCCCGGTGGATCTAAGAGCATGTGGCGTATGGTGTTGTCCATTATCGCTTGTTGCTCACCACAATTGCATAGAAGCAATAGATTTTGTAATAAAGCTAGCAGGCTTAGTAGCTTCTGCAGCACGAACTCAATCACGTAGTCTGCCATTATTGTTGTTGCTGTTACGTGTGACGAGGCCGACGCGTGATGCGATGACATCACAAAATATACGGATTGGCTGTACACACAAAACCGCAAGGGTGTCGTTTTCAGATTTATCCACTTTAGAACCCGGTTTAAAAAAATAGCGGATTCAGTCTCCCAAAACGCCGGATCCGTGTGGACGAAACGCCAATACGATAAAAAATGTATACGTATACAGTGACTCGCGTCTCCCGTGTGGACGGCCTCTAAAACACTAAAATAAATCCAATTTACTAAGTCCTGCTGACACAGAGCTTCTGCAAATACTTTGAACCTGAATGGGATGTGTAACGGCTACTGATGAAGATGATCAAAGAGATCTCTGCCAGACTAAACAATAGCCAGAGTGGATTTCAAACGGGGGTGTTTTACAGACGCTGGGGAGGGAGATACGAGGACCCTGTTATCAGAGAACTTCTGAAGCTTGATATATTGAACTGCAAAGGGGCTTCTTTTGCTTTCAAAAGGCCACATAAAACCTTGACAGTGCTACCTCTTTCCACTCAACAAAGTGCAAAGAAATATGAGATTAGCAGGGAGGAGATACTCCCAGCTTTCATTCTGATCTTTGACGGCTGTGTTGGCACTTCCACGCCATCACGTCAATTCTTCTGATGTTCATCAAATTCTTAACACTATCTGTTTCAACATTTTTTTCCTACCGTCATCTACTCTCAAGCTTCTTCTTCTCCCTGGGCATTCATTTTCTCCAAATTCTTTTACTATTCCTTTCAAACCACATCAAAACTTTGGAGAAGGATCACTGAAGCATTCCCGGAAAGTTTGTGCAGAACACCTGTGTATGCAGAAGCGCAGGCTGGCACTGTATTCTTTGATTTGTTAATGCTGTGTGATATGTACCTGAATTCTTTGGGAACTACAGAGAAAATGTATTTGAATCCTCACACCAAATCCCTTCCTCACTCTCACTCCAGATTTCACATCCTCTTCCACATCAGAGGCATTGATAAAAGAGGCAGTGTGTGCTTGGCAGTGGCCTCGCTCAAGCTGACATGACATTAATCCTGCTGAAGTCACTTCACATGTGCCGCTTCACTTCTTGTGCAACACTTTAGCAAACGTACAGGGGACAGAGATCTTCAAAAGAAGATTATTGTACTGTAACAAGAATTCACTTTAGTTTTTAAAGTATTTAGGGCAAGCTTAGTTAAATCAACAGGTAAGAGCTAAGGGGCTCCTCTGGGGCCGACGTGGGAAGCCATAAATAAAGGCCCAGAGTGCAGCACCATGTCATGCGTCATTTGGGCCAGAGAGGCCTGCTTTATCCCCACCCGTCCCTAAGCTGCTGAGCATGGCACCTCCTAGGGCGTAATACAAAACATATGGGCGCAGAGCGAGGGGCAGAAGCCCCTCAGCATACCATACTCCTGTCCTGTCAGCAAAGCATTTTGGAGGAAAAGCAGATACAGCCAGAAGGCCTTTATAATAACATTGGGCTGCACACTTAATTAAAAAAGAATCTTACAACAAACATGGAAAACATTTGCACTGATAGAACAACTTATCCTACTGATTATTGTCTCTGTGGAAAATGAATAACTGCTATGAATGCCTTGTGTCTCTACTCAGTATCACAAGACTGGAGAGATTATGTTAGCAATTTGTTGTGGATGATTAAGCTGCTATGGTGACAGGTATTTTCCACTAGAGTCATTGGATAGAACAAATGGAAACCTTGTAAAAGATGGTGTAAAAACACTAATTCTAGGCTCATGGCTGTTGGCTAAACAGGTAACTGACTGCTTAGAATAGACTAGGATTGAAATAAAGTAATCTGTAATCACAATATCGGTTAAAAATGCTCTTATCCAAACATTGACGCCTGAATCGGTAATTTTATATACTGTATTAAAAATAAGGCTAGGATTAAGAGTTAAAAGACAATATAGTCTTGGATTCAATTGTGGACAGCTGTTCACACCTGGCATTAAAACAACTACAATTATCTGCAAATAAACAAACTTATCCTGCCTAAAATTATGTTGCGATACCTTTTATCTGTTCTTACATACACACATTTACACTGCAATGTTTCCTTTGAAAACCATTACACTCTATTGCATTTTTGGAGTTTTATTACACAAAGATGATGTTTTCAGTCTCTAAGAACAAAAACATTTGAAAACAACAGAACAACCCCCACTGAGATGTTGTGTAACCTTTTTAGTGAAAACGATGGTTTGATTTAACTTTTCAGTGCTGCTGATGATTAATAAAGATCTGAAGGAAACACCCGTGTAATTAAGAATTGGGTAATTTGTCACCACATTTACACAACACTAAACAAATTTGAATTATTGCTTTAGTTCAACTCAAACTACACTATTATCATACATGCAAGTGACGGATTTTATTCTAACTTAAATACACTGATCGCGCAGTTTGCTATCAACTTCACTTTACAGTACTAGGCAAGTCCAATAGAAATATTATTGCAACTATGCATCACTGTGCATTTTAAGACAGCAAATTCAATATACAGCTTAAAAAGTTCAAAGAGGAACAAGGTCAGCCAGTTGAAACAGTACAGTCTGGAAGTAGAGCAAACACAATAACTGGGAGTCCCTCCCAGGCATGCACAGTTGGACAAGGAAGGCATACACTTAAAAGACTCATTGTGGCTATAAGTTCACAACTGTGCAGGTAAACATAAGTGTGTGAAGCGGCAGCAGTGCTACATCATCTCCACCTGCAGAAATCTACCTATCACACCGCTGGGAGAAGCCTCTCTAATCTTGAATACCTGGACTCAAATTGCCCTGAGGGAGGTCTGAAAAGCTGTGGAAGAAAGGCCTGCCTTCAGCCACACGTTTTCTTATCAGTGACAGATAGAGATCAGTCCCCAGGGCTGTCCTGCTTCTCCATCTTCTGTTCCTCCCTTTGTTCCTAACCACTCTGAGACAACAGCGTCTAATACACTGACAGTTGTTATTTAAAATAATAAAAATGGATTTTGCCTGGTGGTAATACTGTGTAATTACTGAGATGAAGATGCTAATGCCACACAAGTGCTTGTTGCCTGGCAGCTTTATAACCAGAGGGAAATACCTATAGGCTCCTGGGAGGGCTGCTCACAACAGTCCAAGGTCTTAATCACATCCTTCCATTTCTATAGATAATAATGATACTGTCTTTGCCTATTGCAGTGACAAACGACAGCGGAGGTGGGTGTCTACAAAGACTGATTTCAATTAGTTTTTTTTCCCTCGAGTACAAAATCTTAAACACAATACCACTAGTACCCAAGAAGTTGCAATAGGATGAGTAATACCTTAAAAAATAAAAAATAAAACAATACAAGAATAGATTAATTAAAATGTGTAGATTATCGTATAGATATTTGTTTGTAGTTTTCTAAAGTGTTAGCACTGAGAGAATGGCTTTCTTACTCTGACAGCAGCCAGCTGCATGCAATAATCCCAATGCTATAACACAAACTATTCAATGGAAGAGTCATTGTCTGCCAGGAAATCACATCAAGTAATAAGACACACGGTCAGACAGCGTTTTACACCTTCCTCGTCCCTTGCATCTCCCCACGACTGTTATTCATTTCATACACACAAAGCACAGGGCAGTAAACCTGTGTTCTGTAATTTGCCACATACCCTCACAAGGCCCAGGACTGTTTCACATTACCAGCAGGTTTCTGGGCCTATAAGGGATTGTTTGGTCTTATTCCTTAATCCAAAAGAATCTTGAGAGAGGGTGAAATTTACTGTGTGACAAAAGTTGATTGAGATGCATCATGCCTGAGGGAGCTTTAAGTGTTATGAAAAACCCAATGACATTGCTATGGCAACAGGCACTGTGTAATGCAAAGAAAGATTATGTATAATGCATGTTTACTCAAAACAATAAATTCCAGAAAGCTTAAATCAAGAGGCGAGCCTGACTGGGTAAGGCTGGCTTTTTGATGAGTTGTTCTAGGGGCCACACTAAGTGGTTGAAGATGAAATATATATGGCACACAGAAAACATATGTGTCTTTAAGATGTTTGCATTATTTCATTACTGTGTATGTTTAAAGCCAGGCCAGCCTGTCAGAAAGTCTTCATAAACAACAGGAACAATGTTATCTATTCAGTCAACATGGGCTTTATTAAGAAAAGAAATCAAGTTATACACAACAGGGCTGTGCAACATAGAATAATATCCGATGTGGTTTATAAAAATTGAGCTGACAATATTTTAAACTTCCCATTGGCCTTTTTAATTAATTTAAAGCCAGTCGCTGTGTTTGCAGTCATTCCTTTACCGAGTGACTGGACAGCTGTTTTTGTCCTAACACCTGTGTCACATATACTCCGCTCCTGTGATAGTTGGAGCCCACGCTCTTTGACTTTTTTATGTCAGCTCTGAGACTAAAAACTAATGACAAAGCAGGCAGTCTGGTTATTTCATCTTTCTCATTTGTTTACTACTCCTGTTGCGCTCTGCTCTGAAAAGCAGCAGCTGTTTCTGCTTTGAAAGTCCCTTGTATGGCTATTGTTTTGTGAATGAAAACATTTGTCTACACTAAAATAAATACAAGTAGAACATGCAGCATTAAATAGTGAGTCCAAGGGCTCACTCACGCTGTTTCTGTATAATGTCCTATCATTTAAAGGCGAAAAAGGAAATTTTTGCTTCAATAAAATAGTGAGTCAATAAATTATAGGAAATTGCTGCAAGATGAGAAAATTTTTCTTTTCCTTTTTTTTTATTATTATCTTTAAGTATTTGCCTTGTCAAACCAGACAAGTGTGGTAGCATAGCACTGAGGAGATAACCAGCATCAGTGATGCTGTAATTTTCTCAATAAAAGGGAGAGTGAGCACTTAATCCTTTACGGACAATTTTTTACAGCTCACACATTTTACAGCACGGCAAACAGATAGTAAACACCAGGGAGGTGCTGCACTTCAACACGTGATTATGGCACAGCTAATTAGATTGCCATCAGTAAAAACGTGCAGGCAGTCGTAAACTACAGAGCAGTGGGGGTCCCGAGTGAGGGCCCAAACCTGCAGATGTTGAAGTAAGGACATAGCAAGCCACTGACAAATGACAAAGTTAAGTTTCCTCTTTAATGCAGTCTTTCTGAGTGGGACTTTTGGTCTCAAGAAAGAAAAAACATGTTTGTGCACCATCCATCTAGCCCCAATTCTCCTCCTCCCTTTGCTTCTACGCAAAACTTGGTCCATGAAACAGGGGTCAGGGTACTAATGGAGAACCCTGTGGCCTTGAGTGCCTCTGAAAACAGCCCCCTCCCCCCGTATAAATCTAGCAGTCTTCATTGAGAGTGACAGAGTCCTCTGATGTCCCAGTGTTGTCTCATTTCAAAGTCCTCCCGATGGCTCACACGGTTCCACGTTTACTTGATGGGCACAGGGGAGGAGTGTGTGCCAGAAGTAAGAAATATGCAGTGAGAAGGAGTTTTAGTTAGACCGAAGGTGAGGAGAATTAGGAAGAGAGGAGATGTCCCCTAGGAGAAGGGGCCCTCTATTACAAATGTTTACTTAGTAACTATGCTACATTAGAGCACTCATTTTCAAGACTACACAATAAATCACATCATTTTCAACAAGTTTTCACATGGATATAAACTAAAATTCTCTACTCTACAGAGCTCTTTCAGGATTTGAAGAGCAATCAAAACATAACTCATGTATCTTGGTATGCATTCAGCACAAGGTTGGGTGATTGTTGAGATAATTGCAGTCTGTGGTTTTCTTTAGCCGCAGCTTACAAAGCAAATGAGTTCCTCTACATTTTGTGTTTCCCTGCCTATAAGTTCCATACGTCTTTGAGACATTTTTTGAATGCCAATAAAACCACAAAACACAGTCACATGGATTGTATGAAAGGAATAGAAATCTTTCAAAATGTTGGGTGAATATAAAGAGATTCACTCTGAAGAACAAGGACAGATTTGTTTGTCATTTGTGTTGTTCCGACTCTGTCACCAGCAACCAATAGCAGTTGGGATATCATTTAATTACTTTTTTGGGGTTAATTTATTTGATTGGGACAGCAGTGCATGTTATTGGACATACAAGAGACAAAGCCACATGAATGTAAACATGCCAGATTATAGCCTTAGGCTAATTTCCATCCGTTGTCCCAACATTCTTACACATCCATACACCAGTGCTGTGTCACTGGAGCCAAGGTGGCAAGTGTCTTGCCCAAGGACACAACGATAGTATGAATCGTGGGAAAGCGGGAATTACACCACCAACCTTCCGGTTATAGGACAACTGAAGACAGCAATTTTAAAAATGAGTTAAGAGTGCTGTTGACTCATAAGGCCATTCTCAAAAACAAAAAAAAAAATCACTAAATCACTAAATGTCATCCTGGTGTAAATAAATGTCCACACTGCAACAGAATCAGATTTTTCGGTTTCTTCTCATAGATAGCATGGTTAGCTAAACTTTCTCAAAGTTAGCTAAACTTTCTCAAAACGCCAAAGTCTGGGCTGAATATTCATGAGAAAGACAACATGGTGCCACTGGTAAATTTATTTACTTCATTTGGAAGATCACTAGTGGTGATAGTGTTTTGAGGCAAACTTTCACACACAGTATTTACTCAAACCACAGTGGTGTGTGGCATCTTAGTTGTAAATGTTCGAATCCTGACGCTTTGTTAAGGGAGGATGATGGTTGTGGTAAGGGGAGATGGGGGTTGTGGTGAGGTCCTCAGACAGACAGAAAAACATTCCCCAGTCGCTACGCTCATCTCCATAAGTCCATTCTCAGCCACAAGGCTGTGCTCCTAACATGAGCTGTTAACCTGATTCCAAGCATGCAAGCATTACATATCAGTGAAGAAAGAGGTTCTAAGGATTGCTTTTCCATTACTGGATACACCGTTTCATGTTATTTTAATAGTTAAAGATACCACATTAAAAACTGTTGTCATTTTGTACAGCATGTTCCCAGCTGTTAGCCCTGTGACCAACTGGCCACTGTCCAGGGTGTATTCTGCCTTAAGGCCCAAAGCTGCTGGGATAGGCTTCTGTCAACCTCAACCCCTAACGGGACTAAGCAAAAGAAAATGAACAAATTAATGAATGTTCCCAGCTGCATGGGAGAAGCCTCATCTTGTACGGTTACAGACCGTTTGTAATTTCAGAAAGACACTATAATGATGGAAATAAAAACAAGAATAATCAACAATACACATCATTGTATTGTCTGCGTGTGTACATGTGTGTGTCTGTGCTTGTACTAATGCCAGTGCAGTAAACCTCTCCACCTGCAATTACTGTCAGCCCGCAGTTTACTTTAGAGGGATGATTAATTCTTAAACATTCATGTCCAAAAGGTGTGTGGCATATCAGTTTATAGGTCTTCCATGAATACCGAGGATTACTTTACAAATTCGTTATTGCACAATAGGCATTTGATGCATTTTGTGGTTTGCTGTTTATATGAACAGAGACTGCACTACTTTACACACCCTGACACCTGAACTGTGTTAAATCAAATACTTCCTAAGGGCTACAAAAAGAGACTTAGTTACACACCTTCATATATGATTGAGGTTACACTCGTTAAAATTTAGTCAGTATGGTTTGTGTATTGGGGCAGTAATACACAATAGAAGGCAGTAAAAGTGTTTAAAAAGCCAGTTATGAAACCAACAATTTAACCTTTGCAGAGTGAAATTCCAGTTTCACAGGTGTTAGCAGAGGTGTTTCCTCTGCAGGCATCAAATCTCACACGTTGTCACTGGGAGATGGCAAAGCAAAGCAAAAGATTAAATACCTGGCCCTTATCTCGGGGACCTTTTCAGCAAGGCAAACTATCACTCCCTATCAAATGACATTAGGATAATGAGCCCGAGACGCTACAAAGAGCAGTAGGTAGCAAATTAGCTGCCTGTCTCTCTTGTCCCTCCCATGGGAATGATGAGTGGTCAGAGGTGTGATTGGTTTACAGACTTTTATCCATTCCAAATCTCTGTGTGGGAAATCACACGCTGAGCCTAACAACATAAAGGACACTGCCAAAACATCTTGCTCCTCTTAGCACCAAGGTGATAATGAATCTCACACCTGTGGTTGTTTTAAAACAATCACATGGATCTAACAGGTTTGAAAGCAACAAGGTGGAGGACTATGGTATTTGTATACACTAAAACACACATGTTAATTCACAGCTTATTCTTGTAAATACAAGAATAATGAGTATTAAAGAACAAACCTAATACTGAAAGCAAAACTAATTTGAGCACATGTTTCCAACCAACCATCTAACACGTCTGACATACAGATATTAGACAAACTCCAAGTTAGGAAATCTGACCAGCCAAGCAGAGTAATATCACCACCTGTGATTAAAATGAACCACTAACACAACTGCTTAACTATTAAGTGTCAACTAGCCTTCAAGCACATACCTTATAAACATGTGTCAGTGGCCTGAAGCTTGTATGCAGGCATTTAGGTGTTGTTATTTATAACAGAAAGTATCATCAGTTTACATTTGGTTAGCTTTCACTTAAATAATTCTACATAAAGGAAAAGGAAAAGGTTTTTTGATACCCTTAAAATTTTATACAATCATATTTGTAGAAAGATCTTTTTTTGTGTATCATAAGGTTTGGCTGCATTAGACACAAAAAATACTAAGGATATTTTTTTTGTTTACAAGAAAAACTAACAAAACTAAACTCTTGCCAGATTCAATGTGTCAGTTCTCAACATTGTTGGTATCAAAGTCAACAAATAACAGAGAATGTGTTCAAAACTGACCAAAAAAATTAATAAACCATCACATCATCAATTTAATATTAGTTTTTTTTTTTTATTAACGGGGAATACTTATACACAAGTTATAGGTTTTTAAACCCCAACATTTCACTCTATGTTTTCTCTTTATGGTAATGAGGGTCAGTTTGAAGTGTGTTTAGTTCCACATCATATCACCCCTCAACAGACATGCTAATGTTCCAAGGGGCTACTTGGAGCCATCAACAGTTTCCCTAATGGGCAAGTTCATGTTTATTCTCTCCCCACTGGTCAGCACTTCCTCGGGAAAAGGCAGTCACTTCTACCTTCCATTTTCTCTTCATCCATCTCCCAGATTCCCACTCAATCAATTTCTTCTCAGTTCTCTTGGCCTCTCCTGCTGCTCCATC
Organism: Perccottus glenii; assembly: GCA_024416835.2. Lineage (NCBI taxonomy): Eukaryota > Metazoa > Chordata > Actinopteri > Gobiiformes > Odontobutidae > Perccottus > Perccottus glenii. The sequence goes on from CM044558.2 coordinate 16,806,882, forward strand.
ATTCTTTCACAGCGCTGCTCCTTTTCGCATCACACTCTAATCTCCTGGACTGAAAGGTGTTTCCTGAGGGGTGCATGTGTGAGGACAGGGCGAGTGATGGATCATTCTGTGGACAGTCTGTCCTGTCTAATGTTGGGAATGGGGTAGGGCTGCAGCACAGGTTTAGGAGTACTGGCAGAAGCACTGTGCTAGTTATACTCATAATCATTCCAAGGATAAAATGGGCAAACTACCCACAGGCCACAAAAATATTTTGTCCTGCACCGTTTGTGCTTATAGCATTACTTAATTTCTTTACCCTTGTGTATATATTTCTTCCTAAAAATTTTCATGCATTGGATATTTTATCTTGAAGTGTACATTATTTTGTTCAAAGGATATAAGTAGTAAGAGTTGCCATTACATTATGATACACACAAATGACGTTAAGGTTACTCACCAGCAATTGTCATTTCTAATAATGACACTCGCTTCTAAACATTAATTTATTAACAATGTATTTTTTATTGGTATTTGTAGTGTATTTTATGCTATAGTCATTACAAGTTTTATTTGTTACCATACATCACAAGAGTCTTCTATGACTCAGCCCTTGTGCTAACCATGCCAGTAATATCAGACAATACCTAAATATCCAGTTGTCCAAATAAATGGAACTCATTTGGAAGATGACCCAGAAAGTATTAAAAATAAAAAATATATATTTTTTGTTATTTGTTATGACTTTTGTGTAATTTCTGTAAAGCACATCAAGTACTTTGGTACATTTCCTTCTTTTTCTAAACATAAAGTTAAGTGAATCTTAACCATAGCAACACAGCTTTATGTATAAAGTGCACTGTTAGTTCTTGGTGAGCAAACTTAAAATATAATTTATAACCTATATAAATCAGAGAGATGGCATTACTCTTAAAGGTGAGTAGTTAGTTTGGTCTAAAATGGCCTGTAGCTGTAACAGATGATCACTCCAGATGATCACTGCAGGGCAAAGTTCTCTTTCATCCATTCAGCTGTGTCACACTTAAAACATGTAAATACATGTAAAAAATCCTTTTAAGCTATTGACATTAATTAAGTCACAAAGCTACCCCACTGCAGATTATACAGATTAAGTCCTGCTTCCTTATTTGCTCTTCAAACGTATGCATTCAGGTGCTGCGTTTTGTAACACAACACACCCACATAAAGAGACAGGAAAGATAAGTAGGAAGGAGAGCTTGTCCGACAGCTGCCTGCCTGCTTGGGTAACACTCCAGTGGGACCCCCTGAGAGGAGCTCGGGATGGGGTAACGTCTGCACTACAGTTGGAAAGGAACACTTCAAACACAAGGCCTCTACAGCCTGCGCCTCTACCTGAGCTCTGTGGGGGACCTCTGAAGACCGTCCCAGCAGTCGGCACACCATGAATCAAGTCGTCTAAGCTCCGACTGCCACCACACTCTGCTACCAGTCGTCATGCTTCTCCAGGATTCATTTTTAACGTGTTTGAAGGTGGACAAAAGAAAGCAGGAATGTGTGTGACATGTAAATAAATGCACTCCCTATTATCACCCTCTACAGACCTGGCGATATCCTTTGTTGCCAAATCCCAAATGGACTATTCTCAAAAATCCACACAGAGCACAAGGTCAGCTGACCAATGACCTTTTGGTGGGAAGGTTTGTGTAGTTATGGTCAGCGACAATAAGCAGAAGGTCAAGACCTTAAAATATCCCAAAAGCCAACCTTATTACCAACAACACATTTTAATGCTAACGCACCGTGGTCAACATGACATCTGTAATCAGATAAAAAAAAATGTTACTTACGGCAGGAAATTAAAGTAACACAGCTGTCAGTCGAGCAGACATGGCCCATGGGAGCAACTGAGGACACCACTGCCCACAAAGTAAGCTCACAGGCGCACAAGCACGTGCACGCATACACTAGGTCTGGTGGCAGACAACAGTCACCCTGTCATCTTCGATTGTTGGCTGGTCATGTTGGACCAGCAACACCTCACACGCGGCTCTGTCTCTGCCCCCCTGGTGTCCCACTGCCGCCACAGTCCGACTGCCAGAGTTACTTCAGCTCTACAGAACAAACACAGAAATTGTCCTGTCCCAAAAGCGTGCAGCTGAGGCAATAAGGTCTAATTATCTTCTAGCACTATTGCTTTTATTGCCTGTTGTGACTAGAAAAAAAAAAATCACAAAGTTTGAGCTTAAAAGCATGCTGCAAAAGCATCTGGTTTGACATTAGCAGAAATATTTACATTTTTAATCTTGGACTTTCTGACAAACATCTTTGGCTCTAAGCAAAAGTGCAGTGGCCTGCAGCCCACATATGTTTGACAGAAGGCATAAACTGGAAGCCAGAAGGTAAGAAAAGGTCCAGCTGTATATCTCACACATTCAGACTCTCAGAAGAGTCTGCACAAGGACACAAATACATGTATACATGTGAGGGTTCTTCTGTTCCTCTGTTTGGTTTTGTTGAAAAAAAACAAAAATACAGAATTATAAATTATAGTAGCTCTGTTTATGATCATTGATGTTTAATGGTTTGCATTTAGAAAAAGTGTTAAATCAGTTTTAAATCAAAAACACAAATATTAGGAAACTGTGCTTTTCTTTTTTCCATTATGGAAAGTGAAGTGCGAAGTGGAAAGTTGCCTTTGGCTGTTGATTGCCACCTACTGCTTTGGACTTCGGGATGTATTGTTAACTACAGTAAAAGCAGTGATAAAAGAGTAGGAAATCCCCAAAGAAAAGCATTATGAAACACAATTAACGATATGGGTGTGTAGCGGAGACAGCCTATGGAAAAATCATTTCTTGGTCATTATCTGGTTCAATGCCATTTGATTTATAAAGTTTGACTGAACAGACAGACAGCCTGTGGTAAAGTAGATACATGAAACACCACTAAATAATTCTTTAGCTGCTGGATGCTTGTGCCCATTTATACAGAGAATCTTATTAATGGTAACAACTCCGCCAACTTTCAAACAGCTTGCTTTATCAATGTAACATCTAATGTATTACGCCTTTAGACCAACCTTTTGAGTAAGTATTGAAGTTTGGGGGCAAGGGTGACCCCCTTATTGTTAGCTCCCTTTGTGGTCATACTCCTCACTGTACTGAGAAGAGTAAAATAAAAGGCTTCTCTAACAGTCGGTCATGCCCGACTGCTCCTGGCAACAACAGGTCCTGAGTACGCAGACCTGCCTGGCCTATATTGGCTTGGCTCTCAGTCTGCGGTGGCGACACTAGCCCCCTGTCAGCTGTCCCATTCAGAACCGGACCGTCCCTTTATTAAAGCTTTGAAGATTACAGAACAAAGGGGCGTCCTATGTTTAGATGATAGAATGTAAGCAACTGGTTTTCTGCTTGGGCAACATAAGACAAAGAGCCTTCTTCTGAATACAGAGTGGAAGCTGGAGAGATGGACTGAGAACACTGAGGAGAGAGAGAGAGGAACGGTCTAAGAGTTGTGAAGATGGATTGAAAATTAAAAGGTCTGGCAGGTGATTGTGGCTAGAACAGAGAACTGCAGTATGCAATAATTGCCACAAGTGGCTCTGGTTCTCTAACAATTTATATTAAAGCCACAGAGCCATGTCTTCTGTTAATAAGAGGTTTCAACTGGAGTCAAACATTGAGCCCTACACACTATACTAAACTATTACTGAACTCTAACTGAACTTATTAAAACAGGGTCACAAGAATTTATAAAGCTTAAGAGAGACATTGCAAACCAGCATCTGTAAAAACAATATGTTTATCAAAATCCTTTTGGGATAAAGAACCAATAAAGGGTTTAAAGGGAGAACTAAAAAACAATGTATTATTAAACTGCTAAATCCTCCTGAGATCTTAAAGCTGGGACACATTTAATTTTAGGAAGTGTGTTATGTTCATTAATTCTCCCATCAAATGATAAATCATATTGGCTCACTAATTACAAAATACTTAACTTTAGAAACTTTAGTTGCAGTTATAAGGGAATTTGATTTATGTCAATAACAACATGTGGACATTTGATTTGGATAAAATCAACCCGCTTCATTTGAGAAACACTTAGAATGCTGATGTATTTTTCATTTTAGTTTGTTGAACACTCAGACAGGCACAACATTGCCATACCTGGTCATGGCTGGCTTGGAGGGTGCTCCCGGTGCCATGGAAAGTCATTTGCACAGGAGAGAGGGTCAGATAGGTCACAAATTCCTTGCCACTTTGTGCATCACTGTACTGCACCTGGAGGAGACAGAGACAGAACTGTAACGATTAATATCTGAACAAATGATTCAAGATTTCAAAGTAAGGAACTGGGACATTAGAGTTTTTGGAAGTAGATGCTTGAGATTAAATCTTGCATGTCTAATTGCCACCATTGAGCTTTTGTGGATAATTACCCTATACCATAAGGTACTGGCAATGAAAGGGATTGAATGTAAGGGTGTGTATGTGAAATTTTAGCATGAAGGGGGGGTGCCCAAGGGGGTAGCGTGACATCACTAGTGCCCCTACATCACAGAGAGGTCAACTCTGCAGGCATTCCTAAATGCTATGCAATCAGGACTGTTATGACATGATGCTCTTCTGGGACAGTTTGCTCTTTAGAGCCAAAAGCTGTGGAAATACTGCCTGCCTGTCTGCCCTACTTCTCACTGGTTCTCAATCCGGGCACGCATGTGCATTTGCATGTGTATGCGTCTGTGTACATGTCCATGTGCCTGGCCTACTTAGGACTGGGACAGCTGCAGGCATCTTAATAAATGGCACAAATAAAAAACTTTGAGAAGTGAATGAAGTCAAATATCTTTTTGTGTAACTGAACATTTTCTGAGCTGGAAAAGGTCATAGCAGGTACAGAACAAAATGCAGATAACAAGCAACAACTAACAACTCACAGCAGAGCAGCGCCAGGGAGAAGCACGCTCGTGAGATGCTGCACGCTCACTGCCAGGGCAGAGTGGACATGGAGTGGTGACGGCTGAAGCTAAGGCAGGACATGGTGAAACACTGTTTATTTAGCAATTTTATTGACGGTTTCAGAACTCCCCTTTCACCTTTTCCAGTGCGACACAAACTCCTGTCTATCAGTTTAATAATCTATAAGTCTAATCAGCAGAGTATCACCGACTGCTGCTGTAAACCTGCTCTTGTTGCCCTAAAATCAACATTAAAACAACAGAAGCGTACGGGAACATTTTGCCTTCCCCATCAAAAATAATAACGGGCAAAGACAAGTGGATAAGTCAAGATTTATGTGCCGACACTGTTCCGTAATGTGTATAACCAAAACTGAACCAAATTGTGACTTTTGTGTACCGTTTACACACCTAGTCATTACCATATTCAGGCAAGTGAAAGAAAAAACACAACACAATTGTGTTTTACAAACTAAACAAATATCTTGTTTAGTGCAACTAACCCTTTTGACTGTGATAAACAGTCAAAAGAATTATGGTTGTAGGACTTTTTACTGAAAACAAAGCTAACATTTATCAGCAACAGTTCATTCTGGTAGATAGCGTCATATAGTTTTTGCTTTAAGAATGATATAACATTATCAACAATCAACATTTACAATAACATTGTCTACTTTGCATTAAAAACAAGTGGTGGAGCTTTCAAAATTTAAAGTTCAGCTTCTCAGTCTGCTACACACAAAGATGTTCTCTTGTCTTTCTTCTAAGTAATTTTCCTTGTACCAATCTATGTCATACCAACCTGACCTGTGAGACTTCAAAAAGCACTGATGAGGATGTAGGCCCACAATGATGAACTGTGGAATGCTAACTGTGTGTAAATAAATGACGAAAAGCCTTCTGTGACATGCTAATCTCTAATAAATTTTCCAGGCTTCATGAGGAAAGGGCAAGAAACACAATGGATGCAGAGGGAGGGAGTTACTGTAACCATATAAATCTTTCTTTGTGTTTTAGTTTTTAACAGCTATGCACTGTGTCTAGTCACCTCAGACTTTGCTCCAAAAAATACATATGGCAGAGGTGCCCAAACTGTGGCCCGGGGGCCAAAATTGGCCGGCCAAGGGGTTTGATTTGGCCCTCCAGGGGTCTTCACGTTTTGAGACTGAAATTGCAAACTGACTACCGATTCATTCTCCAATGATGGTCGATAATATTCATTGATAAAGTAATGGCCAATTTCATTGAAGAGGAGCCAATGGGTATATACCCCAGAAACAGCTCTCTGCTCTGAACAAAGAAAACAGACAACTAAAAGACAGTTTGGGTAGGTTTCAGAAGTAACTAGTCCTATTCTAATGGATTTTTGAAAGTTCTGTGTCAAACAGCTTAAGTTTACGGGTTTCCAATTAAATGCTATCTCGTCAAAACAAAATGGACAGACATAGGCAGTGGCACACAGAACTAAAGGCATTTTAAATAAACCTGGGAAGAAGAGTATTCCTTTTGATTATATGCAAAACATTGCTGTGTTTGGCCTGTGGACCAGATAAAATCTTTTCTGTGCAAAATTTGTCAGGTGAAACTAAGTTTTCACAATAGCAAACACGGATTAATTTTCAGCTACAAAACACAGCATGTAGCCCGTAACTTTGTTTCTGAATATATTACCCAATACGTTCAGAAATGACGTTCTCTCATTAAATTTCATGTAAATAAACAAACATTTAAATATTTTTTGAATTTTAGCTTAAATATATGAGTAATTTATTTGTGGAAAATACCAATCCCTAATTGTGATTCAGAATGAGGATCATAATTCTCCTCTTTATCATCATATGACGTATGTAAGAGGTTGTCCAGCTTTTATTGTGTATATACTACTTTTTCAAAACCACTGGACATCTAGTATCCCCTAAATTCAAACTTCAAGCATGCACACATGGACCAATTAAAATATGGTAGGTAACAAACACCACCTAAAATGGCGAGAGGCCACTTACACAACAAAATGTTTTGCCAAAAGCAAAAAAAATTCTGGCTGACCTTTTCACAAGGATGTCATTCTTACATCATGAAAACACTAACTTTTAAATTCAGCTGAGGAGATGTGATTGTGTCACTCTGACTACCCCTATGTTGTTGTGAAAAGTGTGAAGAAAAACTGTTTGCTGCTGGCAACACACAGCAACAAGAACAGCGGCAAAATACTACGTTTCTGTGCTTCAAAATCTCATGAGATATATATTATACTGTATATATACTGTATATCTTTCACCATTACTACTTCTTGTTTGTAACGTGCTGCAGCATTCTCAACAGCTGAGCGTAACTGTGTATAGGCAGATCATTTTTTATTCCACTACTGTCCAGTTTTTGCATTTTGCCATATATGGCCTGGAGATGCTTGATGTTACATGGCATCACAAGCGCTAAAACCGAAATAACGAGCATAATTAAATACTAACCCTCTTTTTTCCATCCAGCTAGTCTTTTTTGAGAGCATGTTTGTATGCATCTGTCAGTGCATGCATTCTAAACAGGCCTAACTAATCATCCCAGGTTCCAACTCAGAAAATGGCCTCTAATCCACTTCCTTTAAAGACAAAGACGCAAGAAAGTTATGCAAGGCTTGCGATTGATCGGCGGCACTAATGTGGAACGACCTCTGACATCTGGCTTCTCAAGTTGGATGGTTCCTCTTCAAATGCTTCTCTTCACAGGAACAAACATGAACATGCACAAACTAAAAAGCAATCTCACTCATATAGAGTTTATACACAAGTGTCTAAATGAACATTACATGCCGTGCACACCAATGGACAGGAATAAGTCCTCAGACCAACAGGAGCCCACAGACAGACAAACAGTCCTGATAAAGTGCACTATATTTAGAATATTTAGAGCTGGCTTTCTCAGGGCTCTTTCAGCAACAATAACACATACCTAATTAGGTGTTTTGTCATGCACCTCCACACTAAAGCACTGAAAACAACCACTTAGGGGCTGATTCTACACAAAACCAAGTGCAGTCTAATTAAAGACAAACTGCACAGAAATAACCTCAAAAGTCTGAAAACAAAGTTAAGAAACGCTCCTGTCTTTGTTGCTGAGAAGCAATTAGAGCAACAAAGTGAGCCTCTTCAGAGGGGACACCAGGGGTCAAGAGCTGTTTAAGCAGACTGTTAATATACCCTTCCTTGTGTTGGAGACCATCAGCCCAGGACAAACAAAGCTACTGCTTTATAAACTTTGACTGGTCTTTGTCAGAAACAAACAAGGGGTGCACAATAAGAGGAAATCACTTCCTGGTTCTCAAAATGAGTGAATGAATGAGGGATTGAGTAACCAGATTTCTAAATATAGAACTGGTGCTTGTCCATAACTGTATGCAAAACAAAATGGATTCTAGAAACACATCACAATGTCAAGGTAATGTTTTTATTCAATTGGACATTTTAATTCCCAATCGGAAATTCAACTGTAGAGTCTTTTTAAATAAATTAAAAAGCATATACATTGATTCAGACTTCATCTGCCATATACAGATTAAGTGTACAGTTTTATGTGGCGTTCTGTCCTGCAGCCTACTGATCTTAGACGTCAACTGGCTCCTCTTTGTTGTTCAAAAGACCAATGCAGGATATGGTCCATGTTGTTCAGTACAGCATCTGTCCTGTTGTTTGTCTGGTCCTTTACTTTTTTAACCGGAGTCTCCAAACTAATACCTATAGTTGAACCAGCCCTCGCTCTCTGAATGTATTTTCAAAATTAAAATGAAATATGCTTAGAGCCAAAACAAACTGCTGTCTCCCTGTGGAAGTACTGTGCTGGCACACAACTGCACCGTATAATCAACACTATTAAAATACAAAGAACAGATTGCACTGCATTAACAAGATGCTGTGCTGGCTTTTGAGGCTTTTTGATTTAAAGGTTTGCAAATGGGCTTGATTGTGGTGAAAAAACATCATCACTCAGTTTTGCCAAACACACGCAGACAGAGGCATAAGCAAGAACACACACCATTGGGCCACCATGCAAGCAGACAAACCTACCGCCAAGCCAGCGCAGCATTCACAGCCTGATTTATACTACCAACACAACTTGTTTTTGAAGATCGCTCTTCATGCCACAGAGTACAGCTGGAATCCATCACTGTTCTGCAAAAACGAAATCAATTGTGGGGGGATTAGCCACCCCAAAATGTATTTTCAAGCACAAATCCCAGAATAAACAAGGTGTACAGTATGAAACTGTGACAACAAGAATCAAGTCTTTTGATGTTTGTACCTTGACAGTTGCTGATGTTGATAAAATGGATTTTTCAAAAATCTTTCTGAAGGTTCATCATTGGTTGTTATTTAACTGAACTTTACCGATTTCAATTTGCCATTTTTTTACTGTCCCCATTTTAGATCCAGAAGAATTGTTAATTGTTAATTAATTAGTAATTGAATAATGCTTTTATTAAAAGTGCTATAAATTCTAATAATGAGCTGTATAAAAATGTAAATATATAGTTCCCACAACTGTCTCAAAAGCCAATATATATAAAATTCCAATTTATTTTATTAAAGGCTTACATGTGAGAAGAAAGAAGGCAGGAAGAAAGAGTAAAACCAAGCACTGCACCGGGTGTAGTTGGCCTCATTTGAAGAGGTTTTCTGATAGTGCCAAAGAAGGAAGCACAGAGAGAAGAATAAACACTGCAAAAGTGTGTGAAAACCTGGGAACTGTACAAATAGATCCCAAAAGCAGCCACATGCCAGGGATTTTCAGCCCAAAAGTTCAGATTCCAGTTCGGCAGAGACCCCACTCCTTTATTTCTCTCTAAATCCATCTCCTGCGTCAAGTCTGCGGTGGTGAGATAACACAAATCAGCTGATTACTATCTGGCTGCGTGTGGATTTAGCAGGTGGACAGAACTGATGGTTAGATACTGCATATCCCTCATTGACACAACCTGGGAGTTAGAAAGCACAGAGAATGATCACTAATGTCTACCACATTTGGTAAATATCTGTCTTCTCGCTTATGTTTTACAAGGTAACTTTGCAATATCTTTTAAGAATGCACTCCCGGGGATCGATACATGTACTATATACACTGGCAAAGTGGTTAGCACGCCTACCTCACAGCAAGAAGGTCCTGGGTTCGATTCCCATCCAGGGCCTTTCTGTGTGGAGTTTGCATGTTCTCCCTGTGTCTGCGTAGGTTTCCTCCGGGTACTCCGGTTTCCCCTACCACCAAAAACATGTACAACAGTCCCCCCCAAACACACATGGGGCCAGGACTCCCCTGCAAAAGAGATTTGTAATCTCAGTGGGACTATCCTGGTTAAATAAAGGTTAAATAAAAAAAATAAAAATAAACTATTAACACTAGACTGATTTAAGGAGAGTTTATGAATAAAGCAGAGTCAGAATCAAACCACAAACTGACACCTGAGCAACACTAGGTAGATCTTACTGTATACACATAATACACGTGGGAAAACATAGTAAAAACTGACTCCATTACTTTACAAACCCGACTATAGTATGCATTCTAATAGTAATCTATAAAATTATTCTTTTTCCCCATAAATTTTTTTACAGTTAAAACTCAATGATCTGTACAAAAAATATTTTGTCATATTTTCCATTGCAAAAATAAAAACACAACCCTAGGTGCGGTTTATGCTGAAAAAGTGCTACATTTATTGTTTCTGCCAATTACGTAGAAATATTACCTTTGTGTATTAAACGTACAGCTGCCTAATCATTATTCTCTGTGTTATTTATGCTCCTTTGGTACTGCCATGTTCCTACTAATAAACTGTTAACACTTGTTGATTTGCATGTCAACATGTCATTGCCTGAAGTACTAGGCAGCCGTGACAAAATTAATAAGAAAGCCCCACTCTCACAGCTGATTCACAAAAACACCCAAGGATACACACATGCATTTAATATTCACATGACACTGGCCATGTTCGCTCTCATCCCTCTTCATAACCTCACTCATCTGTCATGTCGGTCCAAACAGTACCAGTTACACATGGATAGAGCAGAGAAATCTTTTTAGAAACACGCATAAAGAATTGTTTAAGATATGTGCTGTAAAGGCACAAACGGATATATCAGTTTTAAAAACAGCAGGTGCTTTTAGTGCAGATGTGGATTGTTCTTATTTCAAATGGGTTCTAATCATCACATTGTCATTAGTGATTCCTTTTCTATATAAAAAGGACATTATCTAACCATAACATTCTTTGAAGACTCTATTAAGTAATGTGATGGCAGAGGGACTAGCCAGCTGGTGAGTACACGCTTAGGGTTGAACTTCTCCAGAGCACAAACACATAAGGTAGAAAAGGAATGTAAATGAAAGACAATATAATAAGACCAAAGACTGGATAAAGAATATGACAAACCTAAAACCTACTCTGTACATTTGCATCAGCCCATGTGTTGTTTATTACCTCCTGTTTTTGTTTCTGCCCTACTTCCAGAACACGTACCCCCTATGCCAACAGCACACCAGCCAAATTAATAGAAAATACACGCACGCGCACACACATCAACCCGCGCACACAACCACACACACACACACACACACACGCGCACACACACACACACACACACACACACGCGCGCGCACAACCACACACACATCAACCTTACTGAAGTAAGTGCCAGCTTCTTGCTCCAAACTGGCGTGAGTACAGCGCACTGCTGCTTATCCAGTCACAGCTCCCACCAGAGGCTATTTTCCAATCAAATCAAAAGAAGGGCTTAGCAGGTAGGAGTGAGCCTTTGTGTGCAGCGTTGGATGGATGAAACAGACACTATGAGAATGTCCTCTGCGCCTGTTTAGCTGCTTTGTTGGGCGGCCACTGTAATCTGCTCACTTGGATATCATAATTGCATTACAAAACCAAAGTTACTAATCAGACCGGGAAGATTATCATCAAATTACTTTTACAATTCTTACAAGAGATCTAAGAGATTGAATGTGGTCTAGTAGAAGCCAGTCAGACACACAGCGCCTATATTACGTCTTCCGTGTAAAGTGAAAACACAGATGTAGTTACGTTTTTGGCACAAACATTTCAAAACTATAGCGATTTATACCAAAACACATAAGCCGTGCTGCATCGGGAACCAGAGGTTCTCATTACAACCCCACATGATATGAAACATCCCCTCAACGGAACACATATTGTCTGCATGTCTCAATTACAGCCTGAATTCCACTCTTAAGAAATTGACACACAAAGAAAGTGTGTGTGCTCTCACAGGTGTTTGTTTTGTTTACACAGAAATACAAAGTGTTGAATGGTAAAAAGCATTTATGGTGAGTACAATACAAGAAGTTAGATAGAAGTTTAGTCCACGTCCAGTCCACTAAACAGAGCCTGCTGCTTGTGTGTGTGTGTGTGTGTGTGTGTGTGTGTGTGTGTGTGTGTGTGTGTGTGTGTGTGTGTGTGTGTGTGTTTGTGTGTGTGTGTGAATATAGTGTGATTGGGCTTGGCTGGGCAGCAGAGCTCTCTCAGGTTACACACACAGGAAGGCTCAGAGCAATAACAAAGGCCTTTCAAAAGAACTCTCAGCAGGTTAAGATAAAATGTTTTTGCTCAACTGATAAAAAGCATCTGCAGCTTAAATGAACAGGCATTGGTATCACTGGCATGGCATACACTAAAGATTGACCACCACTGATTATCACAGACACTGGTCTGTTTCCTGTCTGGACACAAAGACACATACAGAATACCAACAGACGCACCTGTGAGGTTCAGCTCCATATAAAATCCACCGTCTTCACAGTGAAAAACAGATAATACAAAAGGTACTTCTGTAGGCTCCTCATCTGTATATGTCAGCAAGTATTGATTCAAAAAACCCACGTGCGGTGAACATTTACTCTCTGTGGCTGAGTCTAACCGCACTGGTTGACCAAGACCACATTTGTATTCACAGCAGAGGCATATAAGAGAAGAAATGAAGAATATGCACAGTCATGCTTATGTCTGTGCTGTCTTCAATGCACACTCCACCGCAAATGTTACAGTTTGATGTTTATATTCTAATCGGTGCCAATAAAAGTGAAATACAAACCTACATTCCAAGCAAGAAATGATTGTGAAATTGGAAACAATTGTATTGTCAGAGGCCTCTCCAATGAGGCTGATCTCAGATAAGCCATATGTGTCAAGAAAATAAGCAGTAATAATTATGTTTGAAACTGAATAACCCAAAAGGAATTGTTTTAATTGCATTAAAACACCAAACAAAAAGGACTTAAACAAAAGAATATGCACCCACTTGAACACAAACCTGGGAACACAGCAAAATCAAACAACTTCCTAACCAGGAAACTGGACCATCCAAGTATCACATGAATAAAGCATAAGCTATGAGAGGTTATTTTTTACTTCTCATTAAAATCAACCACATATTTACCATACCATGTAACTACAAACTATTAAATTACATATGTATGCTTGCATTTGTTTCCAACTTCTTGTGGTACATGTTACGGCACTCAGAAGCAGATACACATCTCTGTGTCTCACCTGGAAGCCCTGGATGCGAGCCAGGTAGTCCAGCTGCTGTGCAGGCTGCACCGAGACACCACAGGCCAATGTTGAGCTCTTTCCTTTCATGGACAGGGAGGCTTCAGCTGTAGGTGACTGACCGTTCAGCAGCAGTTCCCTGGCCATGGTAGCGGTCGGGCTGGGGGATGAAGGCGCGTTGCCATAATAAGGCGGATGTCCAGGAGGCAGTGGGCCCATGTCTTTGGATGTTATGTAGTTGACAGAGCCACTGTTGTTACTGGGAACAGTTGTGCCACCTTGTTTCCTGCTGGCCTCCATTTCTTGGTAGACATCCGGGCTAAGGTGGAGCAGGCCTTTCTGGGCTACAGAGGAGAAATACAAGATAAAAGGCATTAATAGATGGAGGAGGTGTGAACACGTGAATAGAAGATGAAGTGCACATTAGCTCACTGTTCATTATAAGATAAAGGTGTGGAGAGAAAAAACAGAAAACAATTATTATTCCTCTTAATTTTAAAATAATAAACACATTCCTCTGTTGTTTGCTACTACAAGGTGCGTTTGTGCGTCCCTTTTATGGAGTACACATGTGTGTGTTGGCTTCAAAAGTGGCATTCCATCACTGAACGTAGATGACAGTTTCATGTGGTTTGGCCGTTCCCACCATAATGTTTGCTGGGAAACACTCACACACAGCTTCTTTTTGACTCAAACAAAACACTCAAACGAAGGATCTACCAATATCAACAGAGCAGCTATGACTTCATCATGGGATTCAATGGGAAACAGCAGCGTCAGTAAAGTGACATCCTGCTTTTGACTTTTAGTGTTACTTTAAAAGAAGGCTTAATTTTAGATAATTTAGATAGAATTATTTTATTTGACTTAAGGGAATGGAAATAGTGATGCACATTTGTTGTCTGAGCAGTTTTGTATTGTATTAAGATGAAAAGAAATGTGCTCCAAGGTGGTCCTCTGATTATTTATTGGCTTTATACTCTGACATCACTGTCCCAAAATAACAGCAGGATAACCTGGAAGAACCAATGGGTCTATCTTGTGGTGAAGGAAAAATCTTGTAAAGTAGGAATTACAATAATTACATTATAAGACAGATTCAAAGGAGGATAGCAAGAGATTTAGAAGAGATGTGAAAACCACGTGATGTCTCCAAAGCCCAGTCATAATGAGTAGAGACAGAGCTCCAGCTGTGAGTCTGTGCGTATGCCTGTTTGCTTGTTCGTGTGAGTGCGTACAGCTGGGAGAAAGCGTCAGAGTGAACGTAAGACTGACAGCCCACTTCCTGTTTGAGGTACCATCACACACACACAAAACACACTTTCTACACTTGCTACACATTTTCCATTATGAACAATGAAAGTTTCTCTCCAGCAAAGCTTAAGGAAATGGCAATAAAATCCAGCCTTTATTACTCATACTACAACAAACTAACCCATGCCAGCAATGACACAACTTGTGGGATTTTTTTTCCCCCGCTCCCAATCATGATGACAACTTTAATATTAATTTACACAAGTAAAATTTGCAGGCCTGTAGTGTCATAAAAAATGAAAGGTGTTAGCCAGCATGACGTTAGCGGTGGACACAGTATTTGGATGCTGTTGGAGTTTAGAAGAGAATGTAATCCATGTGAGTGTATGTGTGAGGATGTTTCTATGTGCTCTATGGCAAAGCAAAGACTGAGAGATTTAAAAAGTGGGAGATTGTAAAATATTCTAAAAGAAAGGGATCATCTGAGTGGAGTGGAGCAAAGTAAAGCTTAGTAGTAAAAAGGGTTTAAGGGAGATTGTGTAGATTGTGTTGCTGGTTTGAGGCAGTTTTTGGTGGGGTCCCACCCAGACTCGGCGTCCAGTGGGCCAGGGGAGCTCTGGAGGGAAGCCAGAGCCAAGCATGAGACTGATCGAAAACAGATAGGGCCTGAGCCCGCCACTATAAATCACCACGGTGGAGCAAGACCCTCACATAGCTCAGACACATGCACGCAACACGCAGATGTACACATAAGACACACACACACACACGCACAGCAGGAAATGAAATGTGGCAACTAGAGTGAAAAGCCCTGCTGCCAAACCCATGGGAATAAAGGGGAGAAAAATCTTCTTTTATTATTGTCTGGTAGTCACCTTGTTTGTCACAAGCCCGAATCCTTCAGCTCGCACAGGGCAAAGGACAGAAGCACACACAAAAGCACACACAATAGGTCTGTGGCCCATGACGTAGTACTATGTATTAATGCAGGAACATAAATAGCTGGTCACGTCTGCCAATTTACTCCGTGTGGGTTGAAAATTCCTTCCCAGAACACTTTGCATTAACTAGACAAGTGTATAGTACATAACATACCCCAATCATTGCAGTCATTATCAATGCTATATTTATTTGCAACAAAGTAACAGAAATGACCAGTTCTGCTAGTACAATGGTTTTAATATGCTCTTCTTCTGTTAATATGATAGAATAGAAAATATGTTTTACGGTTCCAGTGGTCATTCAAAAATGCCTAAATGGAACTGTAATATTAGAAGACCATTAACACAAGGGACCAACAGTGTTACCAAACCTAAATCTAGCATTTTATAGCTTTACAATTCCTTGAAACTAAAGAAACATGATCAAGAAAGCATCTAGTCAAACTCTTTTAAAGTGATTTATTGAATCATTTCTAACTGTAAATATTTTTAACCAACCATACTTATATGCGAACTGCAATTTTCAGTTTATCCCATTAAAGTGTTACAATTATGTCAAAACCTTTTTTGCGCAACCTTCAGCTGAGCCATATGATGTAGTTATTCTTGCCATCATCAAACTCTAATCAATCAAAACAGACAAATCAGAAACATCTTCTTTTTACTCAGCCTTACGACATAAAGCAGCCCAGCAGGATCATTCGTAATAACTTGTAAATGGTGTTTATGTGGTAAACATCATTCAGACATTAACTTTCTGTGAGCAATGTGCGGTTTGGGAAACGCAAATAGTTACGCCTCATGCTGAGTGTGAGATAAACTGTGAGTGGCAATGGCACTACACAAAAGGATTTTTTCAAGCCAACAATAGGAATAACATCTTGTAACCAAATTTTCTTGGGACAGAGCAATATCTGATACTTTGGACTACCATACAAGCCACTAACATTTAAACAGTTTATCCAAAAGAACAAATATTTTTTACTGTATAAATACAATTTAGATAAAACATCATTGAGAAGATTGGACTAAATAACAATCAAATCAAGAGCTGTGGCTCATCTGGATTTTCTATATTCAGTGTGGACAGAGAAATGAGCAATTCCCTGCATTAGTCTAACCATTAGTCTGGTCGGTACTTTTCTGCTTGAGAAAGCTCAAAAGGCACATCCATTCCCTCCTCAGTCTGTAGCCAGATATCCCGTGTCAGGGCATTGTAGCACTGCCAGAAGTCTCCATTAGACCACAGTGACGACAGCACATTCAAATCGAATAAGGCTATCTGTTTGTTTTCCACTCCACTGCTCCACATCTCACAGACTATTCATTTGTCTTCGACACTGCTCTTTTTCAAGGTCCTAGCATTTACTTCGTTGGCATCCAGAGTTAAAGAGCCTGTGATGTGTGCTCTTTTAAAAGTCTTAATATTCCCCCAGATATTACAATGCAATGTTTATGTGACAACATCAGACTTAAAAATAACATGCATACAAAAATACAATTTCTGTCAAACTTCAATAACAGATAAACTGAAAACAATATGAGGTCTTAAAATAGGACTTAAACTTCAGCAAAGTATTTCTTCATTGGTTTTGTTTAAATTAGACAACAACTGCACAACAACTAAAGCTGATAGAGCCCAGCTGTTTCCTACTAAATTGCATCCTGATGTTTTTTTTTTTGTGTTTAGAGCCCTTCGAGCCCTACCTCACTTACAAACTTAGAAATCCCAAAAGGCCATCAAACACAAACATAAATCCTATTCTGTATTTGTCTTGAAACACTGACAGGAAGGTTTGTTCCTACTTAGATGATGACTATGGAGGTTGTCTTTTTCTAACTTATTTCTCTCTTTGTGCAAATCTTAGGGAAGGTCATATAGTTTAAAAGAAGAATGTTTTCCTCATAGCTAAAATGAGCACTACACTTGACATGCTTAAACTAAGGATATGAAGCTTTCCAAAACTGAGGAACACTTATGAGAGGGAAAGAATGCAGTAGAGATAGGTCTAGGTCTTTGGTCTAGGTATGTGTGTGCATCTCAGCTCCATTATGCTTGTGTGCTAATCCTGAGTGAAAGCCTAAGGTTTTTGCACAGGAAGGCAGTGGGGAGACTCCCTGGTGGGCCTCAGTGTGCCCATCCTGTAAGCCTATGTGAATAAGACTGAATTCGCAGGCTTCCCACGAGGACGCACGGCCGATTAAGCTGACAGTCAGAAGCCCATTGACCAGTCACAGAGATTAAACGCCGGGCCATCTCAGCAGCTAAAACCACCTGCAGGATGGAGGAGGAGGAGAGGGAAACCAGGAGTGACACAGGGGGACGTGCCGATACTCACTGTTGCTTGTTGGTTCGGTAAAAGGCGCCTTTTGTCCATTCCAGCTTTTGTTGTCCATCTATAGTTATATGGAGAAAAGCAGAGAAGGGGGGAGGTAAGAGAGATGTCAAGTTTTCAACAGACAGCTTCTTCACGGATGTCAGACAAGTTCCTTCCTACTGTTTGGCCCACAAAGAGACGAGCGCTCACAGGAGGGGATGCTTAAGGAGCCTAGTGTCTGTTTTGGCCAGCTACTTAATTAGGGGGGGTTGTCAATGTTTAGTACCTTAAAAGGATCCTATTGAGTGGGTTACTTGTGCATGTTTACCTACACAAACACAAACACACACAGCTAAATACACGTGTAACAAAACATTTCTGATGTGAACGACAGTTGAAAAGATAACACAAAAGATAAAAAAAACTGGTTAAATATGAATAATTATTCCACAGCGCTCGGGGTTGTCTAAGGATGTAGCAAAAAGTAGGCCACTGAACTCATTCTTATAGAGATGTTTCTGGCATCATACATGGACTATCCTCCAGACTTTATGCTCTACCATCCCCCAACCTGGATATGCATGACTCTAAATCCTGTGGACAATGTCCTGACATGTGTATGTACAAACACAAAAGTCATGAGAAAGTCCAAATGTGATTCTTCTGACTCATGGTTTTAAAGTAACAGCTGAGCCAGGCAGATTGTTTCATATCAAAGATTAAATATTTGGGGATTGAGGATGATGCTTTAATAATTTAGAGTTTAAAGTGAAATAATGCTGTTTTAATCTAGATGTCACACTTTGATTTCAATGCAAGGATCAATGTATGCAATAGAAAAAGAGAAATGTGTGTAGAGATGGGCAGGGTTTTCTATAAAGAGTAAAATTTCTCTTCTGATAAGAGCAACACATTGTATGCAACTTATTGGTATGACAGCCTTAAGAAGATATATGTTGTAGCAAATATCCAACTAATGGGCTGTCTAGGGAGGGATGCATATTCCTCTGAGATCTTAAGAGTTATGTAACATCTGTCTTATCTGACTTTGCTCCCTTGGGCTTAAAAACCAATGAGGTGAAGAGAAATTATGGGGATCAACAGTTTGCTTGCAAATACGCATGTAATTCAGATGAGCCGATGGATTATATAACAGTCCAGAAGTGAGACTGGAAATAAATTGGAGAATTTACGGTTTTACTTGAATTCTGAGCAGGCCTGTGTAGATGAGGTAAAGCACAGTCAATATAAGTGGAGGATTTATGTAATGCTTCAACATTTGGAAGGACCCGCACCAACATTCCCTTACCTCAAGCTCCACATGGTTTGAATAATAAGTGCCTTACACATAGCTAGAGGTGTTTCACATGGGTACATATTTTCACAAAGGCCTAGAGGCCAAGGGGGTCTTAATACACCAAATAATAAACATGGACAATGACATAACTTCATTGGTGGAGTGCCTCTGACAGCCATTTCTTTCCCAGGAATAGAATGGATTGTTCGGCTTACATAACATTAATTCAAATGACCCACTTACAATTCAATACTGTTCACTGAGCATTATAGACATGCATTCTAAAATATCATCTACATATCTTAAAGACTGTGGCAAGAAAAAGTATATGAACCTTTTGGAATTTTGTGGTTTTCAGAATAAATCTATCTTAAAATGTGATCTGATCTTCATCTAAGTCAAGGGTATTGACAAACATTATGTGTCTAAAAATAATTACATAAAATAATACTGATCTTTCATGTCTTTATTGACAACAACCAAAAACATCATAGTGCTTGTGGAAAAAGTAAGTGAACCCTTGAGTTAATGACCTCAAAAAAGCTAATCGGAGTCAGGTTTTAGCACACCTGGGGTCTCGTTAAGATAATAAGTTTGGAGATGTGGACTACAGCTACTTTGACTGACAAAAACCCCTCAAACATGCATAAGATGAACACACTTATGTGAGCCAAGCCTCGTCAAAAAGAGCTTTCAGAGAAGCTACAATCAAGAATTGTTGCTTTACATAAAGCTGGAAAGGATTACAAAATTATTTTAAAGACTTTAGAAATTCACCAGTCAACAGTTAGGCAGACAATCTACAAATGGAGACGCTTTCGGACTGTTGCTACTCTACCAAAATGACAAATTAATGCCAAAATGACACCAATAGCACAACAAAGACTCATCAATGAGGTAAAGAAACAACCCTGAATGACAGGTAAAGATTTGAAGGCATTACTGGAACTTGCTAACATCTCTGTTCATGAGTCTACAATACGTTGGGAAGATGAATTCCCAAGTATATCAGACAATTCTTCAGGATATTGTGAGAATGTTTGTACGTCAGCTGAAACTGTGAAGGTGGGTGATGCAACAGGACAACGACCCAAATCACCAGAGCAAGTCCACAACACAATGGCTTCAGAAAAACAAAATCAGGCTTTTGGACTGGCCAAGTCAGACCCCAGACCTCAACCCAATAGAGATGCTATGGATTGACTTGAGCTAAAGCCATTCTGACAGAAAGAATGGGCTAAAAGTCCTCCAGTGATGTGCAAGTCTGATCCACAGCTACTGGAAGAGCCTGGTTGAGGTTATTGCTGCCAAGGGAGTCCACCAGTTATTAATTCTAAGGGTTTACTTACTTTTTCCACCGCAATATTGAATGTTGAATAAATGTGTTCAATAAAGACATGAAAGATCCAAATTCCCTTTGTGTAATTATTTTATACCCTTGACTTAGATGAAGATCAGATCACATTTTAAGAGAAATTCACTGTTAGGTTAAGGTTCTCACATATTTGAATAACTGTTGTTTCAATATCAGCGCAAGAATCATTGTCTCTGTGAAGTAGTTGGCTCATTTGTTTGTTAGCGCCGTCAAGCTAATTGAGCATCACCCCCACTCCCCCCTCGATTACTATAATAGTTGATAGCTGCAGCACTAGTGTGGAATAATGTAAATTTCAAACTTATAGATTTGTACAGCAACAAAGAGAGGCAGTAAACAGTGTAGTTTATACCTCAGTGTTGTTTTGTGGAACTGTGGAGGCCTTGTAACCCAATTGTAGTAGCATTGCTTCTGCTGCATTGCGCTTAGCCACTTTCTTGTTGGGTCCAGTTCCTGTGGCAACTTCGTTATTAACCTTGACCTAAATGTACAAAAAAAGATATGTCACAACGCAATAGGTGAATACATGTAGATAATCAGAGAAAACCTGAATGTTATAGCCTATTGTATATGGCTTAAGCAAGATTTCATACTTGAGCTCATGTCAGCTACATAATTTTAATCCCACTGAACAGATCTTAAGTCAAGTGTTTGGTCTTCAGTGATCTCAAAACATGAAATCTGTCAGCACAAAATGTAAACAAAAATCAGCGGCGGCTATGTTATGCAAACAGACAATAACACTGTACAAATCACATTGTTGACACTGTGCTAATAACATTGTTGATGCCAAATCCGGGCCTCAGTGCAAAGTTTGGCTGAATACACATTACAAGGAGCCAAGAGTAGGAAGATTTCATTTTCTAGTGATATGTCTGAGAGCTTTGCTGCTCACCCAAAGAAATGTTAGAAAAATGTGTGGACAATACAGACAGACAGACACTCACAAGATGCTAATGTGTGTCTTAAAGAGGCAGAATAGGAGAATAGGTTTGTAGATGTTTGTAAAGGAATTGTCTTCATATGAAGTAACAGTATTAAGGATTGAAACACATGCAAGCTTAAATACAAGAGAAAATTGTTATTGTTTGTATAAACAGGTTGTTGTGCAGTAGACATTTTTATTTTTATCACATGAAGAATGTTCCTCTTGATGTCATTAAAGCGTGACCAGAATAGACTTCATGCAACACTAAACAAGGCGTCTGTGTGATCTGACGAGATTTCCCATCATCCAAAGTACTTGCTCGATTTACTGACTAATAAACAGCACTCATCCGTAACTTATTCAGGGGTTAAAGGTCAATTCTTCAGCAAGTGCATGAAATTTTATTGTGTTAAAGAATGCTGGCTGCATTCTATACAGGCCACATTCTGCAGAACATAGTACACAGTCTGTGCATTCTTTAACAAAACAAAAGCTTGAAAAAGCAATTTAAATGCTCTTTTACTGAAAACAAAAATGAGCTGTAAAGATGGAAAATTGTTTATTCCGTGTCCTATGATATAAAAATGTGAATATTAAACTAAAGGCTCCACAACAGCGTTCATTTAAATGATAAAACCTTTCCAGAATATAAAACTCTACAAGGGAAAACAGACGTAAAGCTTCCATTTGTGTTTCTCAGATATTGCCTTTAGTCCTGCTTTTTGTCATGGTTTGTAGAGAGCAGCACTGGTACTATGCACACAACAGAAATAAAAGACCACATCACAGCCCGAAGAGAAAATGTAACATTATATAACAGAGCTGTGGCGTCCTTTGACCAGTCAGAGGATTTATTCTTGGTCTTCTCATAATCAGAACCACAGCTGGTAAATACCTGGGGTATTTACCAGATGTGGGTTAAGGTTTGGGATTATCCAGACTTAAACAAGCCTGCAAAGGTTATAAAACACCTTTCTTAAGTTTACACATGTACTGTTGAGTAAGACAATCTAAACATATTGTTGTATTCTATTCTTTCAGATTTCTCTATTTCTATCAAACAACAGCGTAACATTTACCTGCATTATAAACTCCCTGCGGCGGGGCATCCCCCTCTCAGAAAGCAACAAGTACTCAGGCTCCTTCTCCTTTTTGGCCTGCTGGATCTGGGCCAGTCGACTGATCGGATTCATGCCTTGTCCATAGTCTGGTCCCGTCTTCATTGAAATAAAGAGCAAGCATTTAATTTCAGATCGCATACATCTTATCTTTTTATCACAACTGTATTCACTCTTCTGGGTTTCAACTGATAAGAGGTATTCATGTTTCATGATAATGCACCTGACATGGACGGAAATGAGTGAATTTGTCTGCATCAGTTAAATACAAAAGATATGTAAACATGGGAAATTAAGAGTGAAGTATCATATGTATACCTTGAGGATGGTCTTGGTACGTTTCTTATAATGTGTTTTAGGTTTCTCCACAGCGGGGATAAAAGGCAGCTTCTTCAGGTCCTGCAGAATAGAGAGCGCAGCACGTTTCTTGGACAGCTTCTTACTGTTGCCCTCACCCTCAGCAGAAAACTCTCCCACAGTCACTTGGGTCAGAAAGCTCTTCATGTGCGGGGGACCACTTTCCTTCAACACCTGTGGAAGACAGGGGAAGAAAATATAGAGTAAATATTAGGTTTCAGAGGAGTGTATAAAAACAGAGAGTCAATAATTTACAAAACAGCTAGTATTCCTGAGGGATTATTTATCACAAGTCAAATCACAGTCATTTGTTCCTGTAACTCTAGTTTTGAACTCATGTTTGTGGATGAATGTTTAATTAAAATATTGTACATTATGACCACTCGGCGACGCCAGGTGGCCCAGAACATCTGCTCTTCATGGTTGCCTCGCCCATGAGTGCATGATATTCATATACCCAACACTGATGTACAAAGACACATGAAGACTAACATGTTCCTAGTAGACAGTCTCTAGTGATGTGAAGGCTCAGTTTCCTTCCTCTAGCCCCTGGTCACCTGGGAGACCTAAAACAAACACCGGCCAGTGTTAGGTCATGTTTTTGCAATCACATCTATTTCCTGAAAACTCTGAGTCTGTGTGGGTAGCAGGTGGGGTTCTCCTTACTTATTTAGAAAACATATTAAAAAAAAAAAAACTCACTGGAGGAAAAATTAGAAAATTACACACTTAATAAATCCGGCTGATATGTTTCTGATGAGGGCTCAGTTTGTGTAGCTGTGAGTTTTTTCTGCTGTGTATGTTTTTTTTGGCCTTTCTCAGAAATGCACTCTCTTGCCTTGATGCTGCAGACAGCACAAATTGTAGCAATCAGATGCAATCTTGAACAGTTAATATGAACCCAGTGACCGATAAAAATGATTAAATTGACAAAGCCGTACATTCCATAAATGTCTTACATCGACACAGCTTAATACAAGTCCCCAGTGAGAACAAAGCATAAAGTGTTCATAGCTACTTTCCTTTCTGTACACCTGTAGCCACACCGAGACAGTTAAAATGAGTGGAAATATTTTGTTATCCTGCAGGAACATAGACAAAGCTTACAGAAAGGGTTACTCACTCACTCTACTCTGGGGATGAGCTCTGTTCTTGCTCATCACAAAGAAAGGAAATGTTACACGGCAGCAGCTTGTATATTACAGAATTTGACGGCTCTGTCATCGGTGTTGATGATGACATGACATTGCACATCAGCAACCACTTGTCAGATTAGATCACTCAAGAGAAAAATACATGTGAGCGATTCAGAAAATGCTGTTTGGTTGTACACATGCTGATCCTGTTTTGAAAAATGAGATTTACAGGAGACCCTTTTTCTTTCTGTATGCACTCACTTAAGCCATTTGCAATGTTTGTATAATTTTTTTTTGTCAAGGTTTAATAATGGCAGGAGGCCCACTAATCTCACGTTATCAAAATCATTTTAAGCAGCTGCATGATTTAGTTATGTCTATTGTCTAAACATAAACACCACAAACCTTTCTCATGTTACGCAATGGAAAATACTACTAACGATAATCCATTAGCACATTCACGCTCAGCACATTCTTTAAAAAAGACACAAAACAGGAATTGGACGTAGCTGTGCACATGTCGCACACTCTAGGCCCGGGACGGCGGCAGACGAGCTGCAGTCAGTGTCTTGGCAGACAACACGGGATCTGCGCCACGCCGATGGGATTTCAGCGTCTCCCGGCGTCACACACACATTCAGGGCGGTCCATGGAAACAAACACACAAACACGCCCGTCTCTTGTCTCTAATAGACAATGGATCATGTTGTCGACAGGAAACACTTGGTAATTCAATGTTGATCTTTTTTCTTAAACTCGGTCTCTTCATCACTTTTTTTTTTTTTCAATTCAGCTCCTTATTGAGACATTAATACCCTGTGCAGTCTGATGGGCTGTGCATGAGAGCTCAGGTACTCTGGAGGAGGAGGAGGAGGCTATTGGAGCACGATAGGACAATGGCATAGACTGGTGAAGGGAAGAAAGGCTTTTTTGTGATGAGTGGTGGATGGACAAGCCCTAAGGGAAGCTGCCTCTTGTAAGATGGGAGGTTCTTGGCTCGGACTCTCTTCTCCTGTGTCCTGCAAGGAAAAGGAGCCTCCGATTCAACACACAAGCAGCGATTTATAGATAGGTTACTCTTTGATGCTTACATCTGTTTGATATTGCCTGACAGTGGGATTAATGAGCTAACTTTCTCACTCGACCCTCATTGTTGCAGAGATGTGGGAACGCAACATCACAGCAGTGACTCAGGGGTAATTTCATGCCGTTAGAGCAAAGTGACGTAAGAAAAATGCCCGCTGTAAAAGGCATGCAATGACCATATGATGCATGGATGTGTAGCATGTCTTCCTGTGGTTGAGCCAAATACAGTATGATATGGTAAATAAGATTTGACATGTAGTGGAAGTGGATGAGGCCGTAAGTAATGGACCCAATGGGCAAAAAAGATCCGTGACGAGTTGTGCAATTTACACTTGTTCTATAGCCACTGCATACTGACAGTGGCCATCATTTATCAAAGTTGTGTAAAAACGTGTGCAGATTTGTGTGTAAAAGTGGCTGTATGACAAAGCACGCATGGAATTTATGAAACTGTGCGTACCATGCCAATCCTGGTGTATGCACAACCAGCTGTTGATAAACCCAGCAGACTGACACGTGCGCCCCTAGATATAGGTGACAACCAAACCACATCTGAGACTTAAATATTTGAAGAAAGTCCTATTTGATGTGTAACTTTTAAGTAGCCTATACCTGTTGTCATAACTCTTGGGCTATTTTAAGAAAAAAATAACAATGATGTAATGATGTTAAACAATAAGCATGTTAAAAAGCACTGGAAATACTAAACTATTGTTACAGAGGACTGTAATATGGAATATTTTCAAAGTGCCAATGCCAGTGTTAGTTTTAAATAATGGTTTTCTGCTCAGCTTGGTGCTGACTTTAAACTTGTGTATATTTACAGCACCTTCTGACGTGGGATTTGAGCGTACCATACGCCCACGTTCATATTGATAAATGCCAAAGATTGCGTGGAAATAGTTGTACACCTAAGATTTTGCCGTATGCACCTTTGATAAATGAGGGCCAGAGTGAGAGCATGTTGCATGCAACTCACTGATTGAGGATGAAAGTAAGACAGGCACCAGAGGTATGAGTGGGAGAGAAAAGTATGCTGTGCAGGAGGGAGAGGGTGACTGGAATTTGCCTCAGTTCACTCTGGCCTTCAGACAGTTTAGTTTGACATGGCACAGGAAAATAATATCTCAAACAGTTTCAAATGTGTGTCTCAAACTGCCACTAAAGTACTGTTAGAAAAAAAAAGAGACTAATGTGCAGGAAGACTGTGAATTGGTGCTCTTTAGACAGCGGTAATGATGCACCTGTCTGACAACCAGCTCTAGAGACACATTCAGAGGAATGCGTCTGTGTCAGCTCAGAGCCTCCTATTAGGAAATTCTGAAAATGAAAGTGGCGTAACTTCTGACAGCAACATAGACATCACAGATAATGAATCACTTCATTCCGTTTTTAGCTGGCTGAAATTATTAATAGCAGTTCCGGGAAGGGCAGACTTGTCATGCTCTAATCAGTAAATGTGTTTCAAACAAAGAGGGGGAGGACTGGTCAGCTTCCCACATAATTGTTCTCATGTTAAGTGAACTTACAAACTGACAAGCTGAGTACACTATTTCCTCTTTTTATTGTCTGTGACTTTCTGTCTATCGCATCAACTTTACTGTGGAACTTGTCCATGTGATTTTTGGGAGTGACAGTAGTTTAGGTGGAAGGGAGGGATTCTACAGAGGAAGGGAGGGGGCTTACTGAGTAAAATGAGCCTCCCTTGTTTTTGGCACCTTGCAGAGTGGAGCAGAAGAAGAGGGGGGTGATTAGAGCGAGAATATTGGATGAGTCAGCTGAGATATGGTGAAAGCCAAGATCAAGCTCAGCAGGTCATGGGAGGACACGCAACTTCTTTGTGGTTTCAGAAAAAGAGGTAGTTTTCACTGAGATGTATGGTACAGGTTGGGTCACTATGACAAAGTTTGGAACAGATAACCCAGGTAGTGGCTTGTGTTTTTATTGTGCTGTGTTTAGGAGAGCGTTGGCTGCAATAAAAGTATATTCCTATACGAGATATCAATCATAATTGAAACAGACTTTGAAAACTTAAATGCATTGCCCGTGATTAATATGAGGGACTTTTTCAGTTTATTCTTTCTAAACATGAAATTCAAAGAGCAGTACCAATTTCCTACAAATTGGTGACACACAATTTAATATCACACCTTGTTGTAGACGGAGTGGCTCAGTGGTAGAGCAGTCGTCTTATAACCGGAAGGTTGGCGGTTCGATTCCCGCTCTGCCCTGTTCATACTTTCGTTGTGTCCTTGGGCAGACACTTAACCCACCTTGCCTCCAGTGTCCGTAGCACTGGTGTATGAATGACTGTAGAGGTGTGTTTGGTGGTGGTAGGAGCAGTTTGAGCGCCGTGTGTATGGCAGCCCCCATCTCTGTCTGCCCCAGGTGTGAATGTGTGTGAATGGGGTGAGTGGAAGCACGATGTAAAGCGCTTTGGGTGCCCGAGATGGGTGCAAAAAAGCGCTATATAAATGCATGCCATTTACCATTTGTACAATTTACAGTAAAACAATGTTATCAGCAGGGCACCTACTGTTTTCTTCATCTTTTACAAAGCTAGTGGAGTATTTAGGTTTACTTTTGTCATTTTAATTGCATAAATGTTTGTTTTTTACCTCAAAGTTGACAGACAGATTCCTTTTGAGAGCTATTTCGTAGACCAGGCTGATCTCTGATTTGCTGGCATCTGTGCCTTCTTCACTCTCTTCTTTTTCCTCAGAAGTCTGGAAAACAAATTTAATAAACCATTCAATGTAAAAGTTAAATAAGTCAAACAATATTTTTATATTACAATTATGGCTACACTTAGATCATTAGAGCAAATTATCTTAGGCGCATATCTTATGGAATATGGATAAATAGACAAAAAATTTGCGTTAAAGGTCATATCGTGCTAAAATGTCAGTAAAAAAGGCCTGAATGCTTAGTCTAGGTCTGGGGTTCCCAAACCCCCCACCCCCCACTGTCCCCTGATGGAAGAAACATACAAAGTTTGAACACACAGATCCTATCGCAAGCTTGGAGCTACTGCAGAGCAATGTCTTGATTCCCATCTCCTTATGTCCACCTCCATTCAGTTGTGAATGGCTTTGATCTGTCCCTCTGGGCTCGTCACATCTCCAGCCTTATTGTGTGACTTGATACTGCACATGATTCATCTGATGAGATATCCTATATTTCTCAGGAAGCCGGAACGCATAAGACCTGACACTAACGAGTTGGAGGTGGATCTTTCATCTGTATCGTGACATAAAAAAATGTCCCCTACAATGTATGTCACATAAAGGGTCTTAGTTCAGTCTACCATTTCACTTGACAGTCATAATTTTCATAGCTTCTTTTTGCCAGTGGCTTTATTACAGGTGATTAATAGTGTAAACTGTCTCTTAGGTCTACATAATGGGCAACAAAGGGGATAGATAACCTTACTGTAACAAAGATAAATCAAAGACAATGCTGCATCTAGGGACTGGGGAAAAAGTGGAACCATTATAGAGATGTAAATAACAGAGACGGAGAGCACAAAGCTTTCTTAAAATGGACATTAAATGGAAAGCATTGTTTTGATAATGCATGAATGAAACATACAGTGCAGTTATTTTGGTTGACTTTAACAATAGAAAAGCCTGTCCTGGGTGTGGCATGGTGAAATTGTGGTTTAATAGACTGAATGATCTGTATCCTTGAAATGTATCCACTTATTTATCTAAAACAGTAAAACTTTAGATATGCACTGATCCAGTAATAGCACTGACAGCCACTCAGATTAAGGAGAGACGGTAATATTAAGTCGAGATGTCTCTAAAATTACCGAGCTACATTGAAATGTACACTAGCATCCTGAGGACTTTCACACTTAGACCGTATGAACGCACACACTGAGATGGAGCCATACATGACAGACATACTGTAGACACAATGTGGCTCAATTTGTAAAGCTAGACTCAGAAGCAGCAGCAGACAAAGAGCCCATTTATGGAGGCCAACACCACAAGACAGCAGGTGAGAGGAGCCAAAGCGTTTTGAATAACCACTGGGGATGCCAGGCTCTGAGGATATGGGGTAATTTGATTTCCGGTGAGAGATGATAAGAAGAGTTAACAGCTATGCCTGAAGGGAAACTCTGCAAAGTTACAGTGACTTTGGAAGTGGAAAGAAAAATCCATGCCTGCCAGGTGCAAACTAAAACTATCAAGAAGGCTAAGATAAAGTGCAGCTTAAATTATACATTACAGTAATTAGAGCTGATGTGGATTTGGACTCAATCTGATGAAAGCTGGTTATGCAGTCATCTTAGTAACTGCAAATATGCTCTCAGCAGCACCTGGGAGAGCACCAACCGATCCACTGCACAAATCCCTCGACTTTTCATTAGCAGAAAAGTTTTGTACCCGGACGGGTCAAACACAGGGACAGTCAACTGGGGTAAGAGCAGTCAGAAGGTACGGAGTGTGCTGCAGGGCTGACGGTATAATATGTGAAGGACAATGTGACATAATTTGTTTAGCCACCTGAATGACAAGCAGCTTTCAAACTAGGGAGTGCACAATGAGCGATTGACAGATATGAATCTAAACTGAACAGTGCACAACTTTCTGGGGAAGATGTTTCAGAGTCAATATTCTATTGATGGATTCTTGCTATTATAATAATAGAGTCCCACCTTTTCTCTCTATACAGTGGTACTACATCACTCACTGACAACACTTTACAATCTCTTTTGTTTACCTGTGGTGGCCGTTCAGGGATGGGCTCATTGCGCAAGGCTTGCAGCGCCTTCATGGCAGCATTGTGTCTTGCCGCTTGGCGAGTGCGTCCTTCACCAATGAACTCATGGCTCCCCACCGATAGCTGCACATAGAAGATCTTAGGAACAGGATAATGATACCTGGAACAAACCAGAGCAAACACTCATTTAAAATACAGAAACTAAATACCTCATTATGCCAAATTAGGGCTAAAAGGATATTAGATTAATATGTTTACATCCTTAAGTGAATGAGAGAGCCCCAAGTTATGAGCCAAGTTATCAATTCACACATTCCCAAATAAAAGGCCCAGCGCTTCATCAGGGTCAATTACTACACAATAGCCATTGGGCCGACCACTTGACGGATGTTTCACTGTTGGATCTCTAAGTCGCAATGGCAAACAAAGCAGAGGCACTTATATATCCGCTCCTTTTTCTTCTGGCCCAGGACATAGATTTCCTTCTCTTTCTTTGGGCCCTGACATAGTGGGACTGAGCTGTCACCCTGCAGATTTAGAGGTCTGCGAGCCCGCGTGGGTGATACCTCCTTCTGGGTCAGGAGCAGAAGGGCTGAGAATGTCTGCTGAATCCAGGACAAGGAAAGAGAAATAGTGGGAAAGTTAACAAGGGGAAACGTTTTTAATATCCATCTCACCGTGCTCTTTCCTTACTGCCAATATAGTCTGAAATTCACACGGACATACAGACACAGTACGTGGTAGCTCCCTATGGATAGGAGCAGATTAGATACTTAGATTTGTGTCTTGACATGTCTGGAAGTACTCTGAGAAACTCAGTTTTTTATGGTTAGACAATGCTGGATAAGATTGCAATGTTTAAAATAATAATTTTAGTATTAGGTGTAGTTTACTACAAAGAGCATAGCGGCAGATTCAAGGCAAAATACCAAGACTTTGTTTTGCTTGCACACAATTACACAAATAAACCATATATTTTTTTTTTATCTTATTCAGTCCCATTTTCTATTCTTTAAATTCTAAACTGGGAATGTCTGGAATATACCACCAATCATTACTAATGATGTGACCAATCATTGACTACTAGCTTTAAACTGTCCACAACTCGCATTCACTGGACCAGCCCACATAAACTTTGTCCCTTTTAGGTTTTCACCAAACTTGGATGAAACCTTATGATACCAGCAAACCCAGTTGTCAAACAAGTATTTTGTGGGCCACCCATTCATAAACCCTACTGAGAATATTTTTTTTTGGCAACTACACAATTTAGCATTTATGGGAGATTGTTGTGATGCAGTTAAAGGCAAGGCAAACATAAAAAAAATCAATATATTAAAGTGTCATTCTCTGTCATTCGCTTTCATCAGGTCTTGCCTCACAATTCCATTAATGATTCAGCATTTTAACCCCACTATTCCAACACGCATCTTCTCCAACACGCAGATTTGCACTCATCCGCCGGCTCACAGCTCCTCCAGGCCACAGGAGCCTCCACTGGGCGGGGTCCTGCCTGGCCCTTGCACGTCAAGTGTGGCCCCAGGGTCTCAGAGGACATGCCAAGTGCAACATGGGCTCAGGCCAACAGCACTGAGCCGAGATGTGAGCAGCTGGGGCCCGAGCGCTGAGTACAGGTGCAGAGGAGGAATGAGAGGGAGCGAAGAAGAGGAGAGAGGGGAACATGGAGGGAGGCCTGTGGGAGACCCTAACTACAACGTGGGAAAGTTGTGGCTTACACACTAGTTTGTCTGCCAAGAACACAGGCACGCACACGCACTCATCAGAATCACACAGACAAAAGGAGAACTAAGACGTCAGTGCACCTCAGCCGATCAAGAAATCAGCACACGCTGGCTGCATTGGCTTGTTCTTTCTTATCAATTATTATTCTGTTATTATAATTCCTGCAGAGAGGGAATTGGAGCGGGACACCTGCAGAGAGGGTGTGAAGACTGCTGAAAGAGAAAGGAAAAAAACATTGGTCTAATATTGTGTGTGATAAGTCACAGAAGTAGAGAAAACAAACAAATGATGCCACAATTCAATCAAATGATAAATGATCAGCATTTAGCAGCAAGTAATAAACTGGCCTTTGAAGCTAAACTCGTCCCTGCAGGTCTGTCTGATGTCCACTGCAGTAGTTATGGTTACAGTTTAATCTTAATCGTTTAAAGATGCACACAAAGGCAAGCATAAGACCACACACACTATGTGTACTGAAGATAAGAAACTGGAATTTTTACTTTAAAAGACAACATGATATTTAGGCCACTCTCTGAACTAGAAAACTTTTCTTAATGACTTTGTTCCTTTTTATCTCATTATACTTTTTTCCATGTATACTTTGTTACCCAAACCAAACAGAATCTCCATTTGGCTTAGTGTTTTCTACAACAGCAGAGCTAAGCAAAAAGTGGGCCATCCAAACAGACAAAAAGAATGAGGGAGTGTATTGGCTCATTTTGTCTTGCAGTGTCATTAAGCTTGACCACCAAGGCATCTGCTGAGTGCCCATGCAAAGAAATCACTGTATACATTAAAAAGGACAAAACACACACACACACATATCCATAAACACACATCTATAAGAGCACTGTAAAGCAAAGGGAGCCGCGTGACAAAGATTTTAGGGATTAAGAAAAAAACTAAACACAGAAATCTTGGAAAGGATTGCTCCACCACAGCTGTACTTTCTTCCAATTTCCTGCCAGATCTTCACTTGTTTTCTCTCCCAACCTCCTTCATTCCATATTTCATTCTGGGTGTTTATAAGTGATTGCTCTACTTTCCTTCCGCCTCACGCGATCGCTAATGTAGAAAAGTTGTAGCGGTGTGAGAAGACAGCCAGTGTAGTCAAGTAAACACAAGGCTCAAAACACCCACTGTCATGGTGTTGGGCAGTTATATTCCAACACGCCTGGAGTTTAGAAACCACTAAACCTTGTGGGAAAACTTGGAAAACGGTCTGTTGGTAGAGCAGCGGCTTTACGCGATATGATTTTGTTTGCCAGTTATTGCTAGTTAAGCTATTTTTTTTTTCTTCTAATTCTGTTATGTACACAAAAGACACCACATAGAAAAAGATTAATGAAACACAAATGAACACTTAAACCTTGAGGGGAATATTTTGTCACAGTGTGGTTTCAAACAATAAGAAACAGTTATCAAAGCAATCCCAGTCCACTAGTATGTTTATCTGCATTCATGAAATATAACAGAGGTTTGTATTGTGCAGCTTTAGAGAGAGAAATAAATGCAAAGAATATGTTTACTGACAATGTAAAAGGTTAAGTTCAAGGTAAGTTTTGTGGAAAAAACATGACACTGCCATATCTTTCAGCTTTGGTGTGAAAGACTCATATGCCATGTATTTTAAAACAGCACTGCGTAACTTTTAGCCATTTGTCAACAATGGTTAACAGCCATAGCACAGGGTTTATATAACTTGGGGTACTTTAATTAAATTGTCCAAACTGACAGTGTTCATTGTTTGGACTGTTTGTTGTGGTTTTGCCATAGAACACAAGATTAAAGTCCTCTGTGCAATGTCTGTAATAAGAGCGGGTGTTACTGCCCTCCCTCTATGACTTGTACATGAGAAGTTACCCCTCCCCGTGTGCTGTAAACTTAACCCGAAGCGCCTGTCACCCTGTAATTCTGTGCAATAATGGCATATTAAGAAGTATGAGTTACAGTGCTGAGGTTGACAAGTAGCATGAGAATTGTTTACTGAAAAAACTTGGCTTCTGCTGCAATAGTAATAAAAGGAACAGCTTGAAAATAATGGTTATTATGGCTATTATTTCTACACTGGTTGAAAACAAGGATTGCATGAATATTGTTGCATGCATAGAAAAAGATCATACAAAATGCCAAGTAATTACATCTTTGTGCCTTTATGTGACAAATCAAAAATCTGAAAAAACAAAACACCTAATCCCCTTTGGCCCGTTAGTGCCAAAGATTGAGCTGGCTGGGGATCAGAATAAAATTAGATCCTGCGGTCCTCATTAAGAATATAACAAATGGAACCTGCTGTTTTATGCTCATTGTCATTAACTTCTCAGGCCAATCCAAGAATTCAGTATTTTTTTTAGAACTGTTTTGACTTACACTGCAAAGTTGAAAAGTATTAAAAGCACCAAACTGACAGCACAGGAGTATAAATCTGAGTTTCCCGCAGTGAATATTTTTCTTCTGTGATTTAAGCCAGAGTACAAAAAGTACTTAGTAGTAAAGCTTGATTTTCAAACAACAACAACTGCACTTTTGAAGGTCACATTCACTCGGAATAACCTTCAGCTCTTGTATAGACCATGCATCCTCGGTGATCAGCTCACAAGTGGAATGCATTCCCAAAACACATTAAGGTTTCCCTGGAAAGATCCCAATAGGACTGTCAAAAGGAATGCAACTTTAGGTGTTCATCAAATACAGCTTGTTTGAGAATTATTAATACAAATGATTCAGCGACAGATTAACGTATTATCAATATTGTTACATTTACATTTAGTCATTTAGCAGACAAATGGCATAACATTTGGCCAGGTTGTGTATTTCGGGGTAAATTTTATTTTTCCATGTTTGACTTTTATAAGAATTTTAAACTGAATAGTGCCACCTGTGTTTCTTCTGCATGTTTGGGCCATTGACTCCCATTCAAAATGCATTTTTTCAGTACACTACCATTGCAATTTAATTTTGTAAAAAAAAAAAAATCCCTTAACTTAAATCCCTTATAGTTGTGTCCTAGTGACCAAGGTTTGAGAAATTTATTTACAAGCAACTTTGCACAAACCAAATTTTGTTTTCTTCATAAAAACACAAACAAAATAAACATTTGATCTGTATGGTGATGATGACCTAAGTTAATAATGGCATTTAAAAAAAAAAAATTTAAATAAATAAGTAAAAATATTTTGACATAATATATTTATGAAAATATATTTAAGCGCATTAGTTGATTCACAATGGTGTAGAAAAGGTAAGCTCTATTGTAAGAGCTCAATCCCATCAGCATTAATGGTGTTATACTGTAAGACCAGAGCTGTAAAAGTAGGAACATTAAGTGTATACTAGCAAACTCTGGGATCAAGTCATAATCAGAAATCAGAAAACAATGATTCCAAAAATACTGCAAGAGACACATTCAGGGAGAAAATTCAACTGTTGAACATTAAATTCAGCTGGTGTGGGTAGAGGCAGGAAAACAAGATACGTCAATGCCCACCGGAATGAAAAATGGATCAAAAGCTCTCTGAATTAGTCCTTACACAGAAGGAGCCTTGACGAGAGATTCTCCATACGTCCCCATCTGGTATTGTAGGTGACGTAGTGTTGATGTGAAAAGTAGCCTGACTCACCCCACCGTTCAAATTGAAACACTACAGAAAGCGCTTTTATTGCCTTATACATTATCGTTCAAAAGGTACAATGTGACTAACCAGAATAATCCAGGTTTTTAGTATATTTTTTATTGCTAAGTGGCAAACAAGTTACCAGTAGGTGCAATAGATTCTCAGAAAACAAACAAGACCCAGCATTCATGATATGCACGCTCTTAAGGCTGTGCAATTGGGCAATTAGTTGAAAGGGGTGTGTTAAAAAAAATAGCAGTGTCTGCTATCGACTGTACAAACTCAAAACCATTTTGTACAAACGTTTTTGTTTCTAGGATTTAGCAATTCTGTGAATTACTAAACTAATATTTAGTTGTATGACCACAGTTTTTTAAAACTGTGTGGCACCAACTTGTGGCACTCTCAGCTGTTATTCCACTCCATGATTCTTTAACAACATTCCACAATTCATTTACATTTCTTGGTTTTGCTTCAGAAACAGCTTCTCGATTGGATTAAGGTCCGGGCCACTCCATAACATTCATTTTGTTGTTTTGGAACCAAGACTTTGCTTGTTTACTCGTGTGTTTGGGGTCATTGTCTTGTTGAAACAAACATTTCAAGGGCATTTCTTCTTCAGCATAAGGCAACATGACCTCTAAGTATTTTGACAAATGCAAACTGATCCATGATTACTGGAATGCGATAAATAGGCCCAACACCATATTAGGAGAAACATGCCCATATCATGATGCTTGCTTCACTGTCTTCACTGTGAACTGTGGCTTGAATTCAGAGTTTAGGGGTCGTCTCACAAAGTGTCTGTGGCCCTTGGACCCAAAACGAATAATTTTACTCTCATCAGTCACAAAATTTATTTTTAGGGCAGTTGATGTGTTCTTTGGAAAATTGTAACCTCTTCTGCACATGCCTTTTTTTTAACAGAGGGACTTTGCGGGGGATTCTTGAAAATAGATTTGCTTCACACAGACGTCTTCTAACTGTCACAGTACTTACAGGTAACTCCAGACTGTCTTTGATCATCCTGGAGCAGATCATTGGCTGAGCCTTTGCCATTCTGGTTATTCTTCGATCCATTTTGATGGTTGTCTTCTGTTTTATTCCATGTCTCTCTGGTTTTGCTCTCCATTTTAAAAGACATTGGAGATAATTTTAGCTGAACAGCCTATAATGTTCTGCACCTCTTTCTTTTAGGTTTTCCCCTACTCCAATCAACTTTTTAATCAAAGTACGCTGTTCTTCTGAACAACGTCTTAAACAACCCATTTTCTTCAGGCTTTCAAATGAATGTTCAACAAGTGCTGGTGGCTTCATCCTTAAATAGGGGCCACCTGATTCACAACAGTTTTGTCACAAAATTGATGACTCACACTGCAATTTTTTTTTTAATTTGTCTTAAGATCGTGCATATCATGAATGCTGGGTCTTGTTCGTTTTCTTAGAATCTACTGTACCTACTGGTAACTTGTTTGCAACTTAGCAATAAAAATATACTAAAAACGTAAGATTATTCTTGTTAGTCACATTGTATTGCTATTTTTTTGAACAATACTGTACATGGTGGTCACAGACTAATTTTTACCCTCAGTACAAGGCAAAAGACACACAGGGGAACACAAACACACAAGTCCATTCGGGGGAAAGAAGATGAAAGTGGAGAACAGACTTCTGTGTCACTGAGTGTATGCAGCTTTCACTCGAGTACAAATCATTCTAGGCGTCTGTTTATATTGGAGCTGTATTCCTCTTCTCCTCCCCCCAGTCTCTTCAATAAAACACTGCTTTATGAGTTTACACCCATTTGTACAATTTGGACAGATTATCCTTTGTTCTGGCATGACGCCCACCACAATTTATGATGCGGAGAATCAGATTGCACAGCATCTGATTAAATGCATCTGATTTACCGGACTTGGTGGATGCATAGTAATTTTAAACAAAAGTAAAACACTGTTTCTCTGAAGTCTTTCTTGTGGGCTTTGGCAAGCTGAATGAAGAAGTACATTTGTCCTAATGATGCTATATTAGATTTTAAATCCCATAAGGCCAGTAAGTTGCTTTATAAAATGAACTAAAAGTGAGTCAGAGGGGGAAAAAAGACACGCGAGTGTGAAGAAGACCTGAGAGGACATCTGATGCCTGCACAGTGGAAGAGATGAGAGGAAACATTGAATACAGAAAAGCCTCGGGGTCAGATTTGCCATTTTCAGTAAGACAGGTTGGCCCAATTAGAAATGTAGATGACAAAGTACAACTGTGAATGTGTGTCTTCAGTCTGATGTTATTACGGAGTCCTGCAGGCATGAGAAGTTATTCAGTGTTCAAGGATGAATATCTTTCCATGTCAACTCTCTCTACACAAATCTGTGAACACACACACAGAATATGTAACAATGTTAAGGCTAGCTGACAATACATTTACAAGGACACCGTCATTTCATTAAAGGCAAGTGAACACAACTGATGAACCACAAGTCACAGTCAATTCAATTTTTTTATTATTATTTATATAGCACTTTTCCACCTAGTAGGCACTCAAAGCGCTATCAGTTGGGGGTGGGGTTTCTGTTCAGTGCTACCACAAAAATAAGCTTACAGCACACCGTTTTAAAAACAGCGCTGGTGTCAGTGTTTCTTTCAAATCATATCAAAATTACTTTTGTATAAATGTTGATTTGTCTGAGGTTGTTCAGAACACACTTTGCCATATCATTCAGAGCTTTATATTTTTGTTGCCTCAGAGTCAAAAATGTCTGCCTACTCATATACTGACCACCTATTATTAATAAACAGTCTTAGGTATCAGGTCTGGAATATTGAGCCTGTTTCTATCACTTCTGCAGGACAACCTCCTGAGCAGTCCTCCTTTTCTATTTTTACCAATCTGGCTGAAACTAAAAGTAAACTTCCACCTCCTTTGTAGCTTTTTCTTCAGTCTTTTGTGTCATCATTTGTTTGTCATGTGACTTTTTGTGGGTCTACACTTGTGTTGTTCTTCTTGTGTGTTTTAGCCTTTAATATTTCACAGACTAAAGGATGGTGGTAAATGTCATTATTCTATTAAATTGTATGCAGCTGTATGAAATATATTGTATACAGTAGAAAAACACTGACTCTTTATAACCACCTTCAATATCAAAGACATGAGGAAATGCAGATGGTTTGTTGATAAAATGAATAGGACTTTAATTACTACACAATAATTGAAGGACTTGTGAAATCAGTAATAACCAGCTCTAAATGAGATCATTGCCTCATAAGGAAATATCACTACTCAGCCCACTGGCCTTCCAGCTGCAATACAGTAACTGTCATAACCAAAAGAGGGCCGTTAGGAGGCGGTGGGTGGCTTTGGACTAGACTTGCTCCAACAGGGAAAGTCCTATCTGCACTGACACACTGCAGAACGCAGACTCTCCGTAGGGACGAGGAGGAAACCTCAGAGCAGTATGGCCAGATTTGGAGTCCGCGATGAGTCAATGCAAACAGGTGTTCCAATGATAACACAGGAGTTGGGGATTGTGAGAGTTGATGTAACTGCATATCTTGATAACCCAAATATTTTTCTTTTTTACTGGTAATATCTGTGAATCATTTTGGGTTGGATGTTGCATAGCACCTCTGTCATTGACTGAATCAGTTTAAAGAAATGCGAAGAATCAGTATTTAGGAATGAATAATATGCCTGCACTAGGTCATTAATGAATCTCTGATTTAAGCGCAGACTTGGATGGTCGAAAATTATGCCAAGACCCTTCTCCATAAATAAGATTCATTAAGACGCTGATAAATGCACTTTTCATATTATCGCTGTATTTTCTCATCAGGGCACTTTCTGAATGAATCAATACTGGTCGTGGTGGTGATTAGTGCGCTGATGGATCAGAGCCAGGGTGCCCTTTTAATGGTAACATTATCCATCAACATGACTCTGGATCACTCTTATTCATCATAATAGGTAAGGACATGGGCATATGGAAACCTTCCTTTCCCCGCAGCGTCATTAAGGTGACTGATTGTGGACATAGTCTGTCACTCCAGCACATATTTAGTCATCTTATGAAGAGAATTCATATTCACTTTCATTAATAAAAGCCTTGACCACACTAAAAGAAAGACCTTGTGAAAACATGAATGACCTTGGGAGAACATAAGTGTCTTGTGTTTCAAAGACACACACACACACACCTCCCCCCCCCCATACACACAGACACAGCATACTCCCTGTCACAAAAGCTATCACTGTGACAGATGACATTGACAGACAGATGCTGGAAAACAGATTTGCTCCTCTACTCCGCAGACATTTGTCTTGCACCCCCTGTTTGTTCCTGCATGGATCAAATAGAAGAAGATGTGAGCCAGATGCTAGACTGTCTGCTGACTAGACACAGTTATCCAACACTGCGAGTGAATCACATTTTCTGGCATTGTCCCTACGTTTTTCTTTCAAAAATTGTATACATTTAGCAACAGATCGCCTCATCTTGGGACTTTAAGGAGCCAGATATATGTGAAAAAGCATCCTAACAAACATCCCTTCTATTTAAGTTTATGTTCTGTTCTGCACTACACTATATATTCACGGCACAAACCAGTATGCATTAAATTTAACATTCCTGAAATGACATTACAAAATGGGTGCTCAATAATCTTAGAACTATTCAGAGGTACGAAGTCTGACATAAGGAAACACTGCCACCTTGAGGTCTTCAGTGGCTTAGCACATGTCAAACTTGATAGTAAATATTGGACTGTTTCTACTAGAGTCTTTCTGGAACCATATAACTCTTCTCTTTTTCAAACGTAAATAAGAAATTACAACTCTTTACTGTCAAAAATGTATATGGCAACTATAACTGTTGAACATAATACATTTCTTGGTAAAATATTTATCTTAGACTGTCACTTCCATTAAATAGCTAAATATATTTATTTCTTACAGCAGAGGCAATGTGAGGATTCCCACACCCTACGGATGAATCACAAGTGATGGATAACTACAAACACCTTTAGAGACCACCATATCCACCCATCTAAGTAATGTTACATCACTGACTGAGAGGAGATCATTAATTTCAACGCTGTGACATTTTTATGGCGTTGGCGAAATGGCTGAAAGGCTCCAGTAAAGCAGAGACAAAGACAAAAGGAAACAAGAAATTTGACAGAGACTAAGTGTAAAAGGATGCCATGAGGGCACCACGTTTCATTAGTTAGGGGAACATATGGAGTGCACGGTCTGAGTCCAACACACATCTGAGCCAGGGGGATCAAAGAAACAATGCTGTTTGAGGCCACTGGAAATACATCAAGACAACGTCCAGACAACAGCAGTCCCAAATCATAACGTTTTAGCCCTTACTTTCCTTCATTCCACATACTTTCTATCAACTAAAGTAATTCTAATTACAGCAATTTCCAACAAGTGGTTTTGAAAAAGGTGCTTACCTTTGGTTGAACATCCCTCTGAAGTTATAGTTTGCTCTGTAGTTGGGCATGGGCTTAGGATCCAAAGGCCGATAGATAGCTGGCTCCCCTCTCTTCATTGCCAGACCATTCAGCTCTACTGTGGGTGTTATACTGCCTGTACAAGTGCATATAAGAAAGACGTTTTAAACCTATGGATGTTAACCCATAATTGGTAAATTGTTTATAAGATCCTTACCAGTTAAATACAAATCTACTGTATTTAAAATGTAGCACAGCCGATAATGTAATGTAGCCGCTTATTTTTGTTTAAAATGCACAATTGACAGGAGATCTGCTGTAGCTCTTAATTTGCACACATCTTAATAGGTTAGCCAGCGTTCACGCAGGTTGCTTTGGTGGCCTGTGCGTGTGAGGTAATACGTGTGACTGAAAATGTGTATCATTCTTATTTGCTGTCAAAACTGAGGGGTTATTTTCCACATGTCTGTGTTTATGTTACATAGCCAACATGCCAATCATTTCTTAATAGTTAATAATGCCTACCTAATAACTTATTGACTTACAATTGTGCCCAATGGACAACTCAAACAAATGACAATGGCCTTTATGAAAAAAGGCCAGTTTTATCTGGTTTATTGTAGCTATTAGAAACTTCCCAAAACCACTTTTTAGTTGACTAAAATGTATTCTTATATAGCCACTAAAACACTGGATGACTTCACACATTTACTTGATGAATCAGAATAATGTGTCTGCAGTACCTGGGTTGCTGTTGATGTCCACTTTTGGGGAACGTGGAGCTGGCCTGGGAAGGATACTCTCAGCTAGTGCTTTGGCAGCAGTGGAGTGTTGGGCCTTTTTTATGCTGGTTCCCTCCGCTTCCCATACCTGCTCCCCAAGAGTCAACTGTACTGTAAAGATCTAGAACAGTAACACAAAGAAGGAAGACACACACTTTGCAATTTTCAAGACCCCTATGACATCAGCTGGATGGTTTTAATTGACCATCATAGACAATGGCAACAGTGCCAACTTAAAATTGAAGGCGAGCCTGAGCTAATATGTCATCAAAAAGGGAGCCGTGCTTGGGCATGGTGCACACTGTTAAGAGGCAGAGGGCTGCAAGTAACATTTAACTTAAGCACCGTCTTAATAATTCAGAAAAATAACACTTGAGATGTTAATCAAAAGCTGAATTTAAACATTTACCTTAGCATGTGCAGGGCCTCTCTCGTTGAGCAGCTTGTACTGTGGTTGGATCCTATTGAAACGGGCTAACTCATTCACCAAACACATTGGAGTTTTCTCTTTAGGGTTTGCCATGTTCTCCTGGAGTGGGCCTGTACACAGGAAACAGCAACACCACTGTACAACAATATAGTTTTAATGTAACAAATCCTGTGTAGTAACTGACTATGAAAATGTGGAAAACTACATAACTTAACATAAAAGTAACCTTTATAACAATCAACAATTCTTCATAAGTGTCATCTTTAGGCCAAGTGCCTTCTGCATTAATTAAAATATATTGATGCAGTGCATACAGACCATACTTTGCTTACGTAACCAAGGACAATAACTGTAGAAATAATTTACCATTTGAACTGACAATAATGATGTACCTGGTGATGAGGCAGATACAGGGGCATCCCCATATCCGCCTGCAGGAGCAGGGCAGCCGGATGTGGGGGCTGGGGCTGGGCCTGTGCCATTGACAGAGGGCTGCAGACTCAGAGATCCAGGGCTGGACAAGGCCGCTGCAGGAGCTCCAGAGGAGAGGCCAGGACCAGCCAGGGGTGCTGAGGTCTGTACTTTCACTTGAGCCATGCTCTTTTCCTGGAAATAGACACCCAAAATTAAAACATCTTATATACTATTACTAAGAAATGTTTTAATCATATCAGATATGTTAGAAAAAATGTAAACTGTATGTCTTTCTAGTGCAAGAGAAAGAAACATTTTGGATTTGTTTCTGTTCAGTTTCAGTTGGAAGCTACCGTGTGTAAGGCCAGGATAGACTTCAAACCGAGCAGCCCTGAGCCTATCTCACATTCTGATCCCAAGGCTAATACACCCAGACAATGAACCTTTATTTGAAAGAGATTTGCTCATGTTACTGCTGCTAAGCTCTCCGGAAAAAGAAGCAATCCTGTGATGGCCTGAACAAGACAGTGGACCTTTCATTGCCTTTTATTTCAAGCTGTTGATCATAAAAAAGCACAGATCACAACAGAACCCATAAATCTGCAATGCACTAATGTTTTACTAGATAAATGTTTCTGAGAAGATGGTACAAACACTACTACAACTGCAAAACACAATGCAAAGAATGTTTAATAAATCCACTCACATAGCAGCAATCAACAAAACTGTGTGGTGTTCGCGTGTTCTCCACATGTTTGGGTGGGTTTTCCTCACTAACATTAAAACATGCAGGGCGCCTCCTGGTGGCATTTGCAGACAATAAATTTCCCCACGAAAAACAAAAATTAATAAAAACATGCTTTTCTTTCCATTCAGAGGTCAGACAAGGGGTCAGCCACAAAGTTGAAACCCCATAGTGTAAAGACCAGATTAATAAATAAATAATAATCACTTAAAATGTCAATGTTGAAATAACTCATTTATTCATCATTATTTATTGGCTTTACATCGACTATAACTGACAAGTGCAGATACTGAACGTAAACAGAGTTAAAATCACAGCATGTAGTGGTGTCTAAAAGGCACAGGATAAGGGTATTTCTGTCACAAAGTGCATCAGTAATGCAATGGCATTTAGCTTTTACTTCTTCGAATAAGACACATCTTGTGTGCCCCTAGGGTACTCAACACTATACACTTTCTTGACCATCCTTGCAATGACATTCAAAGATACTTAAAAAAAATTGCACTCCTGTATTTGAGTGTAAGCTGCTAAGTAATATGAAACGTTATGGTTGACTGGCAGAGAGAGCTGCAGGGCTGTCTGTCTGCAACCCCTGAACCTACACAGACTGAGTGTGCTTAGCAGAAAGCTAACGATACCAACACACAAACGGTCTTTCCTCCAAATGTCAGCTGCTGAATCCAATTCAAAAGAACCGGTAATTAAACATGCAATGAATATTTTGTCAACCTGATGTACCACATTGCCTAAAAAATATTTAGGCACCTCTAGCTACGCTAGTTTAGCCGGTTAAAGCTCATCGTGGCTGCACGGCCGAATACCCCATTGCTAGCATCTCCATATCGCCCCATCCTCCACTAATGTCTGGGCAATATCAATCCCCCGCAACATCCCACAAGGATTGACAACTGTGGGACGAATAGTCAAGAGACTATACGACTACAAAGGGACTATATTTAAGTGTACTTTTACCTTAATCCAGGGCCAGACCCCAGTTACACCTCCAACATTGGCAAACACTAAAGAGAACTGGATGGAAGTGGGGGCAGACCACCTTATTTGTCAGGCAAACTATGGAAATTAAACCGGATATTTACATTTCACGCTCAATTGAGATATTGTGTGTCTTTCGCTTGTGTGGCGAACAATGGGTTACCTTGTATACCTCTTACAAAGCAATGCTAGAGTAAGGTTTGACTGTTGAATGAATTTTCCACCCCCGCGCTTTTAACAATGGTCCCGTCCTAGTTTGCTTCCTCAGCAGTGCAACTTCATGGCCAAGACGAAACGACAAACTTGCAAACATAAGATATTGCACTTTAGTTATAACAAATTGTTTGATGTATTGATTTGCTATAGAACTAATATTGTGACATTGAAGTTGAATTTTCAAGTAAAGGACCCATCCAAAATACTTGAATATTGAGTGAACTAGCCATGCTCCTTGTAACAAAATAAAGATTCAGTGTTGCTTTAAAATCGCAGGCGGAAGACGGTATTTTCTGAATTCACTTTTAAGTAATGAGAACATATGTCTCGGAAGGCTGACCACCAGATGACGCTGACAAACTACTTCTCTGCACAGATTTTTCA
Organism: Perccottus glenii; assembly: GCA_024416835.2. Taxonomy (NCBI): domain Eukaryota; kingdom Metazoa; phylum Chordata; class Actinopteri; order Gobiiformes; family Odontobutidae; genus Perccottus; species Perccottus glenii. Next base: position 16,851,679 of record CM044558.2, read on the forward strand.
CAAATGCATTTGTAGAAAAGGTTAGACCTGAATCTCAAGAAAAAGGGAAAAAAAACATATCTCTTAAACCAAACTTTCTATATACAAATTGCCTATCCATTATGTAGGCTCGTTATTTTATTTCGACAAAGTTATAATAGATAAATCTTGGGTACATTCTGTGACTTAGTTATTTTTATGACTAGAGCAGAGATAATGCATCATAATTATAATGATCTCATTTTTAAATCTTCTCCTACTATCCACTGTAGGCCTACTCAATAAGTGCGTCATGTCTGTACAAGGAGCAGGAACAATTAAGTCACTTTCTTGTAAAAATATTAGGGCCTGCAGATTCTCTGAAATAACTCATAAGACAAAGAGGTAAACATACATTTAGCCATTTAGCAGCCGCTTTTATCCAAATAGACTTACATGTGGCTTCCATTCACCAGTGTTACAGCTGGAACACCACTGGAGGCAAGGTGGGTTAAGAGTCTTGCCCAAGGACACAACGACAGTATGAACAGTGGGGGAGAGCTGGACTCGAACCGCCTACCTTCCGGTTGAAAGACGACCGCTCTACCACTGAGCCCCTTACATCTTGACACATGTCTATAAATAAAGTAAAAGTACAGTATAATTTTTCATAAACCTTTAGCAGATTTTGAACAACCAACAACCAGTTTTGAATAAAAGTGAATTTTTTCTTTGCTTTTATTATTCATTATGAAAATGAACAGGCACCTATAACATGGAGCTTGCACATCCCATTACATATTTTCAAATATAAATAAAACACACCCTCATTAGTGTTGATCACTCACAAAAACCTGCAAGGTAAGAGTTGAACTACACTGAAGAGAAAAAACATGACACAATAGAACCCATGTAACATATTCACTCTTAAGCTTTTTCCAAACCAAACCAGACTAATCTACTGCCCACAAGGTGAGAGCTTGATGTCCCCATATATGCTGTTGTGACTGCATTTACACAGGTCAGCCCCTCCAGCTTTCCTCACAGCAACAGCAGACATACGGTTATCATGAAGCAAATAAAGATCATTGGTTATATAAATGTCTTTAAGTTATTATTATAGTTAAGATAGCTGTGTGCTGTAATAATCTCCTCTACAGTATAGAGCATCATCACATTCACTCATTCATTAAGCTTAAGAAGACCCTGGGGAAAAAAAAAAAAATGCAAATACAAGATGAAAAATTCAAGTATCTTTGACTGGATGGCGTTAAACTCTTTAGAAATGTAGTGATTAGAGCCCGAAATGACAAAGAGCCACACAGCCTCCAGATGTGAGGTTGATAGAATCAATTCCATAAACCATTACCACAGTTATGGAAAGACTAATAGCTGTCACAATGTCAGTAAGAAAAGGTAGGGTTTAAAATGGCATGCAACCACCCCACCAAAAAACTACTAAAACTTTTTTTAAAACCAATTACCAGTGTTTGACGATGACTGTACACATCCTAATCAGCATTCGATGCAGACTAACTTCTATTTGAAATAAAGCACTCCTATCATCATTCTCCTATAAATTAAAAGCATCTCTTGCTAATTTTTTTTTTTTTTTATCATCCAACAATTTATACACAATAGTTTTAAGCATGTTATCATTTTTTAACAACATAACAGTCTCTTTTGGTGAAAATATAGGTCATTTCAAAATATCTGATGGGTATCTTTTTAGAGGTGATCTCTTTATTGAAAAAAGTACCTGAGCCAAAACTCTGACCAGGGGAGAATCACAAAACCCTTGTTGTTGTGACTCTTCTTTTAGTCATTCACTACCATCTGAAACTCAAACACAGAATTAAATAAAAGATAAAATCGTACTGACCCATTTAAACACCCTCAACTCCAAGTATCAGCTAGTTGAAAAAAATAACAGTACAAAATAGACATTTAAAATCAGATGACAGAATTAAAGCACATTAAAAACAGATCGTGTGACAATGATCTCTCAAACATTCTTAAAATGGAAGAGAGGCTGTGGTACATCTTCAAGCCTGGACAGTCCAACTATGGGAGGTTATAAACTTAGGTACTCCATCATCAGTTCAACTCCCATCCTTACTATCATTGTGTCCGAAGGCAGGACATACTGCAAACGGCTCTCAAGTTGGGAGATGAACATTATGTTAACCTTTGAAACAGTGGTTACAAATCAAATCCACTTAACATTATAACTAAGTGGACTGTATACAGTGCAACTGCAAGAAAGGAAAAATTATGTAATAGTGCCATTTACTTTCACAGTGCATAAAATAGTTTTCTAACAAAAAAAAAAAAAGAAGATGAAGAATTTTTTGGGGATTATGATCATCAGATCCCTCCTGGAAAACAATTAGATTTGGATTTCTCTCTGTAGGCCCAAACATGCATCCATCAGTTATTATTGCACAACATAAGGACCTTAAACTGCACCCTCACACAAACAAAAACTAACAATAGGATAATAATTATCTATCAATCCACCTTGCTTTCTGCATTATTACCTTTTTGCCAAACAATTTGTCTTGGGTGCATTTAAACGTTCCTTTATTTTACAACTGACTAAAACATGCATCCATCCGCCCACGGGGGAAATGCAGTCAAAAGCATCCAGCGCATGGTGTGTCCACTATTCCAGTCAATGGTCAGAGTTCAAAGACTGAATGATTAAAAAGTGCTTTATGTAGTTCAGTAGGACTCCTTTCTTCTACAATTATTATAAAGTTTGTACATTAGCACGTATCATCTGTAAAAGCAAAAAAATGCATTAGCAATGTAACATTATTTCAGCTGTCCCTTTCAACTACTGTAAATGCTTACCATGATACCACCATTTTGTCTTCTTTGGATTTTTGTTACACGTTCTTACATAAAAGGAATTATCTGGCGGCCGTCTCTGCAGAAATAAAGGATTTATTTATTCACATACAATTTACAAAAATCATACTTGATTATTTTAGTTGGTGAGACCCTACCTTTTCTTTGCAGCTTGACAACATGCTGATAATGCTAAGACAAACTGATTGCACTGAGAGGGCTGGCGACCAATCTTCCGTTAAAATAGATAGACAAATGTGACCATTGCTATAGACATGTGGATGGACAGGTATATTCTCTCCTGTGAACATGACCTGCAACAAAGAAGAACCACAAAAAATATGTTTTTACAATTAATAAATGTTTCATGGCACGTAATTCACAAATAACTACATTAGGCACATAAATACAGAAGTTCAATGATTTCAGTCACTACAGCCTAGTCGATGTTTGCCAAAAGTGTCGTAACATTCCAAAGGTGGATGGTTAACATTCCAAAAATATTTCTAGAAGAAGCTGAACCGATTTCTCCTTGTGTGGCATGAATACTTTTCCCCTCAGTAATTTTTTTTTCATTGGATCACCTTGTAAATTTGCTACTTTGCTAACTCTCAATGAAAATATAATGCACATTATCCAGTAAACTGATTCAAGAGTCGAGAGCAGGATGAAGTTAAAGGGAGTTTGATGAAAGACTGTGGTCCCAAAGCAGAACGATGGTGGGAGTCCAAGTGAGTAATGCAGTGGTTAATGCAGGGTAACAATAGATCCAGGCAGTCTGGCACCACATGGGGCCTCCCAGGGCAGGAGCTGGACATTAGGTGTGTGAGCAGTTTGGATGTGGACAGGATAAATGAGAGATGAGGAGCAGACAGCAATAATTTTGAAAATGACAAAAAGTCTTACTCTACATTAAAACACCACTATTATGTTATTCCTATTGTTTTACAGAAAGATGGGAAGGCTTTGTAGGTTGTGGGTGAGCACCTTCTCACTGACACATTTCTTCATTTATACTATTTTTAGGCACATAGGCTCCTTCATAAGTAAATGAAGACTGTTGAGTTTACTAATCCTGTCAAACACATCTTCAGTTGCTGCCGATTTGTTTCTCAGTTTTTTCTAAGCTTTTATTCAACTGCTGAGTCAGCGTGGTTAATGTGATTATTTTATTGATGGCATCCTGAGATGTACTGATCTCTAGTGTTTGACTGTGTTTGGAAAAAAGGCCCCTCTCTCTACTTTTCCTTTAAAAGGGCATGTCTCACCATTTTAGATGATAGACTAAACAGTTGATATGGCATATAAAATATCCTGCTTACCTGAGGTGAATCAAAAGGATAACGACTACTAAATTTGAAAAGCAGTTGAAATTTTTCTCCTTCGTATATTGTGCCAGTGGCGCCCTCCATATCTACAATCCACCTAAAGAAAGAACAGATATAAACCAGTATTTAACAAAGTTTGTTAGGAAAAAGGTGTGTTGACAGAGTGTATGTTCCAGCCACAGTAAGAAAATGCAAATGAGAACAAAATGCTTTAGTCAAAATGTGTATCTTTGGCTACAGATTGGATATAAACTGCTGGTGGAGTTCATGACCTCTAGGCTTTTTATTGTTAACAATCAATAAAGCCTTACATCAGCTGGTAAAGTGTCACACACCACACTGTTGTTTTTTTTTTCCTTCTTCTGTATCTTAGTACAACAAACATCTTTAGCATTGCTTGTTTTAAAACCATAATTTACCTTTGTTTGTGTATTTCTAAATCTACATCTATCATCATTGATAATGACCACCAGAAGAGAGCTGACAATGGTGCAGTGGGTTTGTAATCAAAGGTTTTAGTCTGAGTCATTCCAGTGACATTCAACACCCTCATTGGTTCTGACAATGATTTAGTAATAATGTGAAACTTTATTAATCACAAAAGGACCAAAACTATTTTTACAGAATTGTACTGACTGAGCTGCTGGATTGGGTGTGTTGCTCTGTAGCACATGATGTCAAACACAGGGTTTCATCCTGGCTTTTTGTTCAGAAAGACAGTTTGCAGTAGTCTGTATGTATTGTATAAAGCTGCATTATAAATGGTTTGAACCAATGTAATGGTTTTTAAGGTGATGTCTGTTCACAAACCTCAGAAGGAATATGATGGTTGTTTCACAATTTCTGACCTACAAACTAGTAGCTGTAGGGACTAGTTGCTGTTGTTTTAAGTTCATAGCCATGTGTCACTTTTAGTTCAGCCTTGGACAGTTTAGCATTTAGGCCTCCATATGAGGTCACTGTTACCCACTTAATGCCCAGTGATCAACGAGCTTTCCCATTTTTCTCTGAGGGTTGACACATACAAACAGCTATCGGTGAGCTATACCTGATTCATCCTTCACTGAATACAGTCAAGGACACAGGACGACCTGCACGAACTCCCCCTAGCATGGTGACAAAAATAACAAAGCTAAAGTGTATATGCAGTATAAACCCATCTACTGCTGTGATCTCACACACAGTACAGCGGTACAAAGTGTATTTTGTCAACAGAAGTCATCAATCTGAAAACTAGTGCCATCGTACGCATGTGTGTGCCAAATAAGCTGCTTCCAGTGTTTATTTTATTTTATTTATTTATTTTTATAAATTGGATAAGGCTCAACTGAATGTCAAGGAGTACTGATCCCCTCTGCTGTCACCTGAATAAATGTTTGACCTTTCCACCTGTGAATTTGACCTGTGAATGGGGACAACAGCACACCCATACATACCATGCAAACCTTGGGTATTGGCTCAACATAAAAGCCAGCTAAACTGGTTCGGAAACATGTCATGTGAAACACTTTCCTGGAATCCTATGACGAAACAACTCTATATAAAATTAGAGGCACGTACTGTGTCGTCAAAACAGCAACATTACCAGGGCAGAATCATTCCGTCAATTGATATCAGAAGGAGAAAGTAGAAACAACCTATGAAGTTAATATAGAGATGCCCAGACAGAAATGTCAACTAAGCAGCTCTGTTCCTTGCTACCCTAGCCCGACAAGTGCAGGCCAGCTGATTAATACTTTATTGGAATAAACAGTGACACAGACACTACAGACACCACACACACACTACTGAGGGAACTGAGCAGCCACTCTGTTATAACCCCAATTCTTACTTCTCAACACTCACTCCGGATGCAACCAGAGCTTTCCTTTTATACATGTACAAAAAATGGGCACCAACAATGGCTTCTCAAAATTACATAAAGATAATATTAGGATTGAGCTTAATGGACACAATTACTATTTAGAGTAGGTCATACTTACTGTGTAATGGTGTTTTGTACACTTTTCTCGTTGAGCGTCATTCCTGGGGGTGGATCATTTTGCAGGGCTAGTAATTCCTTCTGTAACCGTTTCTGTGTGCGGAAACGGGACATAAATTGAAACTTCCGTCTGATCACAAAAGCAAGATTAGCGTTAGTTAACTTCAGATTTGCTGCTAAGCTTCAACGTGGATTTTCAATGAAACCATCACTAACTAAATGTGGCATATTGAGAGTGTTATGCCTTACTTAGGCGCTGCACCTGTTCAGCTTAGGAGGAAACAGAAACTAGCCAATCTGCTGCGCACTGTCTGTTAGCTAGCTAACATCAAATCCAGCCAGAACGCAAAAAAAAACAACGACAACCACCAAAATATCACATAACATCGCACTACTGAAATATTCACGCATGTGTATGAACAACATAAACACTGTTACACACAGTAGTTCAGAAATAGGAAGCGAGAATCAATGCTAAGGTTGTCTTAGTGTTGGTGATGATGGGCTAGTTACTTGTATTGCTAGCAGAGACCTAGCGCTAATTGTTGACAGCTTGGTACAAATAGCCTTGTTTTTTAGTCGATAACATAACTACAAGTATATGGTTATATATTTATATAGAAACAAATTACTTTTCTTAATAGAGCAATCTGGGTGATATTGAATTTTAATACGGGACCGCTGTCAAATATATCTTACCTGCATCGACGCCATGATGGAACCCCTACATCAGTGCAGAGTGGAGCACTGTACGTCAGGAAGTCACGTGACTAAAGTTGTTTTGTCAGAAGACAACAGTCGAGGGACACCCACGTATTGTCAAAACAATGGATTGTAAAAAAAATCCATCCGTTGTGCATTTTTTTCCAAGGACCTTTAAAAGGGCTTTTTCTAATAAAACAAAAGAACTCTCAAGTATAAGTAGTGATCTTATCAGTTGAAATGCTCTTATCTGTGTATTTAACGTGTCTCCCAAATTAATGGACAAATTAAAATTAGATTTAGACAAGTTCTGTTAAGTTATAGGGTAGCTATAGTTAAGGCTTACATAACTGGATATTGGTAAACCGCGTGTTTGACATCAACTCTGTCAATGCAGGATTTGGATGTGTACAACCATGGCATTGGCGTTGAGGTAGGGTGACCATACATCACGTATTAGCCGGGACAGTCCCGTTACAGGGGGACAGGGGGGACCTGTGTTTCCCTCTTCCTGTCCCGATTGTCCCGTTTTTTGACTGTCGGTGGCAGTCAAAGCCAAAGCAGCCTCTGTACAACACGTTTGTCAGTAGACTGTCTGTGCGTCAAAGAGTTGCCACGGTTACGGCAATATTAACCAATTGGAAAAGATCAACAGTTTTCCACATGTCTGTAACTCAATACTGATTGGTCCATTTACGTACTTACGTATTTATGCCAGAGGCTATTGCCAAGCGTCCCTTTTCCAGCTTTCACCGTTTCAGTCGGTCATCTGGTCAAAATTTAAAAAAAAGTGTTTACCAGGGACTTGTGACTTGGAATCGAGTCAACTCGAGTCGCTATTTTTATGACTTGTGACTTAAAATACTTGAGACTTGACTCGGACTTGGAAGTTAAATACTCGGGACTTGACTTGAGTTGAGACACGACTTGTTAATCACATTATGTTTTCAGTTTGAAATAATTTAAATATATAAATTATTTTTATAATTAAAGTTGACCGAGCTGGAGCGCAGGCTGAGAACATAGATTGTAAATCTATTCTGAGAATAGAGTTGTCATGACTGGCTCACGACACTATCGTCAGCCATGCCCTCTCGTACCTTACACACTACGCCCACTTAGATCAGATATCACATCAACATGTCAGCCGGAGGGGTACCGAGGGTCATCGTTTTCGGCTTCAACAATTATTAAGATGGCAAAAGGCGAACAGCGTTGCAAGACATGCAACATTAAAATCACAAACAGCCAGACTACCACCTGCAATTTTGTCCGTCATTTGAAGAGACATTCTGCCCAGTAAGTGCTTGTAAATTTGTTAATGTTATCTGGTTAGTTGGTAGTTAGCTAATGTAATAATAGCCAAAGTAGCCAATAGCCATTTACCCTCATATCGTGCTGGGGACTAATGTGGACAAAATCATTTTGATTTATTTTTTAACGAGACTTAGCTACTTTTCCTAAGTTTGCCACTTGAACACACACACACAGAAAAATGACTCGATTCTACAATGTTAAAGGGTTAGTTCACCCAAAAATGAAAATTCTGTCATTACTTACCCTTAGTCGTTCGACACCGTAAGACCTCCGTTCATCTTCTGACACAGATGAAGGCTCAGACAGGCCTTCATTGACAATGTCATTTCCTCTCTCAAAACCCATAAAAGACACTAAAGACGTCGTTACAAAGCCCATCTCACTACAGTGGTTCTACAATCATTTTAAGAAGCGGCGAGAATAGCTTATGTGCGCAAAATAAATAACGACTTACACATGACTTGACCTGACTTGACATAGCCTGTGACTTGACTTGCCCAGGAAAAAAAAATACTTGGGACTTACTTGAGACTTGAAAGTTCAGACTTGAGACATGCACATGCGAGACATTCACATTGTTTAGAAGCCTCAAGTTCTAAAGATGTAGCATAACTACCGTGAACATTTAGTTTAGTTTTAGGATAGTCATGCTCAGTGACAATTATTGGTAGAGCATACTAAGTAAGTGTCTTTAGGCTTAGCCCCATCCAAGGGTCGCCACAGCGAAATAGTTTGTATGAGTAGCTTGGCAATGTTTTTTCACCGGACGTCCTTCCTGACGCATCCCAGGCTTGGGAACGGTACAGACTGGGACTGTGGTTGGAGTAGCTACCCAGGGGACTCGCATCTGCACCCAAACATGGTGTGCTAACTTCTCCGCCACATAGGAGCAATTATTGGCATACATATTCCATAAAAGGTTGTGTATGAATAAAGCAGTAATGTAACAAATGCTTCTCAGGAGCTCACCAAATAGACCTTTATTTAGATACAATGGTGAAGAAAGATTTGTTGATTAGCATTTACCACAACCAGGACAATCAAAGCGGCCTGCCCAAGTTCTGAAAATTAAACATTTAATACTAATAAAATAATGACAGGAAGTTAGGTGCAAATAACGATAAACAAAATAATTGTGATACAATCTTGTTTTATGATGTACACCGCAAGCAAAGTTAAATAATCAAAAAATCTAAAAATGTTTCCAACAGCTACATAATGTCAATAACTTTAGCAATCCAAAAAGTTTGCAGCCATGAGCAGCTCCAGTGCAATCTCCGGGGCAATAGGGAATTCAGGGATTTCTGTTGAGCTGTTGGTGTAACGGACCTTGTAGGTAAAATACATGCAGACCTTGGAAAGGACATGAGAGGGAATCTCTCTGAAGTTCACTTCATTGGTCTCATTTTCTGCAAATTGACCTGCAGAGATAGGATTAATAACCCTTCATGAGAACCTTTATGCACAAACATAATAAACACACTGACTAAATATGTTATTGGACTACACATTTAAATCACATGCTACTTTGACCATATAATTACTTTTAAGGATGACTTTTATATCAGATTAAATTTCTCACTTTTATATGAATATTAGATGACATGGTAGTCACAATGCCATCAGATAAAACTAGATAAGACCAAAATAACAGGTGTAAATAATGCACAATGTATTTGTTAAAATTAATAGATCTTGCTATCATAAATAAACAAGACAGGCTAGCTGAAAAATCACATCAAATTGTTAAGTAGACAATAAAAGTAAGAGTCCACAGCCATTTTTCAAACTACACAAATGTTTCCTATGCATTATTGTGTAAAAAATAAAGTTTATTGAATATAAATATTATATTTATGCAATGTTTATTATAGAGGAATAAAGAAACTATACTGCTTTGAATAATGTTTAAAAAAGGAGGCTTGTTGTTTTCTGAATCCTCACCTGGTCCACTCAACATGGCTTTGATTGTCCCAGAAGTCAGAGCATGTTCTCGTTTCACTATGAATTCATGGCCATCTGAAGAAATCAATTTAACATACATGGCATCTGGGCCTTCACAGCCACCATAAGTTCTCTCTTCACCATCTGTAAGTCAACACAAACAGACATCCTTCAACAGTTGTGGGACAAACGTTAGGAGCAAAACACGTTTAACCAAATGTACTCTCTGGGTTAATTCCGAAATTAAAAACAAAAATATTCGTGGAACGTAAACATTTTAAATTATGTTATGATGATAGGCTATTCGATTATCAGTTAACTTACCCATGTTGTTTCAGTCTTTTGTCAATCCCGTGGAGATCATGGAAACAATATAGAACAGAAAATCAGAACAGAAAATCAAAACAAAGTCACCAAACAAGCATTTTTTTTTTTATCTAGGCTGCCATATTTGTCACACCAGTTACCAAAAACCATTCGTATCTACAAATGTATTGAAACAATCGCAAGTAGCTACGCTGTTTAGCATTAACCCTGATGCTATTAGCAATATCCTCAGAGAATGTTAACTAAGCGATCTATTGCCAAATAAATTTGACTCCGCACAAAAACGTTTCACTCAGTCTGTTACAATGTCACTTTGTCTTTGGTTTGTACCAAACACGTAACAGCTATATCACATTAATGAGTCATTCAACAGCCTTGTCATGAATAGCCACAGCTAAGTTGCTTGCAATTTCCAAAAACACGATTAAGATCTATTCTTATTTTCCGTTTTGGTCCTTGGACCTAGGTATATCTTTCTGGAAATGTTCAAAACAACAACAATATATAAAAGATGTGCGAAGATTTCATACCAATCAGGCGATTACAGGGAGGAGAGTGCGTTTTAGCCACCGTTAGCCGTAGGCTTCTGATGTCCGGAAGTGCTTTCAGAAACAGTGCGGGATAAATGTCTTCCGTAGAATGAAAATGAAAGAGAGAATTATCCGTTCCACCTATGGCAAAATAATAACGTAAACTATACTTTCTGTATGTTTGTTATACTTTTAACTTCTGTGGTCATGTGTAAAAATATATATATATTTAAAATCTACCTAACTGCAAAAAATATATATCGATTTAAAATAAATAAATACAAGGAAATTAATATGTGGACAAATTATTAAAATATTGCGTTAGAATAATAACTTTAGGTCAAGATTAGAACTAACCAGTAGCCTGCGTGTAGCATTTTTAATGTGACTGTGTGTCTAATATAAGTCTAATACAAATTGCTTGACATTGCTTTTTATTTACTACAAATTTCAGTCCTGTAGATGGCGCCTGTGTGTTAGGATCATGACGAGCATACTAGTTATAATATGACTGGTTGTGACAAGGGAGAGCAGGTGTTGAATGGACACAATTGACATATTTCGCAACCCCCATAAATCCAAGTTCAGAATGACATTGAAAATATAATTTTGTTTCATATTTGTAGTAATTCCTAACAAAAAAGAATGTGAATGGAGTGCAGTGAGTAAATAGAGAGATAGTTTTAGGTTTTAAATCGGAGAACAGTTCAAAATATGACTTTGCCCTGATGCTTCCTCAAGTTCTTTCATGAAAAGTGATGACTGTTGAAATGTGAGTCTTTCAAATGGTTGCAGAGTTATATGAGCTGCGACATTATGAGTACAGTCCGGAGTATGCTGTTTGACCTAGGTGTGCCTTATGCAAAGTGTCCTAGAAACATCTCACATTTTATTCAAACAACTTCAAAAATAAAACAAGTACATATAGAAATAGCCAATTTATCAATAGATAATTTATTTTGTCCTTTTTCTTTTTTTCTTTTTTGTTGTCTGAACTTTTTTTTATTATTAGCTACACCTGGAAGTGGTACAAAGGTCAAAGAAGACAAAAACGCTTGTTTGCACTTGAGAGTCATGTTTATTGACTGTGCAGCTACAGTTTCAACATTGACATGGACAGAGTTAACACCTGTACCAAAATTTGTCTTAGAGCAATTCCAGGTTTAACCATGCCACTAGGGTGTTTTCAAGAAAGTTCTGGTTATTTCTGACTGTTGAGAGATTAGACACATTCACAAGTAAAAACAATCACTGACCTTCATTCCCCCATTACACTGTTAGTGCTTATGATCAGAGCAAGTGGGCAGCGGCAGTGGCTTTGATCTCTGTCTGATATGACCCACCCCACAGCAGCTGCCCACAGCTCTATTTTAGGGAAGGCTGCTGTGGGCCTTTACAACAGGCTTCCTTAACACACTTATTCAAACACAATACATGCAAACACACTACTACATGCCATGCCCAGTGATAACATCCAGCCCTGAGACACCTCCCTGTGAACACAGAGGCCAATGAAAGTTTTACCAGTTAACTTGTTAACATGGTAATTGTTCAGGCTCCTTGGTATAATTATTCAATGCAAATAATCTAAAGGTATACCATAAATCAAAATATTGTTTCATTGTTAATCATAGAATGGTTAAAGTATGAAAAGAATGTCTTCCATTAGAATTCCAATGCTTACTCCAATAGCAACAATTCACTGAACCAGTCAAATGTCAATAGAGAAGATCATGAACATCACAATGGCTCTCTAAGCCATGAATGAAACCAGGTCAGAACTGAAGACATCAACCCAGGGCAAGAATTGCTTTGGGCAATTCTTTTATCAGAAAAAACGGAAAGGCTTGTCACAATGAATTTGAGGCTAATATGGCTCCTATTCTGTTGATCCTTCAAAGAGCAGAATCTGCAATTGACCAAAAGTAGGGCATATACAGATCTAGTATCAGAGGTGGGTAGTAACAAGTTACAGTTACTCAGTTACATTTACTTGAGTGAGTAACTTTTTGAAAAAAAAAATACTTTGAGGAAACGTTTTACTGCACTATACTTTTTACTTTTGTAGATTTGTGAAGAAGTAATGCTACACTCAATAAGTTACTTTTTTTTCTTATTATTATTCTTTACATTCTATGCTTTATTTTTGCCGAAGAGATGCCGCCAGTAGATCTACCACAACAAGATCTACGACTGTGTTTCACCAATCAGACGTAGCCCTGCAGTCACATGACCAACACAAACTGTGGAGCCATTATGGCACAAACTCTTCACACGCAGCAAGAATAAAAACATAAAAAATGTCAGAGGCTACCGTCTCCAGTGTTGAAACTGAAGAGGATGACCAGCCCTGGCCTCATGAACAAAGCATGTTTGGCTCACACACAGAGCAAACAACAGCTGTACCGTTCAAATACAGAACTTCTGTAGGGATTGGTTTCAAATATTTTATGTTGTGAAAAAGTGAGATTTGGAAATTTTCTTCCTAATTTTTTATTTTGTAATATTTTTTTTATTTTATTATTTGAAAATACCAGAATTTTACGATCAAACAGTTACATAAAATAATTTTAACGCTACTCTTACTTGAGAACAATTTTAGGCTACTCTACCCACCTCTGCCTAGTATAATGTAAAGGCAAATTTGATATATTATAGGATTAAATGAGCAAAGTCTATACTCATTTTGATCTGCATAGCTCAAACATATATGACAGTTACGTATATTACTACTTGACTTGATAAACTGCATTTGTTCATTCCAGCTGCTACAAAAGCACCGCAAACTGCATATACTAGTGAGCACTGACTTACTCCACGGTCTATGCTCACATCTGACATGAGAGACTGTGAAAGACATAACAGCTGCTAAATTTCTAAATGCACTCTCAGTATTTTTACAAGCTGATGATTGATGATGTTATGCATAATTCATCTAAATTCAAAACAGGTCTTGATGTAGGTTTGCAACACTGGTGTAAAAAATGATTAAAATTGATCTATAGTAGTCAGAATGTTATTGTTTATTTTTATTTTCTTTTATCGTTTTCAAAAAACGCGTTGTGTCACTGCAGACATTGAGTGACTGTCCTAATGCAACAAAGACTAATGCTCTTGTTTGAACCTCAACAACATTTGGCATTTGTCTTCACATGAGTAGATTAACACAACCTCATGTTTAAAGTATTTGTCTGTTCATGTCATAAGTGTTAATGATCCAAAATGACAGAAATGTGCTTTAAAACAATTAGACGCACATATGGTTAATCCTGGATGCCAGTGTGATAGTTTTATGGTTTTATAACTAAGATTTGTTTGTGTATATAGACTTGAAGGGATGCTAAGCTAGCTATGCATGGCATGGGAAAGGGGATAGGGCTAATACTGATGTCTGTGCAACCGTTTTGAAAAATGGTCTGGCCACTGATATGCCGGTTTGCTGCTTACAAGCCTTAATCCAATTTTAGAAGCACAAGTGAGTTGCATTTGAGTTGAGGGACAGTTAAATTTATACAAGTGACACCTCATGCTCGGAAGATGCCAGAGTCGGTGATGTGTTTTTCATTTCTGAAATGTTGTCAAATGTCATGGTAGTTTTTTCGTCCATTCGCACTCACCATACACTTTAAAAAAAAAAAAACAGTGACTGGCTGTATAGTTAGTGCTTTAGGATTAAGTAGGCCTATAAAGAGTTCATTTTTGTTAGATGCTAACATATGCTCTCCAGTGTTGCAGAGGCACTAACCCTGTCACCAAGTTGTGTTAACTGACTATGATAAAGCGATAAAACACATATGGTTTTGTTTTATATTTATCCAGCAAAACTTGGTGCAACCTAATCTTTCCCATCATGCTTTGCCATATTAGAATAGTAACAGCGATACTCTACACTATTACTGACAAGTTGGAGTTTAGGCCCATAGGAAGAGTTGAGACTGTACACTCATAGAGGCTATTTCTTCTTATGTGCCATGAACAAAGTAATGTGATAGCTAACTGCCAGATTGGTATTAAACACAGATATAAATGTAACCGCTTGAGGAGACAACTTATCAAAACTCCCTGACTCTCAGGGAGCAGAGGGCAGAGCAAAGTGCATAACATTGCGTTGCAGATTGAAGGCAGGTGCCACTGCTCTGTAACGCAACACTAATCCGAGGCTGATCAGCAGTGGAAACAGTACAAACTGACCCGAGACAAACCAGGGCATCTGCCTGTGCACCCACCACTAATGTGAGAGCCCGATGAAGACACTTTGATTTCATGCCTAGTCTTTTCCCGCTGGATCTCATTAGGGAAAGGTCACGGGGAGGCCCTCGCCATTGGTATAGGAGGCCAACGGAGCTGAAATAATAAACCTCAGCAATACACAGAATCGAACATGAGACTGGAATTTTAAACGTTCTTCTGAGACAAGCGGAAATCCCTACGACAATTAGTTGAATATCAAAAATAGAACACACTGTTTTAGTTTGGCATAACATCTTTATTGTTATACACATCTCCAAAGACTTTGCACAAATCAGTGGGGTATCATGAACCTTGAGATATCAAAAGTCGCCTGCAGTTCCTTATTATATTATTAATAGCTACTCAAACAAAGAACATCTGCCTTTTTCTTTCATATCCCAAACAGGACATACATTAATACCAATCAGAAATAAAGTATTTTCATTTTTCACTGTCAATCATTACCATGTGCATTACATTACCAATTACAAACAATATTTATATATCCATTGTCAAAATACAGGTGTGCAAATTGTTAGAAAAATACCAACTCATACCAGATTCTGTATTGTGCTCTGTAAAAATCCATACAAATGGTATAGAATCATCTATATATAAAGATCTCCATCATGTAATGTTGCATTTCAGAAAAATATTCAATAAACAGGCTGTTCTGTTAACCTTCAAAATCTTTATTCACCTTGCTTGGGTGAAGCTGGGACAAAAAGATAAAAAAAATAAAATAAAATAAAAGTGTGTGGTCAAGGACATGGTGCTTCCTCTTGCATTATGCCATTGAGTGCAATAGCAGCTGGATCTATGACAATTGAAATAAAATCCAGTCAAATATATTGGCCTGCATTGACTAAGTATGGGCCCTACTAGCAAAATTCATCAGTTTAAGTTTTTCTAATTCAAGATGGTGCCCAATTTTACCTACAACAGTCAAGTTCAAAAAGTAAATTGCACCAAAGTAAAGCGTAGCCACATTAAAGCCCTTTTCCATGATGTTTACGAACCACATAAGTAGTTTAAATAATAATCTTCATAGCAATGACAGTATGTCAGTCACCAAAGTTACTGCCTCTAAAAGAATCAAGAAACCTCATGCTGGCAACAAAGGCTGCGACTGGCTACAAGCCCAGAGCATGATTCAGGTGATGACAACAATCAGAGCAACCCTATACACATCTAAATTAAGACAAAGATTGCATTATACCCCGCTCCCCTATACCCCATTCACTTTATCTTCTCTGAGGTAAACAGCATTACTGTTAAAGACATAAAGGCTTCTCTCCACTTCCCCCACTCTCTCCCCAAGACCTCAACCTGAATAAATTCACCAGCATTGTTCACTGCTGACCCAGTCTCACAAGCATGCAAGCAATGTCGGGCCTAAGAAAGCATGTTATCGCTGTAGCGATGAAAGAATAAAAGGAAGGAATTATGGTATCAACATGTATTAACAATACAATGACACATTTATCCTTCTTATTTAATAAATAACAATAAGACATTTGCTGCATTATTTCACAGAACAAACTTTTACAGCTTGAACCCAATCAAACACACCATCATGTTATAATTTAAAATTCACTCACAAAATAAATGAGACAATGTTTCTTTTATATCATAATACAAAGTCATCTTTTGCCAAAATATATTAAAAGATTTACCTTTAGATCAAAATAAAACATAGATTGCACTTTCATTAAAATAAACTGATTTGTTAGAAGTAAATTTCTGGGAACAGATTTCCTTTGCCACTACACGTGTATGATGGTAGGTACCCAACATTCAGAACAACAATGAATAAAATAACAAAAAGCATGATTTGAATCTGTACCATGCATGGGGAGTGCGAAGCAAAGTGTCCTGGGTTACAGTAGACAGAGCTCAAGAAAACTGCAGTGATGAGTGAGTTAACAGAGTAAGACTGGCTAGTGACCGTACTAGCACTGACTGACTGACCGACTTGTGACGGCCAGATCCCTGTAGCGAGTGTGATGAAAATGCTCCGCCGAAAACCCCAGCATACTGCAATTGTACCCCACTCCTCTTACAGCTGCTGGGCTCACGTCTCCCCATCAAAACGTCAGACAGCAAAATAGAAAGGCAGCTGTTTGCTCCCGTCATCTAAAAGTGCATCTCTGTACTCTTCCAGCAAAGTCCGTCAGCCTACTGCTATATCTGCCAAGGCAGTGGAAGTGGGCTTGGATCAGCACATGTGTGGGTACTTCTCTTTTTCAGACTGTGTTTGTTTGGTTTTTAAACTTTTTTTTTCTTTAGATTTTTTGTATGATCTTGGTAGACACCTCATCTTTAGTCGAGCCCAAGAAAGCACTAATTCACGGGACTGGCCTTTTTCAAAAACTGGCTTATGCCAGGCTGATGGCAGCTTCCTCCATTTGCCTCATCTGCGGATTCCTAAACATCTTGCGGCTACCCCCATGCCTCACTGGCGCCCATTTTCATTTTCAAGGCCGGTGATGCAACTGTACCAGTTGCCATGGTGCTCACTGCAACATAAAACAGGCTCAGTTAGTTTTGACACTTATTATTACACTTAGATTATGTCTCAATTTTGCTTAAAACAAGTAAAACAATTACCTCAAAGATTATGTCATCATGTCAGAAAATGAACAAATATAATTGCAAGGCCAATATTGAGTAGCATTACCATAGCAACAAGGATAGAGTTAGGACCCTAAAAAACATAACAAGGCAACAAAAGGATCAGATATGAATTCATAATTGACAACAAAACCAACCTTGAGCAAACAAAATCCTGCAAAGTGACTGATACTTAACTGCTTCTACTCCATTTTCTGCAAGCTCCATACTGGCTTTCTTTGTGTCAGCGAGGCTCTTTGGCTTTAGAGAATCTTGCTTCCTGAGTTTCTGGTCACTCTTGCCTTCCCGTACAGAGGCTGGCTTTTGGGTCAGTGTACTTAAGTATCTGGGGGTTTGCGGGGGCAGCCGGGCCAAGGCCAGTGCACTTGGCTCTTCTTCTATATCCTCCTCAGGGTCTGGAGGTGGCGGGATCCTTGTTGGGGTTTTAACATAATAACTGTGGTACTCTGCATGGAGCTGGCCGTTGACTGGAAGAGTGGAAGGCTGTGGAGGTGGAGCAGGTGCTGGGACAGGCTGTTGGACTTTGGCAGCTTTTGGTGGAGCCTTGGCTTGACCTTCAATGCCATCAAGTACAGTTGGTCTTTCCTCTTTACTGAACTTCCTGCTTGGCCGTTCCTCTTTACTTGTCTTCTGACTGGACTTCTCGTCTTTGCTAATCTTACGGGATGACTTTTCGTCCTTGCTGGTTTTGCGGCTGGTGCTGTTGGCGGGCTGGCTCTTTTTTTTGCTGGACTGGGGTGAAGGGGGAGGTGTGCCAGTGGGGCTGGTGGCCACCGAGTTGGGGGGAGTGGTACCCTTACGGTAAAAGTGGGGAGAATCTTTTGGGTTCTTCTCCTGCTTTTCAACAGGAACCTCTTTTATTTCAACAGGCTCTTTTGACGGCTGCTTCAAATAGTCCGGACCTGCACAACACACAGAAAAGAAGGGAATATACCTTAAACATACAACTCATATCTGGCATATAACTTGCAGTCCAATTTCTCTTTATTATACACATAACTTTAACTAAAATTGTGCTGTACTGTATACTGACCAGCAGTGCAGCATAATATCAGAGGTCAGATAAAGTCCAATAATAACACACAAGATTATACAGCCACTGTCCGGGAGCCAGATTATGAAAGAGCCCTTTTATTGTCTATCCATCCTGCATAAAATGACAGTTGTACAATGTGAGGATAACTATATGATCTTTTTTAAGAGAAGACTGTGGCAGAGAGAGTGGAACAGTGATAAAGAACCTGATTAATGCAGGGTCACAAACACCATTTCACTTGGATTGGCCACCTCCGCTGACTCATCTTTATCTTCACTCATTATCTGTTACCAGTATGTTCTTTTCCTGGAAAGGCCTACAGACAACTGATTCTGTGTAACTAGCCAGCCACATGGCTTTTTGGGAATGAAAAGACCTGAAGGAGCAATCATGTCTATATGTGTGGGAAAGCACCTAGTTAATAGACTAGGGTCAATGACACTACTCTAAATCATTCACTGTGTGTTAAAATAAGGCATTTAAAAAGAGCCGTCAATAATGGCTGGATATGAATATGGTTCATCTTGTTATTGTGTAGTGTACAATGCTCCATCCTCCATTCTGAAAGGAATATACATTAATTTCACAATGGCCACAACAACCTATAGGACCCACAACAAAGACAAGGGAGATCTGCAGGGCTTATTATATGTGATTGGTTTCATTTCACACCATAACTAAATAAGAGTTAAGGCTATATGGACAGGCCTTAGCTGTTTCCACACTGTTAAGGGGTAACATTACCTCTGAGGATTTTCATGCATTTTCAACATGCCAGTAAATGACCACTAGCCAACAGACAACAACAACCACTACACCACTTGTGTAATACAAACTCCACTACAAGAAGAATGAAAGAAAAATATGGGCAAGTGCAGCCACTTAGTTTATGTCTGGCAGCACTCTTTATTACATGAATTGTTGAGGAGATATTTTAGCATGTGAGGATCCTCTCCTGATGAGTGAGATTTATTACAGAAGTGCTCTAGCGGGGAATTCTGCCAGGTCAGCTGGAACATGTTCTAGGACTCAATTACCCAAATGGCTGTGGTGTTTCTTTCATCTAAACATTGATCAGGTGGGCTAAGTCTAACTTAAACTGGCATCAAGCAGTCAGTACAATCTCACCTAAATAAAAACAAATAAAACAACAAGCATTTCAAGCAAGTCACCTTTGACATACACTTGCACAGATATCGATAAGTAACAGTCGTTTAGGTCCAATCTTGTTGTTTTCTCTTTGTAATTATTACCACACAAGCACCTATTTAAATTACAGTTGTCAGTTCTGTTTATGTTAATCCATGGCACATTTTCTGCTCCAATGGACTCTTAACAAAACACACACACTGGAGCGCGCACACACACACACACACACACACCCTGCCCTAACCCCTGCTGACCTTAATATGAATTGTAGCAAGAGGGGACCTAACAGTGGGCATGTGTAATGGAGGAGGGAGTGTAGAGTGACTGCATTATATCCAGTAATCACATCTGTTGCCCTAATACATAAAACTGGTTCAACAGAACATTCACAAGGAACAAAATCTAATAATATAAGGTTGTGAAGTGCTAGTAATTTTCTAAGATGATAAACCTATGGCTGCTGCTATACAAATAATGACAGGTCACGTTTAATGCCTTGCTTAAACATCCCTGTCAAAGGAAAAAAAATTATGAATGAATAAATATATCCTAATGCCACCTGTTGGCTAGAGTGTATAACTGCGTCCATATGTCAAACACAATATAATGTACATGCTTATGAAAATAAATTTGAATGACTTAATTTGAGAGTTTTAGCTCACGAGTCTCATTCATACAAGAGTATGTATTAGGCTGTTCTGTGGGTTGTTATCGCAGCATGTTCTCTGCACTGTTAAATTTAATATTTATGACTCAATTTGTGTTTTTTTGTGTCTTTTCTTCCTACTCGTGCTGGCAGATGGGCAGAGGGGTGCTGGCATTGTTTGTTTGGATGACATCCACCTCTACATCCTCACTTGAACACACATGCGTATAAATGATGCACTCATATGCATATGCAAATCAGCATCCTTTGTCTGTGGCTATTGTGTTTTTTGCATAATCACTGTCTTCCTGTGTGGTTACCATATGCAAAAAGGGCTCTGGAAAAAGCTTAAGTTTTCAGTCACATGCGTTCAAATGTGACTTCTGCTGACCTATTATATGACACTGGTGTAATCTGAGACTACCTTAACAAGTACCCTTAAACTTAGGTAAAAGTAGAGTTACTTTAAAATGACTCAAGTAAAAGATCAAAGATCAAAATGCTGCTCTGGTCAGTGAAGTAAAGCCTGTAATATTACGTCTGAGATTTAAATAAATAAATGAAAGTTACTATGGGTTTACGGCACCTGGCATATTTGTCTGATTATACTCTATTGAGTCTAAAGTAGCAATGGGTAATCTGTATTCTTTTTAGATGTAGTAAAATGTAACTGAGCAGAAGTAACATTCGTTGTGCAAAATAATTTTATAATCTACTCTTAGCATACAATTTATTCAAAAAGTTACTTAACTAAATGTAAAATAGTAAAGTTTCTGCACATAGCTTTAAATCACTAATAGTGTGACACAAAGGAGGATATCTTTGCAGACCAGGCTGTGTCCTTAAAAGTTAGGACTTTAATTGCTGTCTTGCTCTATAACACCTGCTAGGGCTGAACGATATTCTGTTTTAACATCGATATCGCGATGTGTGCGTGAGCGATAGTCACATCACCGGAACATGCGATGTGAAGGGTAGTAGCCCATGGTGTATTAAGAGAACGGTAGCACCAGGGTAGCACACAGTAAACACGAGTTTGTTATATGGCTTGTTGCTGGGGTGACATGCACGTTCCGCATGCCTGCATAGTGATTGGTTTGCTGTGCCGCTTCTCACCGCTCACAGCCAACATTCACTGCCAAAAATGCGCGACGAAGAGGATCCGCCGCAAAAAAATAATTTTGTACCAAAAAGAAAGTCGAAAATCATCTATTTGGGACTATTTCGGCTACAAAAAGGAGGATGTTGAACACCTAACACCTCCAATAGACAAAGAGGAGGATCCACTTGCATGGTGGAAAGTACACAAACTAAGCTTTCCTCGTCTCGCCAGACTTGCCCGCAAATACCTGTGTATTCCTGCTCCAAGCTCGCTTCAGAGAGACTTTTCAGTACTAGTGGCAACATCGTCACTTGCCAATGAACCTGTCTCAAGCCTGCAAAGGTTGATAGACTTGTGTTCTTAGCTAAAAACCTTGAGTAAGCAAAGCATACAGCATACATAAGCATGCATGATCATAATCATGCTAAAGAATATTCAGTTTAGAAGTTTTATTTCATTTTGTTTAGCCATGATTATGATGATGACCAACACCGTTTTACTTTGGCACATTTGCTAAGAAAAGTTGACTTAAAAAGAAAAGATTGTTAACCAAAATGCTTATAAGTTGTTTTATAAAAAATATATTTATTTTAAGCTATGTTATAAACCCGTCAGGGGGGTTGGTGTTGTAAAGCTGCTGTTTAAAATTGTTGGTCTTTTCTGTTTACTGGAATATGTTCTCTAATCTGTTAAGAATATTTAATACAAAATATATTAAAGTCTTATTTCATTTTGTTTATTTCATATATTTAGCCATGATTATGATGACCAACACCAACACTGTTTTACTTTGGCTTTGGCCTTTAAGAAAAGTTGACTTAAAAGATTGTGAACCAAAATGATTATAAGTTGTTTTATAAAAAATACATTTATTTTAAGTTATATTGTTGTTAACCAATCAGGAGGGTTGGTGTAATGCTGCTGTTTTATTTAAAAATGTGTTCTGCTTTTGTGTTTACAGAAATGTTCTCATTTTGGAACAAAATATTAAGTGACCTTTTTGTCACTTGTAATGAAGCTTGCTTATTAATGAAATTATTAATATCAAGGAATTGCAATGATTGACTTTAGCCTGGATTGATGGCTCTCAATATCGCGATATATATCGTTAGGAAAAAGAATATTGCAATGTAATTTTTTTTCCAATATCGTGCAGCCCTGACACCTGCTGTCAATTTAAAGCACCCTCACTGCTTGTGCTTGGTTTCTTATAGTGACAGGTTTTTTATGGTGTCACCTGGTCCTTAGTGTACCCTGACTAGGCAGAGTGGCATCCCTACTGCCCTCCGCCCCTCAGAGCCCCAGTGTTTGGCTGAAGGAAGGGACAGCTGTTCTGCATGGGCCGAGTAGCACAATACTGAGCTCTTCTCAGTGCGAAAGGATTCCAGCTATGTCTCCGTTAGACACATCAGCCCCAAATATAGCCCAATTAACGTCAGCCCACAGGCCCGCCCTCTTCACCCTCACTGCTCTCCCTTCCAGGGTGTTGTGTGTAAACCAATCATAAAGGTCAGGGTCCTGTTCCCTGTGACCCTCTCGTAGCTTTTGAAGTACACACTCCCAATCTGGGTGATAATCTGCTATGAGTCTGAAATGCCAATTACAAACAACAAGGGTTTTAGAGCCCGGGTCGTTACCCTAGAGGACTTATAAAAAGCTGTATGAGTATGGAGATAAGTGGGAGTATTTCCACAGTTGAGGTCAACGCTCAGGAAACAGGGCTGTTTAGTTTGGTCAAGTCTTATCTTTTTGAATGCTGGACACCTGTAACACTGTATGAATGAGAACAAAAAGAGAAGAGACACAGGAGAACTTGTCCTTTGACGATTACTTCACTTTTGCCAGGAAGCGACAAATAGGGGCGAGTGTTTACAGAGAAATATTGGCTAACCTTGTGACAAAACTAGAAAAAAACTAAAATAGGCAATGATAAAGTCTTGATGGAATGTGAGTTATCTATCACAAGTGTTAATAAACCATGTCTAACTCCGAAGTGAACGCATGGAAAGTGGTTATTGGCTCTGCGCAGGTGCCTGTCTGGCTGGACTCACCAGCCAGACAGGCTGGTGCAACTTACGTTATGCTGCAGCTCAGATGTCGCTCTGCGCTGCACATTATTATGACATCGGTCAGTCATTGATGATGTGACTTATAAGGCAAAGACATCCAGGCGCAGACTTGTGAACTTGGAGATGGAGCGGCTGGCTGAGCATGACCACTGTTTTCCACAACACAAACAAGCTTCTGGATGTCTCTAGCCCTGGCGCACTGTTTCTGTGGCTTACAGAAGGGACATGCTTGAATGGAGCCTATTGTCAATCTATCTGTCACCCACTATTTTCTAGTAGCTTCTGGCACGGGCCCAAGGTCAGCTAGCTCATAGGTCTAAATATATTACACAGAGAGAAGAGGCATTTAGACCTGTTACACACAAACAAACAATAAAGTATGGCACTTTCATACCTCACAACTAAAGTGGCATTCATTGTCCATTCATTCAAATTGATTTCTTTATTCACTGACTTATTAATCCAGTATAAACACAGTCTGTATGTAGATTTAAAACACATTTTGTACACAGATTTCAGATTTATTCTTGTTCAACACCCTTTCCTACAATCTTTCCACAAGAATGTACACCTAAAACTCTTTGTAACATTATATGTCCAGCTTCCAGCTGCTGTTTATATCCCAAGACAGAAAAAGAAAAAAGAAAAAATCTGAATTCTTAGAAGCTGTTACAATGAGCCTTTAAAAAGTCCAAACACAGCTTCTGCACAGAGTTTAGTACAGTCCCATTTTAGAGGGTACAAATGCAAACAAAGCCATCCTTTGAGGTGTTGGAAATCATCCTCAGTAGCCATATAGTGCCAGTCCCGAAACAGCAATCTGTGAGCTTTTATGCTCCCTGAACAAGATTATTACTGACTAGACATGGCCTGTGTAAACAGCTCTAAAACTGGGCAAACATCATTAGTGAGACAAAACAGCCACCTTCACAGTTACCTAATTCCCCCAAAACAAGGGTGCAATGAACACATAGTGGCTTAAAGATGAATAATAGGAAGTGCAGGTGACTACAGGAAAGTCACTACCATGGTTACACAACGTCCCACTTTTAGATTGTTCCAATATGCACATGTGTTGTTTATACAAGTTACCTGGTTGATAGAAGTTGGGGGAGAGCTCCCTAGCAACCGCCCTGGCGATTTCCGAGTCATGCACTGCAGAGATTGCCGCCTGTTCCGCAGCTTCACTTTTTGTCCTGGCATGGGCTGTTCTGGAGACACACAAATAGAAACAATATTAAAGTTTCATGTTGCATCAAAAGTCAAGACATAACCAGGACAGTAGCCCAGGGTCATCTTAGTGTTTTTAGATTTTGCCACTTAAGATACATACAGGTTTTTTATTATTCCTTTATTACTTTACAGTCCTTCATGTTTGGGGTTGGCCTCTCTAAAGAGATAACATCACACCTCCTCTGGTGATTTTGTCTCAAATCCAAATCCAGATTTTTCCAAATGGACCGCAGCCACATCAAAGACCTTAATCCAGTCTGGGGCATTGCATTGCTGCCGGAAGACAGAGGCATACCAACAACCAGAATAGATTTATCAATATTCTATCTTTGTACGCACTTATTTATTGAAAAGGATTCACACATTTTAGCACTTTGAGAGCTCTTAACAGTGATATATAAATCTGTAATAGAATCATGAAATACTGTGGTATTAAAGCCAGTGGATTTGACTCTAGGAACAGAAGATTGTCTTCATTGTAATCGATAAACTATACATGACAAGGCAACATGGTACTGTATGTAGTGATCCAGATGGGATGTCTGAGTATCATTCTAAGTGTTGACAGCTGTTCTGTGGTGTCCTGCTTAATCCCTCTCAACCATCTTCCTCCCCCTCTGTCTTTCATCATTGCTTTACTCTCAATCTCAATCAATGCTGCCATTTCTTTCCTCATTTGTCTATTGATGCTCCCTCCGCGTTCTGTCGAGAGTGACCCCATCAGACAGATATCTCTATTTCGGACTGCTCTCTTGTCTTCATGCTCAGAAGCCGTCTTGTTTTTTGACAGGCTGCAACAGAGAGATATTAAAATGCATGAGCAGCCATATGCTGGGTGCAAGGAAGATGCGGCAGTTTCCTATCCAGAAATAACTAACCTCCAGACAAACGATACTCATTCAGCCTCTGAAAAACATCCTCTGACCAGCTGCAGACTGAAATTTTGGTTTAGGAATTCCACGGTATTATTGCCTCTTGTTCTTACTCATTGAAATATTTCCGCTCACTTTATTGTAGACTGCCAGCCACACTACAACAACGACACTGAAGTTTCTATTTTGGAAAAGTGTGAGACGTGCTGTTGAGCGAAAGCAGGAACATGTCATGAATGTATAAAGCGTTCAGTGTGACATTTCTCAAGGTTCTTAACAGTTCTCTTAAGGTAGAGCGCGCATAAAGAGTTTGAGGAAGCAATGCAGACTGTTCCCAGACCGGATGTCGGGTGGTGGGAGGTGACAGGCAGAGAATGATGGGAGTTGAGGTGTGATAGAATGGTGGGACAAGAAGTGACTGGAGAGTGAAATGCAAGGTGAGAAAACATGGGCATGTGGAGAAACGATCGGCTCGGTTTGGTTATCATTCTAAAGATACTTACAGTCCCACTAGCCACAGTTGTGTGTAGTGTTTAGTAGGTACTTCCAAACAGGAAGTGGCGCGCAGACGGACAGCACTAGGTTTCATTCCTAGTGCACTCTTTCTGCTAGGTGTACTATTGCCTAGCTTTTTAGTCAACTACAATCAATGTTAGTGACCTGAGCAGCTAGCATAATTATTGACAACCTTATAGCAACAAGCGAAAGCATATCCACTGGCACAAAGCAGAGAACAAAAAGTAACTAATAATTGTCATAGCAAGCTAATGAAAAGTGCAGCACATCAGGTAGAAAGTGCTAGCAAAGACACTAGCAGTTTAGCATTCACTGCATTGCCCAAAAAAGTCTATTTTTAAAACAGGAAAAGTAAAAAGTTAATGACTTCTTCTGTGCACACCTATGCGGGTGTTGCACAAATATTTGGTTCTGCCCTAGGATTAGCTCAAAGAAATAAAGGCATTTAAAATGGCCATCAGTGCATATATAAACGTTTTTCTTTGTAACCCAAGCAAATATTGTTTGTGGAGGTTCACATGCAAATATCCAAAACAAACACGCTGTAAACTGAAAGCAAGGGTGCATTTATTTTTACTATATGTTTTTGAGATGTATTGAAATAATACAGTACCTTTTTAATTGCTTAGCAAAGAAACAGCATGACATGTGTCAAATTAGCAACCCGTGGGGCGAGGGTGTGGAAAGCAGAAAGCATAAGCAGGAAGATAAAATGTAAGTAAATTTAAAAATGCAACAAGAAAGTAAGACATACAGAGCATGGCCCTCCAGAGGCTCCTGGGTATTTGGAACTGCTGAGGTATGCAAAACAGCCTCTCTAATTTTACTGTAGTGTTAAATTTCAGACCCAAAGTGCTCTCTCTCTCCCTCATGCTGTGTGCTGCATGCTCTTTAAGGTTTGAGAATATTGTATGTGTTTGTGTTGGTGTCCTGTGTGTGTGTGTCCATTCCCCTAGGTGAAGCCTCAGTCCATCATTCCCTCAGCTTTATGTCCTACTCTCTCTTTCACATCTGCTGACACAGATCTGCACTCACCTCTTTTACTTTTCCCCATCTTCTTTCTGTTTATCAGTGTCCCCCTCCCTCACAGTTCAAGCCTCAAACGCTGACCGGTACAGTATATATAATTAGATAGAGGGGGTAAACACTCAATCACTTTTGTCCAAGACATTAAAAAGAAACTCATATCTTGTTTCTAACCAAACCAGCCCTTAGAAGCATCACATTGAATACCAGGATGGTGCTAATTCAGGATTACTCGAGCATGACTAACAACATTAGCGGTTAGCAATAATCCACACTGAAATTATTCAGGAATTATTCCCAAGTTGACGCCTGGTGTTCCCAGTGCTGCCGACAATGGCTGCCAGCGAATAGAAGGCTTCAAATGAGAAGAGGGCAGCTGCTTTTACATGATAAGCTAACTTTATCCTGAAGACATTGCAGGGAAGGAGTAGGCCTATAATGAGGATGTTAGGGCTTGGTCATGAGAGTATTTTAGAATTCATAACTTGTTAAATCCCTCCTCTTATCTTTGTACTGCTGCTCTTTTCAGAAACATGCTCAAATGTGAAAGGACATTTCACATGCATGTTTTGTTTGGCATACTAACATTGTATGCTATGTACATTTTAGCACGCACAAGAGCAATAAAGAGTGACAGCTGAATACAAGTGCTGCCATTTAAAAAAAACTGAACATGGATGGACGATACGAAAAACACTTGCAGGGGGAAAGTGTATATTAAACGTAAACAGAGGAAGACAATAAGGAAGAAGCACCAGTGAGAGTGTTAGAATAGAGCTGTCACATTTTTTGAAGAATACCATTCAGAGAAAGAAGATGGCAGAGTCTGAACAGAATATATGCATCATTGCTTTAGTAATATTGGATTGGTATTTTTCTGTTTCCAAAATATGCTACTGTTGTACTGCTACTCTACAAATTGGCAGGTAGAGTAGAGGCAGATTGATTCCAAATTCATTTCTGGGAAAAAGAATGACTAGAGTCTGTAGTTTTGATTAAAACAGAAAAAAAAAATCCCTGAACTCCTTTGTAACCTGCTGACTGTTGATTAAAACAAAACCTAATCTTATTCAGTTCAGAAGACTATCACACCTAGACCTCACCTGGGCCTACATCCAACAGCACACACTGAGGGTTAATCTCTGCATCAGTAGTGCTTCTTGGTCACGATGAAAGACTGACACTGAATCCTGGCCTGAGATGATCCCTCTGGTTTTTGGTGAAGGGCAACCTCAGCTCTGTATTCTCTATGTCAACACAGCCTGTGAAACATTGCTACAGCTGATACGGCTAAAGACACAGAGAGGGAGGGCATCGATGAAGGACAGATAGGAGAGTTGAGTTGAGAGTTTCTAGTTATGATGTCTTGTGTAATATCAAGTCATAAGTATTGAGAAGATTGACAGACAACCAAGGAGCCAAGTGAGTAAAGTAACTAAGAGTATTCTTCACAAATGATAATCTGAACTACATATCCCTCATTTACATATAACAGGAATAATACATGGTTCAAATTTAAAATCCTCTCACTGAATGGTGCCTTAATGAGGTCTGCTGGGGATAAAAAAAAAAAAAGAAGAAAAAACTATCCTCTGTCTTTATATAAGAAAATGTCATTATAATCTGTGTAACTCTATCTGCTACTCACATGCTAAAGAAAATCAACAAATGGCTGACATGACAACGATAATGGTGGTGAGGCTGTAACCATGGTAACCCCTAGAGACACTTGAGCAAGCTGTCCAAACAGGCATCTGGTCTGTATTGATGAATTTGCAAATGAATCAAAAGTCTCATAATCATGGAGGTTTACTATTCTTATGAAGATATAATTCCTCCATGTGGTATTTTTAGAGTCGACCATATTAGCTGTGATATATGGTTACAAAAAAGGCACACTTGCTGCATTGTGTGTCTCATTTAACTACATGGCTCATTGTCCAGGTCTGAACTTGTGTGAGTAAAGGTCAGATTGCCTGGCAACCACTTGAGTTTAAGGAATAGTTTTAATTATGGCCTGTACACTCGCTCCTCCAATCTCCTGCACTATTCATCCCACTGTCTGCATACACAACACACACACACCCACAATAATATACACACAACCATCAACTTCCACTTTAGCGCAAAGCCAAAAGAAGCGTTAGTATTAGGTTACATCTGCCCAAAGCTAATTTCACAAACTACTCTAAAGACTTAATTATTACAACACAACTGTCATGAAGGCGTACCATTTGTATTTGTTTTAATAGCTGGACAACATAATCTAGTGCATCACTGTAGAATGTGAGTACTTGTGGCCGCACACAGATTATAATGCATTACAAACATGACACTATATTTAATACAGAATTAACTACAGATGAATGAATCAGTGATGTAGTCGCTTGTGCTGTGAAAGGAATGTATTTGGAGAAAGCAATGCTGTCTGAATCAACAAGAAAAGTGAGAACTCCATAATACAATCTGTGAACATCTGGACTGAATGGAGCATAACCGGCCAATCAGAGCAGCTGGATGAATTTAACCGGGGCAGAAATTAGTTCTTTGTGGCTAAAGATGGACGGCTATGGAGGTGGGACAGATGCTTGAGAGACTTATGTGAAAGTGAGACATACAGAACGTGTTTCTATTATTATTACTGACAATTAATATTAATAGCAGAGTTAGTACACCATATATCTGGTGATGTTACATGATCATTGTAGACTCATTATTCATTTGTTATCTCAACCAATACGCAAATTCAATTAATTTAGCCACTCACACACAATGGCATAATGTCAACTGTCAGGGGGGTAATGTGTAACAGGTATTAGCTCAGAGTGAAATCCTTAGAGACAAGTGCTCACTGAATAAAACTGTAATTTGCCCAAACCCATTATTACTGTACACAAGTATAAAAGACTATTGATTGTGACTCCTGTTAACCCATGGTGTATGCTGAATTAATGCAAAAAGGAAAACAAGCAAGAAACAATGCATCACAGCTACTTTGATTAGAGATTAAAGAGTGCAAAAGGAAAAGCTGCACAGTGTTAGGGGTAATATGACTTTTACATAAGCTAGCTTCTTTATAACTGCTTGTGCACAGCTCAACTCTGTCACTGCCTGTGTGCATGCTTGGCTATCTCATGCCCAAATTCCTTGAGGAGCTAAAGGAGTATGTGCCATTCTCCAAGAGATTACAAACCACAGGCTCACAGTGTAATGGCATGTCAGTCTGTGAAACCCAATCCTATCACTGGCACTACTCTAGACACACATGTACCCACACAGAGGTTTCCTACAAAAGAGGCAATCCTTTACACCCCAAAGTCACAACACTCTCATACAGTGTACCAATTACACAGTCTCTGTAATGATTCACATTGTTCCTCTATACAGATGGACGCTCTTGTCACTTCTTATGCCAAGACACTGAGCAAACTGTTTCTGAATGCTTTTCTTTTTCAGTTTTATCACACATCAATTATTAAGTTGGAAGTAAACAAAAAAAAACTAGCCTATATTTTCAAAATGAATGTCATATTATTCATCATTCCTTATAAAAGTTATGTGTTGAAAATGATAAAGTGGTTAAGTACGGCATAGGAATACATCTCACACTGTAATTTGATTACACTGTGGGACATTCAAAAACTTTATGACTAACACATGATGCATGTGCCATTGCATCAGCCACATTATTTATAGCTCCTATGCACTAGCTGGCATTCGGAGTCGTGGATATTACGATGGAGCTAATATGAGGCTCATGCGGATGCTTTTGTACATCTGCGGAGGTCATGTCATGTGATGTGTTCAAGCATTTGATTCTGTCAGCAATTAATGTTGTGTTACCCCACACCTTCACACTGCCATAAATATAAGACTTATCAGTAGATAAATATACTGTATGATGTGGTTTGGCAGTCATTTACCAGCAGTTATAATTACAGTAAGCTCCCTAATATGGCTACCTGAACAAAATAACACACCAATAAACTGCTATTCCAACCCCTCTTTTGGGCTCTCTGGCAGTTCTCTAGTCAGTATAAGTCGAAAAGCCACTGTGCATGAGCAATTTAACTTCAGTGACAAAGTTTGAAAGCCTCCTTTTAAGGTATATTGTATCTTTTAGACTGCTTTACTATTCTTATCCCCTGGTCTCTTTTGCAATATATTCAACAGTGTTTCCACGAATGCTTTATGAATCTTCACAGCACAAAATTACATGCAAGCTTCAATGTTAGCACTTGTCAGGGACGTATTATTACTAATTACACTTTAGCTTACAAAGAAGTAAACATACAGCAGCATAAATAGATTACATTAACATAACATCTCACAATTAACAATTTCACTATCTAACTTTAGCTGGAAGTATGCTACCTTTGTGGCTTTGTGTGTGCCCAGTTCCAACTGTCCAAATATGGACATTTTTAAATCATAGTCTTAAACAATCTTTGCTCAGTGTATCAACATAGTCTAGAGGTCCACTTATCTATACTGTTTCTATACTATTGATAAAACACTTTATAAATCATTGCTGTTGAGACACAGCCAACTTTCCATCCTATGTGTGTCGACTTGGGATTGTTTGCTCACATGTTGAAGTGCAGTCTGATCTATAACTCTCTTCAAAAAGGCCAGGTGGTGAGTGGCTGAGGTCACCCCGCAGCAGGTGACAAACAAACAGCCCTGAACACAAACGCAGCACAAACTGTCTCTGTTCTTTTGCCAAATGAACGCTCACATCTAAACATACACTTTGTCCCATTCCCTAATATTTGTCTTCTATTTATGTTCACACACACACATAGGAGAGATGATAGGATGGGCGAGATGGTGGGCTGCTATATCAGTGGTGGGACGGGTATATATTCCTGGCTGGTGCTGATAAGCCAACTGATGCCTTGCCTTATTTAGTCAGTGCGCACTGCTGAGTAGCACACACTGCTTGCACTTCTTTCACTGGATATGTTTGTCTATAGACTACATTCAAGTGCAGATAGGTGAGGTGTTCCTGTGCAGAGACACATTCTGAGTTGTGTCAGAGTGTGTTGGTGTGTGCTTGAGACAGGGCCAACATATCAAGTTGCCCACTTTCCCTGCTGAGTGCAAAAATTTAATTATAGGGAGGTTTATTTGAAAGTTAGATGATCTCTGAAGCTGAAAGTGTTTTGAATGACAAGTCTTCTCTTTCTTTCAAGATGCCAAAGGCAGTCCCTGTGATTTAATTTCTAAAGCCAACATACAATGCAATTTGCGGCATTTGCAAAGTTTCGATACAAGAGTGATGTTTGTGCCCAAGTTGGTTTGATGAGTTGCTAAAATAAATTTCATTTTAGATCACTGGATGTGCCTGCGACTAACACCCCGGCCATTGTCCCGGGAGTACCCTCCCTAAGGCCCAAAGTTGCTGGGATAGGCTCCAGTCACCCACGACTCATATTAGCAATAAGTGGAAGAAAAATAATAAATGACTCACTGGATGTGGGCATTAGACTCTTAAAAAGTATGTTCAGTTCCTGTACTATTATTGATTATATTTTTTGTAGAACTTTTATTAGAAGAGTAAACTTAAAGAGAAACATAACACTGATAACTAATAAGCGTTAGTTATAAGAAAGAAAGTCAATTATATACAACATTGGAAACACACACACTGATTCACATACTTGCAATATATTTTTCATGCAGTTGTTACAACCATTACAGTATATTATATAAAGTATTTAGATCCTGGCATACTGTATCGATGTGTGTCACTGTAGGCCTTGGTATACTTCCAAAGCAAACACTTCACTTATCACTGCCCACAGGCCTCATACACAAAACAACGACCATTCAGACTCAAGATGTGCTGTGTGTGCATGTGTATTCTCTGATAGATAAGAGTGAAAAATGATTGTGAATGGGGGTAGCATTTGCTATCTATTGACAAGCATGAGATCACTGGGCAGCTCCACCTTAGACGGATGGAACTCCTAATACACATGGGAGAAGTGGGTGGTGTTTTCTCTTTCTTTTCTGCCTTGTATTCACTTCTGTCCGCTCAAGACTCTTGCTCAGCACATCTGCCATTCTGTCTAATTCAATCAATTTCCACTTTCTCTGTCTTATCTTACTAGCGCTCTATCCACATCTCCTTTGGGTCCACTGGTCATGTGACTAGAACTGGATCGATACTAGTGCTTTTCTCTTTTTTTGTCTGCACAGTATAACGAGTCTTACATAACATGCAGTGTGCCATTCTGTTCATAACACCATCGCACTATTAAGTGAGAAAAAGAAATTGTAAGGAGAATGGAAGAGCTTGTTTTCAAATGGCCAGCTGGCACATAAAAGTACAGCTTATACCAAACAGTAATTTGATCACTTTCTCACAGCAAAGTACACAGCCACAAACACTACCTTGTTTGCTGCCATAAACACTTCCTATCTGTTGAACGCTTTTGCTTTTGTTGCCTTAGCGCTATGCATTAGGTTATGTGCTGCTTCCACAGTAAATTGTTTCACCTAATGCACAGCTCAACAGCAAATCAGATCACTCCTTCTTTAAAAACATTATGCTTTTTTAATCCAAACGACAGGGGCATTCACTGACAAAAACAGATTTACAACATCATCATAGTTTGCCTTTCTCTATGCAGCAGATGTAATATTAAATCTACCATTATGTAATGCTTTATATCCCTGAAATCAGCAGAAAAAAGCTACACAGTAATACAGTTGTTATTATATTACAAATTAATGCCTGGCTATTATCACAGGGGCTATAAATGTAATAGTGTTTTGTTAAGGCATACAATGGCCTTTGTTCTCATTGAGAACATATATTTTATGTTGGGGTAAAAGAAAAGCAAACATATCAACAATTCACCTTAATAACATAAAACAATTGTAATAATTTTAATTGTTCACTATCCCAAAAAATACTTTCTAAAAGAAAATCATCACACAGCATTAGGCTGCAAATCTTACCTGGTTAAAAAATAAAATACACTGATTTTCCTGTACATTTACAGAAATAGTTCCATTACAAGGACTCAACATGTTTCTATGGCAACCTCACATTGACAAGTTAAAACTGTTTGTTTTTGCCACTAGCATTGTGACTGATATAGAACACAAAAGATGGTTGCAATATCCAACATTGACAGTAAATGCATCTAAATGATTAATCTGATGCTAAATTTAATGATTAATAATTAATAGAAAGGAAGGAAGGAGTGATGTTAAAAAAAGCAGAGATGTTGATGATATTAGCTATTAGCTTTGTGTGTGCTATTCAAAAAAGTGGGAAAAATAAAAATGCTCTCAGTGAAAAATCCTTAAAGTCATGTTATTCTAATAATTCCATGATGCATTGAAACCAGAGGATGTCAGAGTGATGCTGCCTTCACTGAACTATGCCCCAAAAGGAGGAGGATTTAAATAACGCAGTCACATGCACCTGTTAAAAAGCAGATGCCACATCAGAGAGATACTTAGCAGGGGGCACCGTTATTGGGCACACAAGACTAACTTGGCAGAGGCACAGGTATGGCTATACTGCACATGCATATAAACTCTCATACACACAAATCTCTCTCACACACAAGAGGGCTGAACCCTTTTCTTGCAATGAAAGATAGGATGGGTAGAGAATAGGGCTGCAACTAAGGATTATTTCTATAATTAATTAATCTGACGAGGTGTTTTATTGTTCCGGCTAAAAACTGGTAATAATACTACAAAACAATCACATAGATTTTTACTAAATCTAAACCCGACAAAGTATGCCACAGGACTTGTGGATAGAGCATATTTACACATAATGAAGTATTTTAATCAAAAACACAAAATGTACATTTCTTTTAATGTTTCTGTGGATTTACTTCTTTGTCTTTGTAATAAAACCTTCTTCTTTCAGCACATGGCAGGTTTCAGAGTCTGTGAATACCCCAGATAGCAATTAATCGATTAATGAATTAGTTGACAATTATTTTAATAATCAATTATAATTGATTAATCCGATTAGTTGTTACAGCCCTTGAAATAGATGAATGTTGATAGGGTGAAAAACTGCTGTGTCAGCTCTTGATGAGCCTTTAATCATAAAATACATTTTTACCATTTCTTGAGTATAAAGCTTTGGAACCAACGTCACTGCGCAATGCATTGTGGGTCACAGGCATTTTCCGAGGCCACTAACCAACACAAACAATAGCGATGCTGCTCTTGCATCATGCTCAAAAGTAGCACAAAAAAGAAGGGCTATATCGTGACAGACTACTGCCGGATAAAAGGCGTGTATTGGAAATGTATGAGTTGGGAAGAGGTCCAGACAATTTACCTCCAATAACGTTTCAGCACATAGTTTCTTATCTTGTCTGCAAAGTCAGCGCATACACCACCAATAAGTTTTGTAATTACAAGTCTTTTGAGGTACATATTCATTTTACAAATGGCTGGGGACATGATTTGGAGCCTCCAAATTGTGACTATGTTGTCATTTATGCAATGCTTTTATAACTGTTGCCCATATTGTAAAGCCTCGTACTCACAGGACACAATCCAACTCTCTCTGTAGATTAACATGTTGTTCATTCTCAAAGAAAATAAATAATACATTATTCTATTATAAAGTACTCCTCTCATCTAACAACTAAACCAGTGGTTGTTGCTGACACATAAAATCGATCGTTGCTTGTTTTAACAGTGGCTCTGTCTCCTTCACTGGAACTCACACTAGCTTCATTTGGGGTTAGCAGCAGCAACAAGTGTCGTGTTAGCATGTGTTGATGTGAGGTGCTTCATAAGATTTGAGTTACTTGAGGCAGACGTGGATAATGTCTTTTTTCCTGGACATGGCATGTTACAGAAACATTCTTGCTTTTAATTTCAACTAACGAGAAGTAGTGTCGGTACTTCCTGTTCGAGAACGACACCTTTGAATTTCCCCGGCTTCATTGTCGCTGACGCTGTCTTGTGTTTAGTGGAAGTCAGAGCTCGCAGTATAAAAATAAATATTGAAAATCATCAATGGTAAAATTAAGTCATCACAAATGCTTGTGTAGCAGCAGCTGATGTGTAGCCATTAAGCATGACACCTCTGTACCTTTATTCACACAAATTGTAGTAACACAATCCAACATCTCTCAGTAGATTAACATGTTGTTCATTCTCAAAGAAAATAAAAATACATTATTCTATTATAAAGATTACTCCTTTCATCTAACAACTAAACCAGTGGTTGTTGCTGACACATAAAATCGATCGCTTGTTATACTTAACAGTGGCTCTGTCTCCTTCACAACTCACTGCTTCATTTGAATATGTCGTGACACACTGCTTCTAGGTGCTTCATAAGATTTGAGTTACTTGACAGACGTGGATGCCCCTCAGATCATAGCATGTTACAGAAACAATTCTTGCCAATTAATTTCAACAATAAGAACACTGTAGCCAAATTCCTGTTCGATAAATCGCCAATTGTATATTACTGCTCCATTGTGGCGTTGTCTTGTGTAGCCAAGGAAAATGGCGCGCAGTGAGATCCGCATCAGCCACCACGACGCTGTCATTGTGACGTCACATTCCAAAGCCCTATCATCTTCAGCATTACAGACTGTACTCACACCAACAAACTCATTTTCTGCTTTAAGCTTAAATAAAAAAAAAAAAAGGCTAATCTAAATATGGTGTCTATGCTTGTAGCTTATATCTAATAACACTGTAGCCCCAACAAGATGAATACACTACCTGGAAGCAGCTATTTCCACTTTACTCCTGGCAATGGCTGCAGCTCTTTGTGCCCCCTCCACGGCTCGATCCACCTTCTCTTTGGTTTTGGGGTTCTTAAGAGGAATCAACTGCTTCCTTATTCCACGCACCAGAACATTATTTTTGTACTTCCCTTCTTCTTTGGTGCCATCTGGAAAAACTGTGCACCCGTAACCATGACGCTTGTTGTTAAGCCACTCTCCCTCATACTTCATTCCATTGGATCTCTCAGAAACACCAAATCCATTGCGCTTGTCGTTCTTCCACTCGCCCATGTAGCTTTCAGTGGTAGTGGCATCCACATGGTCCTCCAGAGGTAAGTCTTCATCAGGCAGCTCACCGTCGCCAATTGAGATGGTTGAGTTGGCATCACTGGAGCTGATGCGGCTCATGGTGGCATCGCTGCGTGCAGAGCTGCGTTTGCTTGAGATTGAGGTTCGAGAGTCAGACTTGCGCAGCTGCCTGAGACTACCAAAGAGGGACCCCCTGCGGAAAAGGCCCTTCTTTTTACCGGTGACAACCTCGCTGTCTGAGTGGAAGTTGAGGACAAAGCCGCCACGACTGCCAGTCGGTGTGTCTGCCGGGGAGGACAGGTCATGAATAACAGCGCCATTGCTTTGCTCAGAACGCAGTGATGCCAAAGATGTACGCAGTGGAGATCGAATAATGGTGGCCATCCCATAGGGAACACTCTGACGTACGCCATAGCCATGTCGCATACCACCCATCCACTGGCCCTGGTAGGTGCCTGAGAAACAGGAAGACACAAGTCAATAAATAGGACAAATGCTGGGGATTGTCCACTTATAGTTGAGCTGAAGTAGCCAGATGTCGAAAGAAAAGCTGATTTAAAATCAATGCTGTATCCTTAGACCTAACCAGGCCTTTTAGAGCTATATGAGGTTGTGTCAGCCTTGCTTTCTCTGAAACATTTGCCTTATTACAATGAGTTTCAGGAAGAGACGGCTGGCAACACTGGCTGCCAAGACAACTCACAATGGCTGCACATCTTTACTAATGACTTTCAAAAGTACATTTGCATAGGAAATGCTATTCAGTTGTGTAAATGTTGTAGTTCTTATTACTACATTGCACAATATATTTTTGCTCACTATTTCTACCAATATTTTTGCATTTACTTATACACAGTGCTTTATCATCTTGATTTTGCACAGTCACCAGATCACTAGGCAGCCCTGCATTTGTCAGCACTTTACCCCACTGTGATTTATGTGAAACACAAAGGAGTCTAGCTGTAAAAGTGCAGATTATTTGCACTAATAAGATGTTTTTCTCTCTTTCTCCCTTCAGACACAGCCACTGTAAGCACTCAATCACACAGATTTGATTAAAGTCGATATACCCAGAATCACTTGCAATAGATAGGAATCACTCTGTTTTCAAGCAGCTACAGTAGGCACATATCAGTGCCCCTCAGGGAGTTGCGTTAATCCCATATTGTGTTGCTAAGCCTGATGAGCCTGCGCTAGCATATTGTTACTTCTTCACAGCAGCATTTTACAACCTTCCTCTTAATAATGAGAGGGTCTTGTTAAACCAGCACTTCAGTCTCAGTAACTACTACAATGAAACAAGCAATAAGGGTCAAATTCACAGAGAAAATGATATAGAAGTCCTAGCAGGAACTTAGATGGATAAAAAGTGTGAGATTAACAGGCTGGCTGTGCGCCGCGGTTCAATTTGGTGACCCTGCAGATCAAGTTATCAGGATGTGGCAGGGTCAGACAGCCAGATGTTCCGTAGATCCTCTAGGATCAGCTGATTTCCCAACCCTGACCCTCTGAAAGCCTCATATGTGAAGCATTTACTCTGCACCATAAGGCTGCAGTCAGTGGGCATGATGCTCATATAAAAACCACTTAGGGACTATCAATAAGTTTTATAGTTTTCCATAGAACAGTTTAGTGCCGCTCCAGAAGCACTCATAGTCTTCAGTCTAATCTAAATGCTATCACTTGTTTAAATGATATATGTCTATTCCATTTTGAGGCACATAGTGGATGTTGGCTTCAAATGTGAAAACGTTTCGTCTCTAATTCCAAGAGACTTTATCAATCCTGAGATCAACTGGTATCGATAAAGTCTTGAATTGATAAAGTCTCTTGGAATTAGAGACAAAACGTTTTCACCTTGAAAACTGAATCCAGATGCTGTTACTTTAACCTTTTTTCAAGATGTCCTGGATGACTGAGAACCTTCACAGACTTCAAATGTGAAAACAAATGCAAATTATCATTTTCAGTCATGGAACACTAAAGCCTGCACAAAAACACCTCACAGTTGTTATACAGCTGGCCCTTGATAGTAAAAATGAGTTTAGTTACACAAAAAATCAACATGACACTTGTACCTATTTCTTATTTAATAAGTCTCCCCAAAGAGTAGGGGACCTCAAAGATCCCATCCCACATCTTTGAGTGGAAGGTAAGTTAGAAAAGTAAGATGTATGCTCAAAAATACCCCATGCACAATCTCAGCTCCAACTTCCTATCAGATGGAGATTGATGGCAAAATGCATCATCATACTTAAAGCGACACACACACCTTAGTAACACAGGACTGATCACTAATGACTGTTGCTTTTCCATTCTTACCGCCATCCCCATAGGTCTCTATGCCGTATCCGTCCTGCAGCCCGTTGCTCCAGGTGCCTTCATATCTTGCAGGTGTGTTGTGACTCTGTCTTACACCGTATCTCCCTTTAAAGCCGTGACTCCACTCGCCTCTGTACTCCCACTTGCCTTTATTCTCTATTCCTAAGCCATGCCTTTTGCCCTGAGACCAGTAGCCCCTGTAGGTATTCCCGCTGGGCCAGGTGTACACGCCTACTATCTCAAAACCGTACGACCAGGAACCGGCGTACTCCCCTTGGCTCTTGGGTCCGGTGCATATACCGTGTCCATGGGCTTTTCCATCCTCCCAACCTCCGCAATAAGTGCCGCCGTCGTCGAAATCAAACCGTCCGCCCGTCATTCAGATTTGAAAAAATGCAGCTCGCCAGGAGCGCACGGTACACGGGTGTCGCTCAGGTCCAATGGGGGGAACGGTGGTGACTAAGAAGACAATAAATATAAGGATAGTCTACACATTCTGACATAGAAAGTGTAAATGATGTTAGTGCTGCTGGTGGTCGTCGTTTACCGTTGGCTGTATTGCTCGTCTCCCCCCGTTAACACCCACTGAGAGCAGAGGTAGAGACAGACACAGTGAGTCCCGCTGAACAGAGGCACTGGGCCAGCGCCAGCGTCACAAAACAAGCCCCGCCCACTCGCATCTTCTCAACCTCAGTCTCATTACAACAGAACATTATGGTTAGGCTTCCGTTTATTAAATAAAGTCTCTCCCCAGCTGAACACCACCAAGGCCAAAAATATTTTGGGCACATTATGTTACTTTTTCGAACAGTAACCTTGAGTAGAGCAGAAATCAATTTGGTGTCTACTTAAATACCTGGGTCAAGTGAATCTGAACAGCAAGCCGGGCTGGGTCACAAATCAAATGCACTACATTTAATTACAGGCGGGATTAAGTTTGACATGCTGTTAACACAAATTTAGAAGCCTACATAATAGACTATTATAAAACGTTATTACATAATTTTACTCTTCAACTTTGTTGCTTATTTTTTTCAGCTAAATAAAAATAAAAAAGGCTTTCAATACTAAGACTCGATCAAACATTATGTAACTGTGGTTGACTTTCTATAAAATGAGCAAATCACTGAAATGCATGGAAAACACTGACCTCTGCTGGATTAAAGTCCTTACTGCAACATTAATGCTGTAACAATATTTTGGCATGACTAAGTTTGAATTGTACATAGATATTTAATTAAAATAATATGAGAAAGCTGCAGGATAATTTAAAAACCCGTTTTTACACTTTTTGTGGCAGACGCAAACTTTACTATATTTCCACGCCTAGCCGCTAGAGGGAGATGTGCCTTTTCGAGCTGCATCGGGTCCTCAGTTGTCCCTTAACAGTAAAATGGCGTCTGAAAACATTTCGGAAGCCCAAGAGGAGAAAGCAGCTCTACTACAGACTCCTTCAGAAGATAACGATGTTCAACCCCAGAATGATTTAGACCATAAGGATTCTAAACTGGTTCTTTATCATTGGACACAGTCTTTCAATTCTCAGAAGGTGAGTGACAGTGCGTTTCAGCACCAGCTGCGTGGACAGCTCCTCATTAATGCCATGATCAGAAACATGAATTCATTTGGACTTAAAGATGGGATGTGAGGATGCATTCATTTACAGTGTCCTTAGGGTTACATAGAAAAATAAAATATAACTGGCCACGCTTAAATTCCGGAATGAAATACAATGCCTTATATCCATTTATGATACAAACTACATCATTGTTTTGCTGTAGATAGATAGACTTTATTGCAGACTCAAGGTCCAAAAAAATATATAAAAAAGACAAACAAACACAGTAACATATGTAACACGGTAACATAAGGTACAAAGTACAACAAACAATAGACTTCTATCCCTTTAAAAGGCAGGCATACTAGTGTTTCCATAGCACTGATGTGTAACGCATGTCAATATATGCAGTATTAGTTAACAAGAAAACAATGTTATTTTCAGAATTATTCAGCCAACAAATAAATTTAGACATTAAATTTCTTAAAACAGCTGACAATGTGCTGACTCAAGATGACACAAACAGTTGTCTGGCACTTGTCCACCTAGGCCTTTTTAATAATAGTCTTAGGGCGTTGTTGTAAGGCACTGTCAGTTTCTGAAGACTGCCTTTTTTGTAATTAGAGCTTACTTCATTTATTATTTTCAAAGAAAGCAGGTCATGGTTATTTTGTCCTTTTTAAACAGTAGGCTACATGTTGGGTAACCTTTCAGAGAGATTTAGTAACAGCTCGCTACTTCATGACCCATGACCTTTAAGCGGGACTGTTTGAGCTTTATTAACCTCCAATTAAGAAAAACACAGCCACGTTCTCACCAATCAAGAAATACCTTGCGTGTTATTAAGTCATGTCCTGAAAACTGTGGTCATAACCTATTGAACAATGTGAAAAAGGGCTCTGAATGAACAATCACTTAATATGCATTGTACCATTGGGCAATGATATTATTCCAAAATCTCTTTTTAAATCACTGTTTCCTGTAGGTGCGCCTGGCATTAGCAGAAAAAGGCCTAGCCTGTGAAGAATATGACGTCAGCCTCCCGCTGAGTGAGCACAATGAGCCATGGTTTATGCGTTTGAATCCCACTGGTGAAGTGCCGGTCCTAGTTCACAAGGACAACGTGATCTGTGACCCTACTCAGATCATGGAGTATCTGGAGCAGAACTTCAATGACGGTGAGACACAGCGCTGATTTATTTATATTTTTTTTAATTTTGCAAGCACATTCACTTTTTTGTTGGTCATGTTTCTGTCACTCTACTTTCAGTTCAATTGAGATTTGTTTTGTTTTGCCACCTTTGTTGTGTTCTGTATCAGTAGCTGTAATATGTTTT
Organism: Perccottus glenii; assembly: GCA_024416835.2. Taxonomy (NCBI): domain Eukaryota; kingdom Metazoa; phylum Chordata; class Actinopteri; order Gobiiformes; family Odontobutidae; genus Perccottus; species Perccottus glenii. Next base: position 16,894,395 of record CM044558.2, read on the forward strand.
ATCTTTTTATTTGTAATCATTTGCATTCACTTGTTAAAGCTATGTACTACTGTATGGGCCCCCAACAAGTCATCTCATAATCTGGTAAGCATAACACTTCTACTAAGAATAAAAGAATAGAGAAAACTATGGCCCCATTAGCTGTGTTAAAGCAGGAATCATTCTAATTCTGTTGTTGTACATTTCTAAAATGACATCTGTATTTATGGCTTGACTCAGAGGGCACCCTGAAGCTGATTCCTGAGGATGGCAGTACATACTATCACCGGGTGCAGCACTATAGGGAGCTACTGGACTCGCTGCAGATGGATGCCTATACACATGGCTGCATCCTGCATCCTGAGGTCACTGTGGACTCGCACATACCGGCATACGCAGCCACATGCATACGAGGTAAAACCTGTTCTGTAACCATATCTGTAACCAAATCAATCGTTTTCATTATTTTGCATTAGTTGTTTAGGTAGTACTCACAGAGCTATTGTTTATCTCATAATACTGACAGGACAAATAGGAAACACACAGACAGAGCTGTCAAAACTGGCCGAGGAGAACCCAGAGTTGAAACATGCTTACATTGCCAAACAAAGACGGTTGAAGGTAAGTCAACAGCTTATGTTTCCATATGAAACAATAAAAGTGCAAAACAGAAGTGCTATAGCCAAAAGCAAATCTTTGTGCAGTCTAAGTTGTATGACCATGACAACATGAAGTATCTGAAGAAGCTGCTGGATGAACTGGAGAGTGTGATGGATCAAGTCGAGACGGAACTACAGAGGAGGGCAGAGGAAACGCCAACTAACGGTAACTATTATAATAAAATATAGTGTAATTATAAGTTCTGTCCATGACTGTTCTGTTGTCGCAGAGGAAGGCAGTCAGTCGTGGCTGTGCGGTGAGTTCTTCAGCATGGCCGATGTCTCTCTGGCAGTCACCTTACACCGCCTCAAGTTCCTGGGCCTCTCGCAGCGTTACTGGGGCAACGGTAACCGTGTAAATGTGGAAAGCTACTATGGCCGTGTGGTGCAGCGACCAGCGTTCAAGAAAGTGCTGGGCCATGTCAATAACATCCTCATATCTGCCGTGCTCCCTGTGGCATTTCGGGTCGCCAGAAAGAATGCTCCGGTTATTTTTGGTACCACACTGTTGATAGGAATTCTGGGGGGAGCTACATACCTTGCTTTTCTGTACATGAAAAAGAGACTTTCTTTCTTCAGCTGAGTGGAAGTGATTAAACCTGCAGAAAGGGTGACCAAGATATACCAAGTTATTATAATATTAAAGCAACTTAGTATATATTGCTACAGAAGATGCTAAAGTTGTTGAATCGATGCTAAATCCTTAACCTTTAACATTACAAACCAAACAACCTAACTGTGTTGTTGCCTGACTGTTTGGTGCTAATCACATTCATTGATTCAGCACTGCACCGAGTGGCAATGTTTGTAACCACGGTTACAGGCAAGGATGTTTGCAAGCCACACAAAGTAAGACCTAATAGTGAAGGTGCATACACGGGAATCTAAATATTTGAGGCCAGATTAGAGATATTTATGTGTTTAGGACCCAAATTAAATTGAATGAAATATCTTTGGAAGAATGTGTTCTTTGATGTCGATAGAAAATGAACAAGGTGTGTGCTACTGTTTTAGTATGACTAAGATGTGCTCTATTGTTTGTTAATATTAAAATATTAATGATATACAGTATTTGCATGGTAAATATAGTATTTACTTCACTTGGTGTATATTTTTGTTTAAGCTATCATGAAGCAGCTGTCATGTCTGTAAAGTGTAAAAGAAGCTGTGTTGAACAAGCTGTTAGAGAAACATAACATCATTCTGCCCTTTTAGCTATAAATAAAGTTTAGGAGGCAATTAGCAGGGTGCATCACAAATATTCCTGGGCAATTTCTATAAAACAGAATAAACTGGTCAGGCTGTAATAATATTATATTTGTAATTTATCGATACACACAGGAGAATTCCCAAACCAAATAAAAGTTGCAAAGGCTATTCAAATTCATAAAAGTGGAGACAGCCACCAGTTTACAAACTACAGACCACTCTCCATATTGGCCCAACTATCCAAAATTTTTTACAAAAAAAAAAAAATGCTTGTTTGTAGGTTTAATTGGAAAAAATAACCTACTCAATGACAGTCAATACGGTTTACACTAACATTAATTGATTTAACAAAGGAAATAACAAATCATATTGATAAAACATAGGCATATTCATAGACCTTCTAAAAGCTTTTGACACAATAGCAATACTTTTTAAGAAATTAGAAAAAAATTGAAGTAAGGGGAATTGCTCATAACTGGGTACAATTATATTTAACTGAAAGACAGCAGTATGTACAGGTGGGTGAACACATATCAAGATGGAGCAGTATTACGGAGTATGTGAGGTCCCCCAGGGATCAGTACTGGGGCCAAAGTTATTTATGATCTATATAATAATAATAATAATAATCTTTATTTTTATATAGCGCTTTTCCACTTACTGTAGTAGGCACTCAAAGCGCTTTGCACAGATTAAGCTATTTACCAGTGTTACAGAACACTCACTGGAGGCAATCTAGGTTACGTGTCTTGCCCAAGGACACAACGACAGTATGTGGGGGAGAGCGGGATCTTATGATGTTTTGGGATGTTTCGAGGTGGTCTCGAACCACTCACCAGCCGGTCGAAGGACGGCCGCTCTACCCACTGAGCTACTGCCGCCCTATATAAATAATTTATGTTTTGCGTCAAATAAACAAAGATGTATCCTATTTGTGGACAATACTGCTATTTTGTATTCAGGTAATGACCTACAACTAATGGTAACTGAGATTACAACAGAGCTAAACAACAGTAATAAGTTGTCATTAAATATAACAAAAAACAAAATGATGATACTTAGAAAGTGCATAAAAGATGAACAAGTAGAGATACTAATTGACAAAGTAAAAATAGAAAGTTAATGAGCATTCATTTCTGGGAGTGATCCTGGGGTTCGATTCCCGCTCTACCCACAATTCATACTGTCGTTGTGTCCTTGGGCAAGACACTTAACCCACCTTGCCTCGTATGAATGTGTAAGAATGTTGAGTGAATGTATGTGGTGATGGTCGTAGGCGCAAAATGACTGTCACGTCTCTGTCAGTCTGCCCCAGGGCATCTGTGGCTACAGTTGTAGCTTACCATCACCAGTATGACTGTGTATGAATGAATAATGGATGGACTGTAAGCGCTTTGAGTCCCTTGGTCCCTTGGGAGAAAAGCGCAATATAAATCCAATCCATTATTATTATTATTATTATTACTTTGTAGCGCCACCTTTTGCTGCGATTACAGCTGTAAGTCACTTGGGGTATGTCTCTATCAGTTTTGCACATCCAGAGACTGAAATTTTTGCCCATTCCTCCTGCAAAACAGCTCGAGCTCAGTGAGGTTGGATGGAGAGCATTTGTGAACAGCAGTTTTCAGTTCTTTCCACAGATTCTCGATTGGATTCAGGTCTGGACTTTGACTTGGCCATTCTAACACCTGGATATGTTTATTTGTGAACCATTCCATTGTAGATTTTGCTTTATGTTTTGGATCATTGTCTTGTTGGAAGACAAATCTCCATCCCAGTCTCAGGTCTTTTGCAGACTCCATCAGGTTTTCTTCCAGAATGGTCCTGTATTTGGCTCCATCGATCTTCCCATCAATTTTGACCATCTTCTCTGTCCCTGCTGAAGAAAAGCAGGCCCAAACCATGATGCTGCCACCACCATGTTTGACAGTGGAGATGGTGTGTTCAGGGTGATGAGCTGTGTTGCTTTTACGCCAAACATAACGTTTTGCATTGTTGCCAAAAAGTTCAATTTTGGTTTCATCTGACCAGAGCACCTTCTTCCACATGTTTGCTGTGTCTCCCAGGTGGCTTGTGGCAAACTTTAAACGACACTCTTCCTTAAAGGCCAGATTTGTGCATTATACGACTGATTGTTGTCCTATGGACAGAGTCTCCTAGCCTGGCTCCGCCCTCCTACGTACTTCCGCTCAATTTCATTTCGCTTTAGTACTACGTCTGGGATTGCTGTATATTCTTAGGTTTCCAGAAATCAATTTTTTGTAGGACCAATCAGCGAACAGAGGGAGTGGCTGAGAACGATGACGTTGATGTAGTGCGTCAGTTTGCGTTGGAGTAATGGCAGCGATTGGCTATGGCAGATCCTGAGTGACTCTGGGCAGATCCAATAGTTTTAAACTTCAACAGAGTTCCCGCATACAAGGAAGTAAACGCTTGTTAATGGAGCGAGGCCAGACTCTCTCTCAGCTCAGTCTCCCACCTCAGCTGTAGATCTCTGCAGTTCATCCAGAGTGATCATGGGCCTCTTGGCTGCATCTCTGATCAGTCTTCTTGTATGAGCTGAAAGTTTAGAGGGACGGCCAGGTCTTGGTAGATTTGCAGTGGTCTGATACTCCTTCCATTTCAATATTATCGCTTGCACAGTGCTCCTTGGGATGTTTAAAGCTTGGGAAATCTTTTTGTATCCAAATCCAGCTTTAAACTTCTCTACAACAGTATCTCGGACCTGCCTGGTGTGTTCCTTGTTCTTCATGATGCTCTCTGCGCTTTAAACGGACCTCTGAGACTATCCCAGTGCAGGTGCATTTATACGGAGACTTGATTACACACAGGTGGATTCCATTTATCATCATTAGTCATTTAGGTCAACATTGGATCATTCAGAGATCCTCACTGAACTTCTGGAGAGAGTTTGCTGCACTGAAAGTAAAGGAGCTGAATAATTATGCACGCTCAATTTTTCAGTTTTTTATTTGTTAAAAAAGTTTGAAATATCCAATAAATTTCCTTCCACTTCATGATTGTGTCCCACTTGTTGTTGATTCTTCAAAAAATTACAGTTTCATATCTTTATGTTTGAAGCCTGAAATGTGGCAAAAGGTCACAAAGTTCAAGGGGGCCGAATACTTTCGCAAGGCACTGTATGTAGAAAAATGGCAAAAAGTGTCGCTATAATGAGCAGGTGTAGACATAAATAAATCAGAAAGCTCTCTGCAACTCATTTTGTTCACTCATCCTACTGTACATTAATTACTGCACTGAAGTTTGGGGAAATACCTTCAAGAGCCATTTAGAGACATTGTACAGACAACCAAAAAATTAATAATCTGAATTGTATATAATGTGTGATTTATAGTTTACTGCAACACATTATTCCTAAAATTATATTCCCTAAAACTTGAAGATATAGTTAAATTAAAAACATTGTTGATAATATATATAATAAAGCTAAAAACAACCAACTCCCAAGTAACATTCAAAAAATATTTATTAATCAAGAACGGGGGTATAATCTAAGACGAGAGTATCATTTAAAGGTACAGTGTGCTCGGACCACATTAAAAAGGCAGTGCATTACTAGGAGTGGTGTGAGTTTGTGGAACCGTCTGGAAAATTGTATAACTTTACCAAAATTTAAAATACTTTATAAAATTAATATCTTTAACAAATACACACAAATGTAATAATAAATCCTAATTAAAGCCGCAAGCGGCGATAAAGGCCCTCGCCTCCCTTGAGATGGGACATACATGCACTCGGAGGATTGCATTTCGTGCTTTAAAGCGTAAACTTCACGGTAATGTCAAATAACCGGGCCTATGCTACTGTTGGGGCCTGCTACACCACCTTGTAATTTAGAGTTAAAGGTCTCCACAATCCCTGGTTTTCCTGGGAGCTGTCTGAACCTTTGAAAATAATACTGTAATGCCCCGCTCAGTCAGGGAAGAAACCAGTCGAACTGTAGAACTCAGTGCTGCTTTATTCACCAGTTTAGATAACAGGAGCTGCTGTCTCAGCCACAGCTCACGCTGAACTCTCCTTTTAACAACCCTCTTTTTAACATGCACACACAACAGTCTGACTTCTCCGGCACCCTCTCCTTCTCTCAAACTCCTTTTCTAAACCCATAGCGCCCCCTTCTGTCACAGGAACAAAGAACAGTTGAACAGTACAAAATAAGAACACTGCAGCTATTACAATACATTATGCTTGGGCTAAGGCGAGAAAAACAAAGTACTGGCTGGAGATTTGAGATGACTCAGGAATCGCTGCACCCCCCTGTTTTAAAAAGGCAAAATGTAAATATAACTTGTCTAAAAGTACAAGTTTACAAGTTCCAAATGATTCTGAGGAGTTTTCTAAGACTCTAGCCGTGGCTCTGGAGGGGCCTCCTCCAAAGGAAGGATCCTGGCAATTGGGAAATGGCATTTATTTCCCAAAGAAATGGCTGCCTCTTCACAGACTCATTACGACCACAGCCACAAATAAATCAAAAAACAAATTGATAACTTTTTTGGCACACGTGTCTAGATGATACTCACCAAATTTGGAGCTGTTTAGATGAAAAGCCTTTAGACACAAGGGGTGCGATTTAGGTGGTCACGCATTCCACCCAACATAGTAGATTTCCTGTTGAGTTTTTTTTTTTTAAACAATAATTTTATTTTCAAAGATTTACATACAGATTAAGACAAGAGTTACATTTTTCATTATGACACACATATTATACCTAAATATACACAAAAAATAAAATAAATATATAAAATAAATGAATAAATAAAAATAGTAATACGTAAGTGAACTTAGTAATAACCTTTAAAAAAATACATAAAAACACTAAATTAAAAAAAGAATACAGCAATAACATACTTGTCTACATACTTTCAATGTCCATCAATTCCACAAAAGAGTCACCATCTAGACTCTCCAAAAAGTCATAGAACATTTTCCAGATGGACCAAAATACTTGAAGTTTGTTTTTCAAAAAATAGGTAATCTTTTCTAAGGCAAGGCATGAGGTCATCCCCTTTATCCATTGAGACACTCCAGGACTTTCTTCTTTTGTCCAAGAACATGCAATTACACGTTTAGCTTCCAGCAAACAAAGATTTAACAACAGTCTTTCATGTTTGATCATTTTGAAGTTCAGAGGACAAATATGTAATATACACAACCTGGGATCAAGAGGAATTACTTTACCAATAATTTGACTTATAATATTCAATATTTTAACCCAAAAACAATTAACTTTAGTGCATTCCCACATACAATGGAATAAAGTTCCCTTCTCTTGTTTACATTTGTAGCATATATCAAGAATATTCGGGTTGAAGTGATGTAACTTAACTGGAGTGATATATTGTCTACTCAGCCATTTATACTGAAGCAGTCTCAAATGTGTACTCGTTGTTTGAGTTTGGGCTTTTAAACATGCTATTTGCCACTCTTCCTCAGTTATATCAGCCTGCAGATCAGAGCGCCACGCTTGAAGTCTGTCATTAAATGATTCTTTAGATTTGGCCACAAACTGTTTATATAACACGGATACCTGTCCTCTACCTTTCAAACAGACAGTTAAGTGTAATATTTTCCAAAGTAGAGAGAGGAGGCTCAACCAAACTTTGGCCTTGTCTTGACAGAATGAAACTACTTAATTGCAAATATTTGAAAAAGTGCTTTTGCGGAATTCCAAACCTTGTCCTAATTTCTTCAAAGGACATAAAGTTTCCTTCATTATAGAGATCAGACACCTTACAAATACCTTGAATTGACCAGATTTTAAAACCTGGATCAGCTCTACCAGGACGGAAATTTTCATTATTAAAAACTGGTGAAAAGCGCGAGAGTTAAATAATAATAATAAATCAATCTATAAATGAAAGTATTTTTCCTATAGCTCTGAAAACAGCTATAGTAAAGCCTATTCATAAGTCAGGAGACAAGCTCCAGGTCTCCAACTATCGACCAATAAGCATCCTTCCCACTATCTCCAAAGTGTTTGAAAAAGTAGTTGCAGCGCAGCTAGAGGAACATCTTGATCATAATGCTGCATTACATCCTTCAGTTTGGTTTCAGAAAACGTTACTCAACAGAGACAGCATGTTGCTACTTAATAGAGGAAATAAAATCAAGTTTGGATAGAGGAGGTGTTGTCGGAGCGGTCTTCCTTGACTTGCGTAAGGCATTTGATACAGTAAATCATGAACTACTGATAGATAAATTAACAAATTTCTCTATTAGTAGAAGTACAATAAACTGGATTCAATCTTTCCTTGGTGCAAGGCAGCAGTGTGTTTTGGTAAACAATGTATCATCTCCCCTACGAGCATGCACCATGGGTGTACCACAGGGATCTATATTAGGGCCCCTGTTGTTCTCGCTTTATATAAATGATTTTCCATCTGTGTGTACTAATGCTAAAATGATTATGTATGCTGATGACACAGTGGTGTATATTCATGGTAAAACTGCTAAGGATGTTGCCCAAAAGTTAACTGAGGAAATGAAAAAGATTTCCAACTGGTTGAAAAACTCCTATTTAACATTGAACGTTGACAAAACAGTTTCTATGTTTTTCACAAATCGGCGTAAGTTTTCATTATGTAAAACTGAATCAAAAATTATAATTGAAGGTCAGGAAATATCAAGGGTTGACCATTTTAAATATTTAGGAGTTACTCTTGACCCAAATTTAAATTTTAAAAAACATATTAAAAAGGTAACAAATACGTTGAAACTTAATATTGCACAGTTTAGATATATTAGGAACTCTTTGACCATAGATGCATCTAATTTATATCTAAATGCGTTTATATTCTCGCACTTTCGCTACTGCATGACGAGTTGGTCACAAGCCTGTAAAACAACACTAAGGCCCCTGGAATCATTATACAAAAGTTCTCTCAAGGTATTTGATAAGAAAACTCGGTCATTTCATTATTGTTATATTCTCAAAAAAACGTAGTTTATTAAGTTTTGAAAATACACTTATATATTCAAATCTCTGTCTTTTGTTTAAGATAATAAATGGTACTGCAGCTCCTCCCTTAAAAAAGTTTATCCTACTGAGATCAGAAAATCAATCTCGAGCCACTCGGTCGGCTGTTCGGGGCGAGTGTACAATTCCTTTGTGTAAAACAGCACTTGGTAGCTCAGCCTTTTCAAGTGTGACCATCAGAAGGTGGAATAATTTGCCAACTGAATTAACCACATGTGTGAATTTTAACATTTTTTCACATGAGGTCAAAAAATGGCTTCTTTTACAACAAACCTGTTTACATAATGTTTAGTACTGTATTTGATGTGTATGTGAGAGTGTATTTGTAAATGCATACCGAGGAATGATTGCAGGATGTGATTATTTTATTCTTTATATTTTATGTGATTATTATTCTATTATTTTATTTTATTATTATAAATGTATTAACTTGTTTTGTTTACATCAGCCTGCCCAGGAACTGCAGGTGTAAATTAGCACATGCTATAACCTGGTAAAATGCATCTCTCCTTATCAAGGTTAATGTATATTTTACACTGTCTCTGTTTAAATAAATAAATAAAGTAGTAAAGTAAAGTTGTGGTAAGTCACCTAGATGAGCAAGAGCCTCAAACCAAACTGATACAGTGTTTCTGGTATATGGATTTTTAGTACCTTTAATTAACTTCTTAGCATCAGCTGAATGGGAAGACCAATTATAGATTCTGATATGGGCTTATAATTTGCTGATACAATTTCACTTACAGTTGGTGTAATTTTAATCCCGAGGTAAGTAAAACCTTCTTGTGAGATTGTAAAGGGTGACTGAACTGGGGGGAAAAGCCTTTCTGCCTTATGAAGGAACAGCAACACAGATTTAGAATTATTAATTTTATATCCTGAGAATTCTCCAAACCTTTCAATCAAATTTAGCAATGCAGGAATAGACTGTTTTAGATTGGAAGAGAATATAATTATATCATCTGCGTACAGTGAAATGCGGTGTTCTGAGGAGCCAATTGTAATACCTGAAATATGTATGTGATTACGAATTGCCATAGCCAATTGTTCGATCGCTAAGGTGAAAAGCAAGGGAGAGAGCGGGCAGCCCTGGCGTGTTCCCCTGTAAAGCCTGAAAGGGGAAGATACTGTTCCATTTGTTAATATCTCAGCTGAAGGGTTAGCATACAGGATCCGCACCCATTTCATAAACTTATCCCCAAACCCCATTCTTTCCATAGTTTTGAACAGGAATTGCCAGTCAATCCTGTCAAATGCTTTTTCAGCGTCTAATGAGAGTAGTGCATTATCACACGTATTAGATTTCTCATGTAATATATTCAATACTCTACGAATATTATGGAAACCCCCAAACAAAGCCATTTTGATCCATATGAACAAGCTTGGGCAGTTTATTTTGGCACGGTTCAGGCTCTGGTTTAGTCGGGATTAAGTCCTAGGTTTTGTTCTGAAGTGGTCCTAAACTTTAACCAAAAATTTAGTCCTAGCTTTAAGTCCCCTTTAGTCCTGGCTAAGCCCTGGTTTAGTCCTAGTTTAAAATTTAATTCAGTCCTAAAATAGTTCCTGGTTTAATCCTAGTTTAGTTCGGCTTTCCCCATTATTTAGTCACAATATAACCCAGAGTTTAGTCCTGGTCTAGCTCTAGTTAATCCTGCTCTTAGTTCTGTTTTTTTAGCCATGGTTTAGTCCCAGACTGAATCATCTGAATTTGCAGTGCTTTCAGGTTTAATTCTTGTTAAAACTCAGTCTTGTCCTGGTTTGATTTCGTCTCAGAAGATTATCTGGGCTCAGTGGCTCAGTGGTAGAGCGGTTCGATTCCCGCTCTCCCCACACTTCACACTTAACCCACCTTGCCTCCAGTGGTGTTCCAGAGAAGCCACATGTTTTTTTTTACCACCTGTGACCAGCAGATGGAGCCATAAGCTTGTTTATGACTAAAATAGTCACTCATCTTTTCTTTTACTTGAGAATCATGAAAGGGTATCAGTGAAGTGTTAAACTACAACAACTAAAGAAACACACAGACCTAATAATGAACCCCATAAATCATACACATACATTAATTTACAAACCCGATTCTAAAAAAGTTGGGACACTTCACTATTTTATTCAAAATACAACATAGATAACATATCAAATGTTGAAAGTGAGACATTCTGAAATGTCATGCCAGATATTGGCTCGTTTTGTATTGAGAGCTACACAATCCCAAAAGGTTGGGACAGGTAGCACTCGCTGCAGTTTTAGATCTGTGTGTGTTGTCTGCATTAATGCAACCTCCCGTTCCCTCCTTCCTTTACTCGTGAACAAGACCTTAAGATATTTGAACTTTCCACTTGAGCACTTCCACAGAAGCTCTCCACCAACCTGGAGGGGATAAGCCACCCTTTTCCGGTTGAGAACCATGGCCTCGAACTTGGAGGTGCTGATATTCTCCAAGCCGCTTCAGACTTGGCTACAAACCCAGTGCAAGTCCCAGTGCACGCTAAAGGTCCTGACTTTTTGGAAACATTTCTGACAGATTCTCAACACAACATTAAGATGACATATATATATATATATATATGTTGATTATAACTGTCCAAAAATAACTCCAGAAAACTGCACTGTTGGAAAAAGTATCCACAAATATAGGCTACTGCTGCAGAAGTTTTTATTTAGTGATAGAGAATGACTTTTATGGGACAGAAATGACATCAAAACCAGGCTACCAAATAAGTCAGGCTTGTTTTAAGGAAAAGCCTCTGACTCTAGCCTTTTATTAGAGTCACAGTAGACTCAAATCAAACCACTCCCTCTGAACGATCCACAACTCAGACACTTATTTTAACACAATGACTTTTTGAGGTACTTTGAAAACAAAACATTTCAGTTCAATTGGCATTATAATCAATCAATAATTTCCAATTGACAGAGTTAAAACAACATGACTTTTACAGGTGTGTTTACAGGTTTACAACAGCTGTCATGAGCTCATTGGTCCAGTATGTATTCACACAATCCCCTTCGTGAGACCAATGCCTGCTGTGTGAGCCTCAGGAAACGTGTTCACTCCATGTCTTATTGTTGTTGCTGTTGTATTCCTCTCATTCAAGTAAAACTGTAAAAAAAAAAAAGAAAAGTGAATTGTTTCCTTTGACGATACTGCCCCCTGGTGGCCTTTATCTGATATTGTGGATTTTATTATCTGTTTAAATCTGGTTTAGACCTAGTTTAGACCTGGTTTAGTCCTGGTTTAGTCCTGGTTTAGGCCAGGTTTACTCCTGGTTTAGACTTGGATTTGTCCTGGTTTAGTCCTGGTTTAGACCTGGATTTGTCCTGGTTTATACTTGGTTTGGTCCTGGTTTAGACCTGGATTTGTCCTGGTTTATACTTGGTTTAGTCCAGGTATAGTCCTAGTTAAGACTTACATTTAAATTTAGTCATTTAGTCACTTTTATCCAAAGCGACTTACATTAAGGTTCCATTCACCAGTGTTACAGCTGAACACCACTGAGGCAAGGTGGGTTAAGTGTCTTGCCCAAGGACACAACGACAGTATGAACTGTGGGGAGAGCGGGAATTGAACTACCAACCTTCCAGTTGAAGGACGACCACTCTAGACCCAAAAATATATTTGAGATTTTAGAAAAGTTTTGATCACACCCAGAGGTCATGTGGTATAAACTGTCGACCAAACCCAAAAGTCTTTTTTTTAATTGTGCTGTAAAAAAATGTCAAAATTTACAAATAATTAGTGGCTCCTGGTCAGCTGCAGTGTTGCTGTTCCTGTGAAGTTTATTACATGATTTATGTCTTGGAGCTTGTTACTGAAAAGCAAAGATAACATATTACATTGAGTGGTTGAAACAAGTTTTTGAAGGCATTAAAGCATTAAATCCAATCTACACAGTCTGATAATGATGGTTAATACAGGCGCCCCTCAAGGAACAGTGCTGTTTCCACTTCTCTTCACTATCTACACTTCAGACTTTGTCTATAACTCTGCATGCCATCTGCTAAAATTCTCACACAATTATTTTATTATCCCTTGAATAACAAGTGACAATGAGGAGGTGGTGGAAAGCTTTGTGTATTGGGCAAAGAACCACTTTAAACTCAACACTTTTAACACACGACATCAGAAAAAACAGTCTCCAGCACTAAGTCAATGATAGCAATGAAATGCACCGTCTCCATGGAGATCAGGGATTGTATGAGTGGGTGGAGCCTACTTCCCCATGGCAACGGAGTTCCATGGCTATGTGATGTCATCAGAGCTGCTTCAATTTTTTTAGTGAGAGAAACAGATCGAGCTGTTTACAAGAGAAGCACTTATCAGTGAAGAAGAGACTTCAAATAAGGTAAGATAAAAATAAGGTAAGTAGAACAGGAAGATGACAGGAAGGGCTAGGACAACGAGATATGTTATTAATGGTTCAGGCAACTTACAAAGTGGTAACGTCACTCTCACACCTATAACTGAGGTAAGTGACGATACCAGCAATGGTAGCCCCCCCGATCTGTTCTGGACACTGCACGACTACGAACGCAGTCGGAGACAGGCTCAAGAGGAGACAATGAGATTTTCCTTTTCAAGAGATGGCCATGAAAATGAAGAAGACAGAGGTCAAGCTGAGCTGGTAGAGACGGTGAACACTCTGACAAGGGTTGTCACTCGTCTCGAGAAAGAACTCACCGAAACAAAAACGCAGCACGAAGAAAAGCTGCGTGAACTGGAGATTGTGAACAGGAACCAAAACGAGGTAATAGATCAGCTCAAAAGGTCTTGTAGCCAAGTAGATAGGGTTCAGTCTCGGAACGTGACATTTTTTAATGAATTGTACCGTCATGCTGCTAGGAATGGTATAGATGTTAATGCTGAAAAAATTGCTAAACAGGAACAGCGCATGAGTAAACTGGAGGGTATTATTGAAGACCAGTACAATATCATTAGTAACCAGGAGCAAAATCTGTGCTTGCTAAGGAAAGATGTGCAAGGTCAAATAAGAGCCTTTAATCAACATCAGAATACTCAGCGTGAACTGGAGAGCACTGTTCAAAACCAGACTCTGAAACTTCAGCAGGTGGAGAACAGTCTGAGGGAACTGGAGGTTGTGATCAGGAACCAAAATGAGTTAATAGATCAGTTCAATAAGTCTTGGAGCAAAGAAGGTGACATTAACCAGTTTCAGATGCAGGGAGTCCAGGACGACCTGCACGTTCAGGCTGAGAGAAGAACTCATCAGGAACAACCCGTGAGTGAAATGGAGGATATTGTTGAAGTCCAGAACAGTCTCATCAGTAAACGTATGAGCTTGGACATTCAAGCTCAGAACGATTCGATAGAGGGAGCCAATAACATTGTTTGTGGTCAGGCTGAAAAAAAGTCACAGCAAGAAGATCTGATTGGGCCAAAGACATTCGTGGAGCAGCAGAAAGATGTAGACAACAATCTCAATCTAGAGAATATGGCAGCTGCAGAGACAGTAGTAGACAAAGACAGTATGGGTTTTCTGAGAAAAATCAGAAAAACTATGACAAACATATTTAACAATAGAGGCATAGGTTCTGGTAAAATCAAAGAAGAAAGACCTGACATGAAAGTGGCTGAAGTTCAGAAAGTTCTGGAAGGAAATGAGAAAGAAGAGCTCAAAGTGGAACCCTCACATCACAGGAAGAAGACTGTCGGGAAAATTACGCCAGAAGATGTGGAAAAACTTATGGTCCTTAGCGCTTTGGCTGAGATTAGATTAGAAAACCATTTAAAGGAATTACAAGAATTGGAGAAGTCTCCCGAAGACCCTCCAGAAAACAAGGAAGACAGGAAGGGAAGGAAAGCCACCAAAAAGTCTGACAGAAAGACGGACGATGATTCCTGAAATTCATTAGGAAAGGGTTCCTACAATTTCAGGCTTAAAGCAACACTACATCATTTTAGTTTCACTTTGAAGCTATAGTTTAAGTTTAAAAAATATGGTAGGTAATGTTGCTTTAAGTTGAAGTCAAGGTGTCGGGGCCAGAGACAGCCTAAGGTTTAAACGAAGAGTACAGGCAGTTAAAGTGGGAGGTTTCTGAGGTTTGGCGGAGTGTGGTTGTTGTGGAAAGCTGTGGACTTAGCACTAATCGATGAGTGTATCTTCTCAGCTCAGTTCATGCTCAGCCGGGAGAATACACTGAGAACTAGTGCTAATCTACAGCTCTCCACGACGATGCACGGACACACTTCAGAAATCTAAACACTAACGTCTTTACTCTTTGTTCAAGCCACCGACTGTTGTTAGCCAAACACCAGTCTGGAATCTAAAGGAAAAGCTCTCCTCCTCAGGGAAAATACTCTCAGACTGGTTTATTCTAATCAAATCAATAAACAAAGACTTGAAACTTGTGGGGCGCAGTGGCTCAGTGGTAGAGTGGTCGTCCTTCAACCGGAAGGTAGGCAGTTCGATTCCCGCTCTCCCCACAGTTCATACTGTCGTTGTGTCCTTGGGCAAGATACTTAACCCACCTTGCCTCCAGTGGTGTTCCAGCTGAAACACTGGTGAATGGAAGCTTAATGTAAGTTGCTTTGGAGAAAAGCGTCATGTAAATGGGTTTAAAACTAGAAAAAGGCCAATTGTTTAAACTAGGGCTGGGAATCGATTAAAAAAAATTAACTAATTAATTGCACATTTTCTGTAATTAATTGCAATTAATTGTGTTTTCCCCCAAGCTTGTTATTATCAATATTTAAATTAGGGCTGGGCAACGATTAAAATGTTTAATCGCGATTAATCGCACAATGTTCTGTGATTAATCGCGATTAATCGCATTATACACAAAATTTAATAATGAATTCAAAATTAGTGTACTGCATACATTTTAAAAGAACTGCTATATGAACAAAAGTGCAATAACATTTGGTTTGCACTTTAAACAACACTTTAAACAAATAATGTGCTTTTTACAGCAGTTAAAACATTTCTTGTAAATCTGAACTTAAACATTAATGTAATCAAATTAAATATTAAAACCAAAAATATTTGCCACTGACAGGGCATTAATATTTTGTTTAGTTTGTTATAGAAAAACAAGTTATGTCCAGAACTTCAATCATAACATTATAACAATATAAACAATATAAATGTCTCTTTTGTGTTTTCATTACAGTCAGAGCATGTGAATGCAGTTCCCGCGTTTCACACCCTCTCCCTTTCACTTGCCAAACTCAAGGGTGTATGGGTAATGTAGTCTCTGCTCTTGGTGGGACGAATTAGGAAGCGTGCATTGTGAAGGGCGCTCTGGAAAGCGGCAGAGCAGGCAAAGGATTAAAACCTCTATTAAAACAGACGTCGAAATGAGCGTACCAGTACGCTAAAAGCACGTTCTGGGCGCACGGAGAAGTGGCGGTACTGAGTAGGCTACAGGTGCGTACCGGCCCACTTAAAGCACTGGATGAGGGCGGCTCATACGTGCAGTCATTCGTCTTTCTCCATACTAATCGGCCCGGCGTTAGCAGCGATAAAATAATTGTCGGCGTTAATTCATTAATGTGTTAACGCGATAAAAACGCGTTAACTTGCCCAGCCCTAGTGTGAATCCATTTAAAACCATAAACGTATATTCTGTTGTTGACTCAATTCAATTCCTTTTTTGTTTCTATCAAAAATACAGCATTGATTGCACAATGTATTGTAAATGGTACAAGACACAACAATAAACAAGCAGCACAAAGTTAAACTGAGTTTGACAGCTGTACATTTACGGAAATATGATTAAAAAGTACTGAAGAGAAAAAAGATGTGTATTACAAAAAAAATAAACTAGGCTAGAACTGTGCAGACACCAAAACTAGTCCTACTTTCAGAGGTTTAAAAGTCTTTTTGCACAGGTCTGGCCTTCTGTCAGATGAGTACTTTACTCACTGAAGTGCAAGTTATAATTTTCCTTCAGGCTCTACACAGCAAAATTTGAAAATATATATATTGTTTGTACAAACTAATAGCAAATGTTTAGTTATACATTGTCGTTATTCTTACAGGTGTAATTACACACCTCTATTACTTATTGCACTTTTGATGTGTAAACACCCATCTTACATTTTACATTATAATTCATCTTTTCAGAGTGGATGTTCTAATACTGTCTGTTTGTTACTGTATTTATGATATGCTATGAAACAGCAAAGAAACAACTTTATTGTACATGAACATGTTTTAAAAATGAATAAGCACTTGTACAGGTAGAAAATAAAAAAGTTGGTATCAGGAAATCTCTGAACGAGTATATAAAATTGAGTACTTGTTGCCTTTTTGATTTTCCCAGATGTTTTCCCAGTGACTTGAGAGTTTCTGCGCCTCTTGACTTTAGCAGGAAATCATTTACAGCTTGCTTTTTTATTAGTGCGTATGACAATATTGAAGGAAGTTAATGAGTAAAGGAAGTTGGATCCCCATGAGTCCTGACAAATACAGTGATATCTGGAAAACACAATATTTAAAAGTTACTTTATATCAGTATTTATTAGGCCCGAGCCGGTGATGGCCGGGAGGGCCTTTTTTTTTTTTTTTTTTTTTTTTTTATCTTTATTGTGACCAAATGATCCTAAATTTGACCCAGTGAACATGCACAAAAAGTCGTTATATTGGTCCCAGACTTCAAGCTCGGCAAAAATGGTATGTATTTGAAGACGCCGAAAAAAAAATACGAAAAATGACTCAGTGGCAACCCCTACAAAATCAAAATACATTGGGCCTATGGAAAGTGAAAGTAACTTTTTTCCAACGTAGAAAAATGAAACTTGGTATATCCATAGGACACCTCAGGGCAAACAGAAAAGTCAATGACAGTCACACCCTAAACTTAACAGGAAGGTGATGCGCGCCACTAAAATCGCACTTGCGCAGAAAGATGCAAATCATTGTGTTTTAATCTAAATGGCCCCAAATTTGGTGAGTATCATCTAGACACGTGTGCCAACCAAAGTTGTGACTTTGTTGTTGATATCTTATCGGGTATGGGTGTGGCAAGCCTGTAACGAGGTGGCCATTTTTGTGAAAATAAAACGTCTCTTAACTCTCAAACGCCTTCTCGGATCGAGTTGGACCCAAAAAGGCGTTTGTGCACATTCATGACCTGAACACAAAAATATGTAAATAAAAGGGTTATCTTTAGAAATGGCTCTCCAGCGCCCCTACAAACTTATAATGGACCCAAGAATTTAGTTTGTCATAGAGACATAAAATTTTGTACACACATCTCTTATGTCATGACGAGCATAAAAGCCAATGACAACCACCCCCTATCTATAAATGTGTTGCCATAGCAACGTCCCAAAAATGTGAAAAAAGTCAATGGGAAGTGAAATTTTTAGTTTGTTGTAGGCAAATAAAACTTGGTACACACATCCACCATGGGCTTATGAACAAAAAAGCTAATGGGGACCACACCCTATCACACACAGGAAGGCGGCCATTTTGAATTGAAAATGTGAACCGACTTAAAATACACCTCTTTTTAAAAGTACACAGAAAAAGCTGCTTCATTCCACAGACACCAAACTTGGGCAAAATGAGCTAAACACATGTATGTAAATGAGACAAGTGTTTTTCTAGACTTTTTGCTCGAGTTATATTTTTTTATTATAATTCGGTATATATTTTTTTATTATAATTTTTCTGTAAAATGATCCTCAATTTAACCCAGTAAACGAACAACTAAAAGTCATTTTTATTGGTCCCAGACTTCAAGCCTGGCAAAAATTTATGTATTTGAAGTCGCCGAAAAAAATACGAAAAATGACTCAGTGGCGACCCTACAAAAGTCAAAATACATTGGGCCTATGGAAAGTGAAAGTAACTTTTTCCAATGTAGAAAAATGAAACTTGGTATATCCATAGGACACCTCAGGGCAAACAGAAAAGTCAATGACAGTCACACCCTAAACTTAACAGGAAGTCCGCCATGTGGGGTGAAACGCGCCACTAAAATCGCACCTTGCGCAGAAAGATGCAAATCATTGTGTTTTAATCTAAATGGCCCCAAATTTGGTGAGTATCATCTAGACACGTGTGCCAACCAAAGTTGTGACTTTGTTGTTGATATCTTATCGGGTATGGGTGTGGCAAGCCTGTAACGAGGTGGCCATTTTTGTGAATAATAAAGCGTCTCTTAACTCTCAAACGCCTTCTCGGATCGAGTTGGACCCAAAAGGCGTTTGTGCACATTCATGACCTGAACACAAAAATATGTAAATAAAAGGGTTATCTTTAGAAATGGCTCTCCAGCGCCCCTACAAACTTATAATGGACCCAAGAATTTAGTTTGTCATAGAGACATACAATTTGGTACACACATCTCTTATGTCATGACGAGCATAAAAGCCAATGACAACCACCCCTATCTATAAATGTGTTGCCATAGCAATGTCCCAAAAATGTGAAAAAAGTCAATGGGAAGTGAAATTTTTAGTTTGTTGTAGGCAAATGAAACTTGGTACACATATCCATCATGGGCTTATGAACAAAAAGCCAATGGGGACCACACCCTATCACACACGGAAGGCGGCCATTTTGAATTGAAAATTTGGTCCGACTTAAAATACACCTCTTTTTAAAAGTACACAGAAAAAGCTGCTTCATTCCACAGACACCAAACTTGGGCAAAATGAGCTAAACACATGTATGTAAATGAGACAAGTGTTTTTCTAGACTTTTTGCTCGAGTTATATTTTTTTTATTATAATTCGGTATATTTTTTATTATAATTTTTCTGCAAAATGATTCTCAATTTGACCCAGTAAACCAACAACTAAAAGTCATTTTTATTGGTCCCAGACTTCAAGCCCGGCGAAAAATATATGTATTTGAAGTCCCAAAAAAAAAATGAAAAATGACTCAGTGGCGACCCTAGAAAAGTCAAAATACATTGGGCCTATGGAAAGTGAAAGTAACTTTTTCCAATGTAGAAAATGAAACTTAGTACATCAATAGGACACCTCAGGGCAAACAGAAAAGTCTATGACAGCCACACCCTAAACTTAACAGGAAGTCCGCCATGTGGGGTGAAACGCATGTTCACTAAAATCGCACCTTGCGCAAGAAGATGCAAATCATTGTGTTTTAATTTAAATGGCCCCAAATTTGGTGAGTATCATCTAGACACGTGTGCCAACCAAATTTGTGACTTTGTTGTTGATATCTTATCGGGTATGGGTGTGGCAAGCCTGTAACGAGGTGGCCATTTTTGGGAAAATAAAATGTCTCTTAACTCTCAGACGCCTTCTCGGATCAAGTCGGACCCAAAAGGCGTTTGTGCACATTCATGACCTGAACACAAAGATATGTAAATAAAAGGGTTATCTTAAGAAATGGCTCTCCAGCGCCCCCTACAAACTTATAATGGGACCCAAGAATTTAGTTTGTCATAGAGACATGGAATTTGGTACACACATCTCCTATGTCATGAGGAGCATAAAAGCATATTTTTTTTATTATAATTCGGTATATATTTTTTTATCATATTTTTTCTGCAAAATGATCCTCAATTTGACCCAGTAAACGTGCAACTAAAAGTCATTTTTATTGGTCCCAGACTTCAAGCCAGCGAAAAATTGATGTATTTGAAGTCCCGAAAAAAATATGAAAAATGACTCAGTGGCGACCCTAGAAAAGTCAAAATACATTGGTTCTATGGAAAATGAAAGTAAATTTTTCCAATGTAGAAATACAAACTTGGTACATCCATAGGACACCTTAGGGCAAACAGAAAAGTTTATTACAGCCATACCGTAAACTCAACAGAAAATCTATGTTGGGTGGAATGCGTGACCACCTAAATCGCACCCCTTCTGTCTAAAGGCTTTTCATCTAAACAGCTCCAAATTTGGTGAGTATCATCTAGACACGTGTGCAAAAAAAGTTATCAATTTGTTTTTGATACATTTGTGGCTGTGGTCGTAATGAGTCTGTGAAGAGGCAACTATTGGGAAATAAATGCCATTTCCCAATTGCCAGGATCCTTCCTTTAGAGGAGGCCCCTCCAGAGCCAAGGCTAGAGTCTTAGAAAACTCCTCAGAATCCTTTTACCGTGAAGTTTACGCTTTAAAGCACGAAATGCACTCCTCCGAGTGCATGTGTCCCAGGTCTCAAGAGGCGAGGGCCTTTATCGCCGCTTGCGGCTTTAATTATTATTATTATTATTATGAGACAATAAAGAAAGAGATGAAGTTGGTCGTTCAAGGTTTAACAGTTGATTTATAATAACTCACACAACAGGGAGTAAAAGACACCATAATAATCCCTATGGTGTAGATATGTCAAAGATATATCATACTGTTAACATGATATGAAGGACAAAATGTTAGAAAGGTGTGTTTGCAGGAAGAAGGAAGTGATATCTGATCCTTTATCTGCAATAAACATTATCTGAAAATTAAAAAAGTTCCATTTGTTTCTGTCAGTCTATTTTTAGTGTTAAATGTTAGTGCCACTTTGTTTTTTTTATTATTATTTAAACTATTATAAACTATCAAATTATTACCTAATATTAGAATCCACTGTAAAGTCTTAATCTTTGCTTTATCAGTGATTTCCCAGGATAAGAAAAATATAAAAATACAATTTGAGGCCAGAAACGCATCACATAACTGTAAAAGTAAAAAAAATAAAAGAATTGCCTTTGTTTATACAGTTATGTGAAATATATGTATATATTAACTTATTTCTGTATCTAATGCGTGACAAAAGAACGAGACTCAGACCCGAAGACTGACTCATGAAATGAACGAATCCTTCTGTTTCTGCGTTCAGCCTACGGGGACTTGAATGAACAACTCAGAGACTCGGGAGATGAACGAGTCCTTTCTGTTTCCGGACGGACGGATGTATTAGCTACAGCTACATAAGGCTGTCATGGCCCAGACCAGACATGTTGACGGAATTAATGCTAAGCTAAATATGAAGTGACAAAGGAAAAAACTATTTGGATTAAGAGGTGAGTTGAACTCAAGCTTCTCCCATGGTACCTCTCAAATGGTCGTTGCGTAAGGGCGCCGCCATACGGAGATTTACCGCGAAATCCAGCGATATACAGCCGTCCACCAGAGGGCAGGCTCCAAAAGCGGAAATATAAGGAGAAACCCAATGACAACTTTACAGGTGTAAAAATCATGTTTACAGCCTGGTACAAAAGATGGCTCCTGTCTCTACAGCTAAGTTTTTACTATGTGACAACTCTGGGGATTTTGGATTATTATGTCCGTTTATGCTATCTAAAAAGTGTAGTTTTGAGAATAAATTTGGGTGTGGCTACCTCGGTGTGCATGTGTAAATCACCGAGCCGCGCGCACGTCGTGTGGCTAGCTGGCTAACAAGTGGCTAGTTAGCAGCTCCGTAATACTTGCCGGAGCAGTATCACGGAGCTGCTGTACTTGACCGTCGGCTGTTCTCTGAGTATTTTACATTTACATTTATTCATTTCGCAGACGCTTTTATCCAAAACGACTTACATTACATTACCAGTGTTACAGTCACTGGAGGCAAGGTGGGTTAAGTGTCTTGCCCAAGGACACAACGACAGTACTGTGGGGAGAGCGGGAATCGAACCGCCTACCTTCCGGTTGAAAGACGACCGCTCTACCCACTGAGCTACTGCCGCCCTACTGTTCTCTGAGTATTTGAGAAGAACGTTGTTGAAATGGCTTGCTGTGCTGTTGGCTGTACTAACATACTCTCCAAGAAGTGTGGTCTTCAGTTTTTTCGGTGAGTAATACAATTTTCTTGGTTTTATGGATGGTTTTAAGAGCTCTTAAGCGGGTAAATATATAGCATTACTCAGCTACTTAGCCTAGCTACCAACTTTTCCCTATCAAAATTACATCGAGTACGGTAATTTAGAATTAAATTTAGATTGTTAATCATAATACTGTTAAGGTAGAGTTTCAAATTTATTTTTACTGGCTTTGATTTAAAAAATAGATCCAGATATACATTATATCATGTCATTTCTTGCTCAAATCCAAACACTATTTGCATTGCGTACATGGCTATTAAACATAGTTAACATCAAAACAATAGATTTATTCATGATAGCTGTAATATCTTTTTAAGTGATCGAATTAAGGATGTTATCAGGGTTCCCATGCGTCCTGGAAAACCTGGAAAATGAAAGACCAATTTTCCAGTCCTGGAAAACACATGGAAAATGGGGAAAAAAGTAAAATGTCCTGGAAACGTTTGCGTTGTCCTGGAAAATAATTTTCCCTTCTTGTGGATGAACGCAAACGGGTTATTTTACGCATGAATATCTGTTTTCAAGCAAGTACGCAATTTGACATCTCAGTACGCTGGTTTGCCCCTCTCAACTACGGACATTGTGAGTTCTGTGGCAAATGTACACGTGCGGTACTCCTGTCTGACAACCAGTGCTGATTTCGTTAACGAAAACCATGATGAAAAATGTTCATTGACGACATTTTTTTACCCTGACTAAGACAAGAAGCTGAGAGACGACACCCACGTCATTAAACGATAACTGTGACTAATATGTAATATCGTTGACGAAATAAGACGAGACTGAAATCTGTAAAAACTATTTTTTTAAACTTGACCAAAACCACTTGTTTTGCCGAATAAATGAGACAACACATTACATTCTGTTTTTACAAGCGTTCATGCTCACGGTTGCCAAATTTAAATAATTAATCCCCCAGGCAAAACTAACTAAAATATAAAATAAAATTAGTTTTCGTCGTTGTCAATGTCTTTCATTTTTAACGCTATTTAAAACACGCAGCGTATTTATTCAGCTGCATTTTCTTTATGTGCTCCCTCCGTCTCTCTGTTACTCATGCATCTCTCACATGCGCGCGCACACACACACACAGCCCCTCCCCTCCGTGCACACCGCGTCTCCATGAGAACGAGTGTTCATTCGACGTTGAAAGCAAGTTCGCGAGAGGTTGGTATCTCTATCTCGTGAACACCTTTACACAATCACACATTTAAAAAGTGGTATAAAAATATTTTAAATTCTGAATATAATTTAAATATGATTTTGTCAGTGTGTTAATGTCGACTCGAGAAGCGATTGAGCCTTCTTTAGTCGCAAGTTTGAGGTAAAGTCCGGGTAAAATGCACTTTTTGGTTGTGGTTGGTTTACTTCAGATCCATTTCATACACCAGTTGGCTAGGGGTGTGACGGTTAGTATATAACCGTGTGATCGGCGGTTATAGTTGAACACCGTCATTAGAACTCTATAACCGCCAAAACCGTGTCATTAAAATATTTTTTATATTTACCACTTCATTAAATTTTTCTTTGTAGAAAACCTTTCTTAAAAACGAATTCTGTTTTGTACAAATTTTATCTTAATTTTAATAAATGTTTCATCAACCAATTGCATGTATTTTAATAAATAAAAAGCAAATATAGCAGAGAATGATAACCGTGACATGGAAGCGCCAGCGCGCCGCGTTCACTTGCACTGCACTGTGAACTAGAGCGCATCTCATCGTAAATGAATATAATTTTTCTGATGGTAGTTGGAATAATATTCCATTATTTGGAAGCTCGAAAAGAAACGGCAGACTGACTGAAAGCTGTTTTTCTAATCTATTTAGTCTATCAATTTGTTAGTATTTTTTTATTGAGATGCACTCTTTTTACACTTATTTGCTCACTTTGCTACATTGCACGTAGATTAGACACCTACTCACTCACCTGTTGAAACAAGTTAGAACCAGTGGACATAGTGGGAAAGTACTGCGAGGGGTGCGGCCATAGATTACTATTACTTTTGTGGTGTCAAGTTGACCATGGACACAACTCGTTGATACAGGAATGCTCTAAATAAAAAATATGTACAACTGTGATTCTACAATAAATAAATTAAATAAAGTAGCTACAATGCCCTATAATGTCTTTTTTTAATATCTCTTTTAACAGGGAAGGACTTGACTTGCTCGACAAGCACAGCTGTGCCCACCAATTTCTTTTTTATTAAAAGACAAACATCCAAAGCCTAGACGGTCACGGCAGGTATGTTGATTGAGAGGTTGAGAATGTTAATAATGTGTCAAATGACAGTGTTGAGTGTCAAAGTGTAAATATTATGTATGTCATGTACATTTGTGGCCATGCAAACCTTAAATGGGAAATGAATTGAACTTGATTAGACCATTTTCTATATGTCTTAGAGCCTGCATGAACGGGGCCTAAGTACATTTCAGAGAGCCTGTGTGTGCAATAGTTTACATTGTTGGTGGAATATGTCTGATAACAGGATTTGTTTTTAATAGAGTTGGCAGAATAATTTCCTCTGTTATGTTCCTCACCCTAGTTCATTGTATTTTTACATGTTCTGTATTGTCTTGTGCTATTATTTTTAATCCTTTCTGGATGTGCATTTTATTTAACAGTTGTTGTCACGTCTTATATGTTCCCACTCAAGGCCTGCACCTTGTTATGGTGAGTGGGCTTTCAACCAAGACAGGCCAACTTGAATTTGTTTTGTGATTTATTTTTTTGTCTGACTTTCCACAGTTGTCTTGTCCCGTCCTGCAGCAGTCATTTTAAACTCCTCATCACATCCTCGCCACGTCCACCTTCACCCTTACAACCTGATGGAACAAGGCTTCGTTTGTTGCTTCTCAAACCTTTTGGAACTGCATCACAAATATGTGACACCTTTTACACACTTGAGCATTAAAAAAATAAACTGTTTACAATTCATTTGCGCTTTTTTTATTTTCAATGAAATGTATTGTATCATGTTTTTACAATTTTAAACAAACTTTCTTTCTGCTTTAAGTATGGGCATGCCTTACTTATAATTTAATCTACCATCTAGTGGTATAAAATCAAAAACTACAAAAAACTGCTGCAGATGTTTTAACAGATGTTTCCAGGTGCAGAAGCAGAGGAGCAGAGGGCAGGTCCATCGTGAAAACTACAAGAGAGAGTTATGTATAACGTGGCTATAACTAAGTAAAATATAGTCTCCAAAGTAATGTGTAACTGCACTTGTCTGGGCAGTGGGCTCTTGGGAGTGAGCAATTTGAACAGTGACCTTTTCCATATTTTAAACTACAATAGAAAAAGTTAGATTAGCATGCTATATTATAGCTACATACCACAAGCATTATTTGAAAGCCTTGTTAACTATATAACATAGAGAGATGCATAGTGTGGTCATAAATCTCGGGTGGGAAGCTCCACTTGCGTTAGCCTGGTGTTAGCAACAGGTTAGCAACAAGTTAGCAATTGCCTTAGCCTCGGCTACAGCGGAGTGAGCGTAATTACCCACGCACGCGCTCATAATGCCCTCCCACGGGCTTACGATGCAATGCTCCCTTTGCCCATTTTAGTAACATCCTCTGACGAAGGAGTCTGAAATGTCCGGATGTAATCGCCATTTTTTTGCCCTGACTTTGAGGCTATTTCGGCAAATAGGGGACCAATGGGCGGATAGCATCCATAATTATTATACAATCTATGGTTGAACTCTCTGCCTGAAGTAAGCTGCAATGAATTTATAATTTATTTTTCAAAGTTTGGCCATGGCTGCATCAGTTTATAGTTATTATAGTTTTATTCCAAAAGTACTAAATGTATTAAAAATTGTAATATGTAACATTTTAATTAGATTCTGCTGAAATGAACGAAATGACTTGAAAAAAGATTCGTTCATTTTGCTGAACGAGACTTAAAGAACTGAGTCAGTAAAATGATCCGAACTTCCCATCACTAGAGTGCAGTTTTCATTTATAACTGCTTCATTGTTATAACGTGATATCGTGATACAACTGTTATTATCACCAGAAAAAAATATACCGATATTTTTGTGAGCGATATGATATGGCACTGCCAGAGTACAGTCTATTTTAGTTTATTTAGTTTAA
Organism: Perccottus glenii; assembly: GCA_024416835.2. Classification (NCBI taxonomy): domain Eukaryota; kingdom Metazoa; phylum Chordata; class Actinopteri; order Gobiiformes; family Odontobutidae; genus Perccottus; species Perccottus glenii. The sequence continues at coordinate 16,921,097 of CM044558.2, forward strand.
TTTGACATATCTATAGTCTATTTGATTACTTGTCTATGGATATTTTTTTTTATTAAATTTATGTTGTGGCTTTTTACTTGTGTGATACTTTTTTTCTTCCACTGTACACCTGCTGTTGCAAAATGCAATTTCCCTATTGCGTTAAAGGATTTCTTATCTTATTGTGAGATGGCAGTTTGTTATTATTTTGTTGTTAGTTTGCGTTGTTAGTGTGAGTGCTGTGTTGTGGAAGTCATTAACCTTTTGGAGACTTGAGCAGACTGACACTGGGCTCGATCTTGGTCCAGTCCAGGTTTTCCTCTTCAGGACTGTGTTCCACCATCAGCTGATAGAGCTTCATTGAGATAATGTCATGATTATCTGCAACATCAGATATTCTACTAGTGAGTTTTGAAATAAGAATTAGAATAAAGCTTTCTTCCAACACATTTTCATCTTCACGTGACATACCGGACAGATCCCCCGTCGTAGAAGCCCCAAAGTAGCATCCAGTGGGAAGATGAACTCCTCCAATGTCAATGCACTCCTTCCACTCGTTTTTGTTGTCCACATCCACCATTACCCTAACATATAAACTGTTCAATAAGTCATACAACATATGGCTGTCAAAAGTCAGGAATCAAACTCACTTCTGATACAATCCAATCAAATGCTTTTAAAAGCCTGGTGTTTGTAAACACGGATATTACTCACTAAAAGAAGGAACAGAGCAGCAGTAAAACTCAACCAAATCAATATTTTGTTACATATTCAGTAGATGTAATGATAATGTGCCAAATTCCTCATTATTTAAACATATGTGAGTAGTTTAAGAAAGTGTTTTGTCACATGCTTTGGCTGATTTCAGACACTTACATGGATTAGCACAGGTTGTAGTTGGATTAGCACAGGTTGTAGTTGGATTAGCACAGGTTGTAGTTGGATTAGCACAGGTTTTAGTTGGATTAGCACAGGTTGTAGTTGGATTAGCACAGGTTGTAGTTGAATTAGCACAGGTTGTTGTTGGATTAGCACAGGTTTTAGTTGGAGTTGCACAGGTTGTAGTTGGATTAGCACAGGTTGTAGTTGGATTAGCACAGGTTGTAGTTGGATTAGCACAGGTTTTAGTTGGATTAGCACAGGTTGTAGTTGAATTAGCACAGGTTTTAGTTGGATTAGCACAGGTTGTAGTTGGATTAGCACAGGTTTTAGTTTGAGTTACCAAGTGTATGAATTGTGCTATATAAATAAAATTGCCTTGCCTTGCCTAGTTGGATTTGCATAGCAAAGTGTATGAATTGTGCTATATAAATAAAATTGCCTTGCCTTGCCTTGCCTAGTTGGATTTGCACAGGTTGTAGTCGGTATGGCACGGGTTGTAGTTGGATTAGCACAGGTTTTAATTGGATTAGCACAGGTTTTAATTGGATTTGCACAGGTTTTAGTTGGATTAGCACAGGTTTTAGTTGGATTAGCACAGGTTGTAGTTGGATTAGCACAGGTTGAAACGCGCGGCCACTAAAATCGCACCCCTTGCGCAAAAAGATGCAAATCATTGTGTTTTAATCTAAATGGCCCCAAATTTGGTGAGTATCATCTAGACACGTGTGCCAACCAAAGTTGTGACTTTGTTTTTGATATCTTATCGGGTATGGGTGTGGCAAGCCTGTAACGAGGTGGCCATTTTTGTGAAAATAAAACGTCTCTTAACTCTCAAACGCCTTCTCGGATCGAGTTGGACCCAAAAAGGCGTTTGTGCACATTCATGACCTGAACACAAAGATATGTAAATAAAAGGGTTATCTATAGAAATGGCTCTCCAGCGCCCCCTACAAACTTATTATGGTACCCAAGAATTTAGTTTGTTATAGAGACATAAAATTTGGTACACACATCTCTTATGTCATGACGAGCATAAAAGCCAATGACAACCACCCCCTATCTATAAATGTGTTGCCATAGCAACGTCACAAATATGTGGAAAAAGTCAATGGGAAGTGAAAATATTAGTTTGTCGTAGGCAAATGAAACTTGGTACACACATCCAGTATGGGCTTATGAACAAAAGAGCCAATGGGGACCACACCCTATCACACACGGGAAGGTGGCCATTTTGAATTGAAGATGTGAACCGACTCAGAATACACCTCTCTTTTAAAAAACAACAGAAAATAGCTGCGTCATTCCACAGACACCAAACTTGGGCAAAATGAGCTAAACACATGTGTGTAAAATAGACAAGTGTTTTTCTAGACTTTTTTGCTCGAGTTATATTTTTTTTAATTATAATTTGTTATATTTTTTTTATTATAATTTTTCTGCAAAATGATCCTCAATTTGACCCAGTAAACATGCAACTAAAAGTCATTTTTATTGGTCCCAGACTTCAAGCCTGGCGAAAAATTTATGTATTTGAAGTCCCCGAAAAAAAAAATTGGAAAAATTACTCAGTGGCGACCCCTAGAAAAGTCAAAATACATTGGGCCTATGGAAAATGAAAGTACATTTTTCCAATGTAGAAATACAAAACTAGGTACATCCATAGGACACCTCAGGGCAAACAGAAAAGTTTATTACAGCCATACCGTAAACTCAACAGGAAATCTACTATGTTGGGTGGAATGCGTGACCACCTAAATCGCACCCCTTGTGTCTAAAGGCTTTTAATCTAAACAGCTCCAAATTTGGTGAGTATCATCTAGACACGTGTGCCAAAAAAGTTATCAATTTGGTTTTTGATACATTTGTGGTTGTGGTCGTCATGAGTCTGTGAAGAGGCAGCCATTTCTTTGGGAAATAAATGCCATTTCCCAATTGCCAGGATCCTTCCTTTAGAGGAGGCCCCTCCAGAGCCAAGGCTAGAGTCTTAGAAAACTCCTTAGAATCCTTTGGAACTTGTAACCTTGTACTTTTAGACAAGTTATATTTACATTTTGCCTTTTTAAACAGGGGGGTGCAGCGATTCCTGAGTCATCTCAAATCTCCAGCCAGTACTTTGTTTTTCTCGCCTTAGCCCAAGCATAATCTATTATTTTCAAAGGTTCAGACAGCTCCCAGGAAAACCAGGGATTGTGGAGACCTTTAACTCTAAATTACAAGGTGGTGAAACAGGCCCCAGCAATAGCACAGGCCCGGTTATTTGACATTACCGTGAAGTTTACGCTTTAAAGCACGAAATGCAATCCTCCGAGTATGTGTCCCCGCGGTCTCAAGGGAGGCGAGGGCCTTTATCGCCGCTTGCGGCTTTAATTATTATTATTACTTTGTAGCACCACCTTTTGCTGCGATTACAGCTGTAAGTCGCTTGGGGTATGTCTCTATCAGTTTTGCACATCGAGAGACTGAAATTTTTGCCCATGCCTCCTTGCAAAACAGCTCGAGCTCAGTGAGGTTGGATGGAGAGCATTTGTGAACAGCAGTTTTCAGTTCTTTCCACAGATTCTCGATTGGATTCAGGTCTGGACTTTGACTTGGCCATTCTAACACCTGGATATGTTTATTTGTGAACCATTCTATTGTAGATTTTGCTTTGAATCATTGTCTTGTTGGAAGACAAATCTCCGTCCCAGTCTCAGGTCTTTTGCAGACTCCATCAGGTTTTCTTCCAGAATGGTCCTGTATTTGGCTCCATCCATCTTCCCATAATTTTTAACCATCTTCCCTGTCCCTGCTGAAGAAAAGCAGGCCCAAACCATGATGCTGCCACCACCATGTTTGATAGTGGGGATGGTGTGTTCAGGGTGATGAGCTGTGTTGCTTTTACGCCAAACATAACGTTTTGCATTGTTACCAAAAAGTTCAATTTTGGTTTCATCTGACCAGAGCACCTTCTTCCACATGTTTGGTGTGTCTCCCAGGTGGCTTGTGGCAAACTTTAATCGACACTCTTCCTTAAAGGTAGTGTTGCTTTCGTCAACGAAAATTATGACTAAATATCGTCGTCAACAAACCTTTATCACGTGACCAAAACGAGCGGAGACGCAACGTAAATGCTGATCATGTGACGATAACTATAATTAAATGTATAATGCATTATCGTTGACGAATAAAAACGAGACTTAATGTGGTTTACAAAATAAAAACTATGCTAAAATGTCTCTTCATTTTCGTTGACCAAAACGAGACGAGACAAAATGTTATAACCTTATTTCGTCTCGTTTAGTCGTAGTATTTTTGCAGTAATTTCTGTTTCCTGCTGTGTCTCCCTTTCTGGAGGCTGCATCAGGTTTCACTGCGCAGACGCAGGTGACGTCACTTCCTCAAGCCTCACTCGCGGCATATTTAGACTGCGGTGAGTGTCATGGTTAGTGTATTTAAACGACAACAAAGTTAAGTCTATTAGCCTGACAGAGAGAAACCGATGGCCGGCCAGCCGGGGTTCATCTTTGGAAGAAAAAGAAGAAACGACATTTGGAAAAACTTTCATTACATAGAAGTGGAAAAGAAAACTGAATGTGTTGTGAAAAAAGATGGGGAGAAATGCGGCCACAAAATCACAGGAAAAAACACCACAAACCTTAAGAGACATCTCAAGGCATTCCATAATGAAATTGAGGTAAGTCAAAAGACATTACCATAACGTTACTTTCTATATTAGAAAGCTCATGCCAAGCCAACTCATGAGGCTGTGGTTAATGTGTCTCATTTTAACGTTAGCTTTAGACGTTAGCCACTGGAGCTGAAAACGACGGAGACAAACGTGTGTGACTAGCGTGTGTGTGTGTGTGTGTGTGTGTTTATGTGAGCGAGTGTAAAGTGGGTTCTTAGTTCCTACCTGACTGACTGACATCCCTTGTTGGCCAAATACTTTAGCTAGTTTTTTTAAATTCACATAGCAATCACTCTGAACTGAATTTGGCATCAACAACAAGACTTTGAAAGTTTGAATACCGTATTCTAGACCAAAATATACATTTAAACAAATGGTATAGGCATTAAAGGGATAGTTCACTTTAAAATGAAAATTCTGTCATCATATACTTACCCTCAAGTTGTTGCAAACCTGTATGAATTTCTTTCTTCTGCTGAACACAAAGGAAGATATTTTGAAGAATGTCAGTAACCAAATAGTATTTTTTTTTCCTACTATGAAAGTCAATGGGTCCAGTCAACTGTTTGTGTTTGGTTACTGACATTCTTTAAAAAAATTCTTCCTTTGTGTTCAGCTGAAGAAAGAAATTAAGTATATGATGACATGATTTTCATTTTGAAGTGAACTATCCCTTTAACATGCCTGTACTTCTAACATGTTTGTTGGTATAATAAATATGTTGTAAATTCAAATCAGAGCGTCTGGAATGGATGTATTCTTGAGTCTAAAAGGTAACAATAATATAATAAGAAAACCTTGTTTGAAATGGGTTTGGCTAAAAGAAAATTTTGGTCTAAACTACTAGGTACTTACACTATATTGACTGGGTTAAATAGAATTGCATTACCAGAAAGAGGCAAAAATACAATTTTCATTGACTAAAACTTGACTAAAAATGTCATCAGTTTTCGTCAACTAAAACTAGACGAAAATAGTCATGGATAATTCTGACTAAAATAAGACTAAAATGCTCAGACTTTTAGTCGACTAAAACTAGACTAGACTAAAAAGAGTATGAACGTGACTAAAACTAATAAAAACTAAAATGACAGCTTGACACAAAGACTAGACTAAAACTAAAATTAAAACAGGCCGCCAAAAACAACACTACTTAAAGGCCAGATTTGTGCAGTATACGACTGATTGTTGTCCTATGGACAGAGTCTCCCACCTCAGCTGTAGATCTCTGCAGTTCCTCCAGAGTGATCATGGGCCTCTTGGCTGCATCTCTGATCAGTCTTCTCCTTGTATGAGCTGAAAGTTTAGAGGGACGGCCAGGTCTTGGTAGATTTGCAGTGGTCTGATACTCCTTCCATTTCAATATTATCGCTTGCACAGTGCTCCTTGGGATGTTTAAAGCTTGGGAAATCTTTTTGTATCCAAATCCGGCTTTAAACTTCTCCACAACAGTATCTCGGACCTGCCTGGTGTGTTCCTTGTTCTTCATGATGCTCTCTGCGCTTGAAACGGACCTCTGAGACTATCCCAGTGTAGGTGCATTTATACGGAGACTTGATTACACACAGGTGGATTCCATTTATCATCATTAGTCATTTGGGTCAACATTGGATCATTCAGAGATCCTCACTGAACTTCTGGAGAGAGTTTGCTGCACTGAAAGTAAAGGGGCTGAATAATTTTGCACGCCCAATTTTCAGTTTTTTATTTGTTATAAAAGTTTGAAATATCCAATAAATTTCCTTCCACTTCATGATTGTGTCCCACTTGTTGTGGATTCTTCTAAAAATTACAGTTTCATATCTTTATGTTTGAAGCCTGAAATGTGGCAAAAGGTTGCAAAGTTCAAGGGGGCCGAATACTTTCGCAAGGCACTGTATGTAGAAAAATGGCAAAAAGTGTCGCTATAATGAGCAGGTGTAGACATAAATAAATCAGAAAGCTTTCTGCAACTCATATTGTTCACTCATCCTACTGTACATTAATTACTGCACTGAAGTTTGGGGAAATACCTTCAAGAGTCATTTAGAGACATTGTACAGACAACCAAAAAAATTTATAATCTGAATTGTATATAATGTGTGATTTACAGTTTACTGCAACACATTATTCCTAAAATTATATTCCCTAAAACTTGAAGATATAGTTAAATTAAAAACATTGTTGATAATATATATAATAAAGCTAAAAACAACCAACTCCCAAGTAACATTCAAAAAATATTTATTAATCAAGAACGGGGGTATAATCTAAGACGAGAGTATCATTTAAAGGTACAGTGTGCTCGGACCACATTAAAAAGGCAGTGCATTACTAGGAGTGGTGTGAGTTTGTGGAACCGTCTGGACAATTGTATAACTTTACCAAAATTTAAAATACTTTATAAAATAAATATCTTTAACAAATACACACAAATGTAATAATAAATCCTAATTAAAGCCGCAAGCGGCGATAAAGGCCCTCGCCTCCCTTGAGACCGCGGGGACACATGCACTCGGAGGATTGCATTTCGTGCTTTAAAGCGTAAACTTCATGGTAATGTCAAATAACCGGGCCTGTGCTACTGCTGGGGCCTGCTACACCACCTTGTAATTTAGAGTTAAAGGTCTCCACAATCCCTGGTTTTCCTGGGAGCTGTCTGAACCTTTGAAAATAATACATTATGCTTGGGCTAAGGCGAGAAAAACAAAGTACTGGCTGGAGATTTGAGATGACTCAGGACTCGCTGCACCCCCCTGTTTAAAAGGGCAAAATGTAAATATTACTTGTCTAAAAGTACAAGTTTACAAGTTCCAAAGAATTCTGAGGAGTTTTCTAAGACTCTAGCCGTGGCTCTGGAGGGGCCTCCTCCAAAGGAAGGATCCTGGCAATTGGGAAATGGCATTTATTTCCCAAAGAAATGGCTGCCTCTTCACAGACTCATTACGACCACAGCCACAAATAAATCAAAAAACAAATTGATAACTTTTTTGGCACACGTGTCTAGATGATACTCACCAAATTTGGAGCTGTTTAGATGAAAAGCCTTTAGACACAAGGGGTGCGATTTAGGTGGTCACGCATTCCACCCAACATAGTAGATTTCCTGTTGAGTTTTTTAAACAATAATTTTATTTTCAAAGATTTACATACAGATTAAGACAAGAGCTACATTTTTTCATTATGACACACATATATTACCTAAATATACACAAAAAATAAAATAAATTTATAAAATAAATGAATAAATAAAAATAGTAATACGTACATGAACTCAGCAATAACCTTTAAAAAAAAAGACATAAAAACACTAAAGAAAAAATAAATAAATAAATAATAAAAAAAGAAAAAGAAAAAAAAGAATACAGCAATAACATACTTGTCTACATACTTTCAATGTCCATCAATTCCACAAAAGAGTCACCATCTAGACTCTTCAAAAAGTCATAGAACATTTTCCAGATGGACCAAAATACTTGAAGTTTGTTTTTCAAAAACTAGGTAATCTTTTCTAAGGCAAGGCATGAGGTCATCCCCTTTATCCATTGAGACACTCCAGGACTTTCTTCTTTTGTCCAAGAACATGCAATTACACGTTTAGCTTCCAGCAAACAAAGATTTAACAACAGTCTTTCATGTTTGATCATTTTGAAGTTCAGAGAACAAATATGTAATATACACAACCTGGGATCAAGAGGAATTACTTTACCAATAATTTGACCTATAATATTCAATATTTTAACCCAAAAACAATTAACTTTAGTGCATTCCCACATACAATGGAATAAAGTTCCCTTCTCTTGTTTACATTTGTTGCATATATCAAGAATATTCGGGTTGAAGTGATGTAACTTAACTGGAGTGATTTATTGTCTACTCAGCCATTTATACTGAAGCAGTCTTAAATGTGTACTCGTTTGAGTTTGGGCTTTTAAACATGCTATTTGCCACTCTTCCTCAGTTATATCAGCCTGCAGATCAGAGCGCCACGCTTGAAGTCTGTCATTAAATGATTCTTTAGATTTGGCCACAAACTGTTTATATAACACGGATACCTGTCCTCTACCTTTCAAACAGATAAGTGTAATATTTTCCAAAGTAGAGAGAGGAGGCTCAACCAAACTTTGGCCTTGTCTTGACAGAATGAAACTACGTAATTGCAAATATTTGAAAAAGTGCTTTTGCGGAATTCCAAACCTTGTCCTAATTTCTTCAAAGGACATAAAGTTTCCTTCATTATAGAGATCAGACACCTTACAAATACCTTGAATTGATTTCAGCAGCATGTCATGTTTAAAAGTCAGGTACATTTTAATTCACAAATAAATATTTTTTTTACAGCTGAGACAAAACAACCGAATGCCAGTAATATTTATATTATGATTCTTTATTGCTCAAATAAACAGCCAGAAGAAACCTACACAGACACGGAACACATGCAAACTCACAGATAGGCTTGGCTTGAGGAAGGACTGCTAACAACTCTGCCACCAGTTGTAGTTTATTTAGAGGTTAATCTCCAGAACAGAATGATGAAAAGGTTTAAACAATTGGCCTTTTTCTAGTTTTAAACCCATTTACATTTAGTCATTTAGCTGACGCTTTTCTCCAAAGCAACTTACATTAAGCTTCCATTCACCAGTGTTTCAGCTGGAACACCACTGGAGGCAAGGTGGGTTAAGTATCTTGCCCAAGGACACAACGACAGTATGAACTGTGGGGAGAGCGGGAATCGAACTGCCTACCTTCCGGTTGAAGGACGACCACTCTACCACTGAGCCACTGCGCCCCACAAGTTTCAAGTCTTTGTTTATTGATTTGATTAGAATAAACCAGTCTGAGAGTATTTTCCCTGAGGAGGAGAGCTTTTCCTTTAGATTCCAGACTGGTGTTTGGCTAACAACAGTCGGTGACTTGAACAAAGAGTAAAGACCGTTAGTGTTTAGATTTCTGAAGTGTGTCCGTGCATCGTTGTGGAGAGCTGTAGATTAGCACTAGTTCTCAGTGTATTCTCCCGGCTGAGCATGAACTGAGCTGAGAAGATACACTCGATCGATTAGTGCTAAGTCCACAGCTTTCCACAACAACCACACTCCGCCAAACCTCAGAAACCTCCCACTTTAACTGCCTGTACTCTTCGTTTAAACCTTAGGCTGTCTCTGGCCCCGACACCTTGACTTCAACTTAAAGCAACATTACCTACCATATTTTTTAAACTTAAACTATAGCTTCAAAGTGAAACTAAAATGATGTAGTGTTGCTTTAAGCCTGAAATTGTAGGAACCCTTTCCTAATGAATTTCAGGAATCATCGTCCGTCTTTCTGTCAGACTTTTTGGTGGCTTTCCTTCCCTTCCTGTCATCCTTGTTTTCTGGAGGGTCTTCGGGAGACTTCTCCAATTCTTGTAATTCCTTTAAACGGTTTTCTAATCTTTTCTCAGCCAAAGCGTTAAGGACCCTAAGTTTTTCCACATCTTCTTGCGTAATTTTCCAGACGGTCTTCTTCCTGTGATGTGAGGGTTCCACTTTGAGCTCTTCTTTCTCATTTCCTTCCAGAACTTTCTGAACTTCAGCCACTTTCATGTCAGGTCTTTCTTCTTTAATTTTACCAGAACCTATGCCTCTATTGTTAAATATGTTTGTCATAGTTTTTCTGATTTTTCTCAGAAAACCCATACTGTCTTTGTCTACTACTGTCTCTGCAGCTGCCATATTCTCTAGATTGAGATTGTTGTCTACATCTTTCTGCTGCTCCACGAATGTCTTTGGCCCAATCAGATCTTCTTGCTGTGACTTTTTTTCAGGCTGACCACAAACAATGTTATTGGCTCCCTCTATCGAATCGTTCTGAGCTTGAATGTCCAAGCTCATACTTTTACTGATGAGACTGTTCTGGACTTCAACAATATCCTCCATTTCACTCACGGGTTGTTCCTGATGAGTTCTTCTCTCAGCCTGAACGTGCAGGTCGTCCTGGACTCCCTGCATCTGAAACTGGTTAATGTCACCTTCTTTGCTCCAAGAGTTTTTGAACTGATCTATGAACTCATTTTGGTTCCTGATCACAACCTCCAGTTCCCTCAGACTGTTCTCCACCTGCTGTAGTTTCAGAGTCTGGTTTTGAACAGTGCTCTCCAGTTCACGCTGAGTATTCTGATGTTCATTAAAGGCTCTTATTTGACCTTGGACATCTTTCCCAAGCGCAGATTTTGCTCCTGGTTACTAATGATATTGTACTGGTCTTCAATAATACCCTCCAGTTTACTCATGCGCTGTTCCTGTTTAGCAATTTTTTCAGCATTAACATCTATACCATTCCTAGCAGCTTGCTGCTGACAGTACAATCCATTAAAAAATGTCTTGTTCAGAGACTGAACCCTATCTACTTGGCTCCAAGACCTTTTGAGCTGATCTATTACCTCGTTTTGGTTCCTGTTCACAATCTCCAGTTCACGCAGCTTTTCTTCGTGCTGCGTTTTTGTTTCGGTGAGTTCTTTCTCGAGACGAGTGACAACCCTTGTCAGAGTGTTCACCGTCTCTACCAGCTCAGCTTGACTTCTGTCTTCTTCATTTTCATGGTCATCTCTTGAAAAGGAAAATCTCATTGTCTCCTCTTGAGCTTGTCTCCGACTGCGTTCGTAGTCGTCAGTGCCCAGATCGGGGCTACCATTGCTGGTATCGTCACTTACCTCAGTTATAGGTGTGAGAGTGACGTTACCACTTTGTAAGTTGCCTGAACCATTAATAACATATCTCGTTGTCCTAGCCCTTCCTGTCATCTTCCTGTTCTACTTACCTTATTTTTATCTTACCTTATTTGAAGTCTCTTCTTCACTGATAAGTGCTTCTCTTGTAAACAGCTGTTCTGTTTCTCTCACTAAAAAATTTGAAGCAGCTCTGATGACATCACATGGAACTCCGTTGCCATGGGGAAGTAGGCTCCACCCACTCATACAATCCCTGATCTCCATGGAGACGGTGCATTTCATTGCTATCATTGACTTAGTTTCTGATGTCATGTGTTAAAAGTGTTGAGTTTAAAGTGGTTCTTTGCCCAATACACAAAGCTTTCCACCACCTCCTCATTGTCACTTGTTATTCAAGGGATAATAAAAGAATTGTGTGAGAATTTTTGCAGATGGCCTGCAGAGTTATAGACAAAGTCTGAAGTGTAGATAGTGAAGAGAAGTGGAAACAGCACTGTTCCTTGAGGGGCGCCTGTATTAACCATCATTATCAGACTGTGTAGATTGGATTTAATGCTTTAATGCCTTCAAAAACTTGTTTCAACCACTCAATGTAATATGTTATCTTTGCTTGCAAATAAATAGTTATTATTTAATAATACATAGATTATTTCCTGTCTCACTGCCTTTATACATTAGTTACAAATATATTTGATATTACGAATGTAAAATAATTATTGTCTCTGTAATACAATAAACCAGAGAGGCCATGTATATGTGATCTCATTTAATTTAAAACATATTATTTCTTTAAAAAACAATACATTTCTTTAATACTTTGTTTGTATACAATATTGAATACATTCTTTTCCCCCCATCCCAACCCCCACCCACACACCCTCTGACATTCACCCAATGACTGTAAAAGGGCTGGACAAAGCAAGCCCGCTTCCGGGTTGGAAGCCTATTAGGAAGTAGGGGTAGGCTCCATCAAACATGACCCCGTTGACATCCACTGAAAAATCGGCGCCACCACGGCGACTATTTTTGTCACAGTCATCATTCTAACTATGCCGTCTTTGTTTGAAAACATTCTTATTATTCCCGTAATCGTTTTATTGATATTTGTCACATAACTCAAGATATTAAGATAGGGTGACCACCTGTCCCGAAATTTGAAGCTTTGTCCCGCGTCCCGCAAGTCGTAAGCAGTGTCCCGCATTTTAATTTTGTCTAAAAAAAACACTGAACATGCGCAGCGCAGCCGTTATTATTGGTTCTAGTGGCTAGCTAGCCAGAGCAGGAAAATAAACACTGAGAAAAAGCGGAAGCATTAAAAATGAGCTTTAAACTGGACACGTCCGTGCCCCAAACATAACAGCTCTGGTTTGGCTTTGAGGCTGAGCATTCCTGTCACCAATGCGTTCGTGGAGAGAGTGTTTTCTCTCATGACTGCTGCGTGGACAGAGACAAGGAACCGCGCAACTGTGGACCTCATAAAAAGTGAAATCCTGGTGAAAGTGAACTACAGCTACACCTGCCAGGAGTTCTACAGACACATAATGAATGAGAAGGCCCTACTCGAAGCTGCCAGATCAGACAAAAAATATAAATTCAAGATGCACTGAATCCGGTAAGAACGCATTTAATCTTTCTAGTCTTTCCTAATGGAATTTATGTGCTTATTTGGAAATGTGCTTTGTAGCGATTGGATTATTATTTTCACTTAATAATTTGGATTGAATAGACACGTGCTGTTAAAATAATTTTTTACTGATATTACTATTAAATATTATTAGTGACGCGTTCACAGCGCCGGTCAGCGCCGTCATTAACATTTTTATAAACCCTTTTAGCAATTTAAAACATGTTAACATCACTGCAAAAAGACATCTAATAAAAAAATCAATATTTATTCACCTAGTATAATAATAGTAATTTCTCTCCCTCGTGTCCCGCATTGTCCCGCAAAATCAGGTCTGCTGTCTTGCAACAGAGCAATAGCCAGGTGGTCACCCTATATTAAGATTAATAACTAACCTATCAGCTGCCTCCATTCTGCGATGTCGGGGTCACGGGGGCGTGGCTTGGTTGGCACTAGCTCCGTCTTGCTCTCGGGAGAAGAAGCCCTGGATATTTATGGAGGTACAGAACCGAGACTCCCGGATGGCTAACCATTTTAAATCAATGAAATTTAAGCTTTTTGCTACACCCAAAGTTTGTTTTGGGTTATTCTATGTTTTCCGAAGCTTTTTAGCCAATATGTCTTAGTTTTTTGTTAATTAGTTTGTTAGTTGCTGCTGTTCATGAATGGAGATCGCTTACTGTTAGCTAAAAGCTAACGCTAGCTGTGTTTGGTTTAATTCAGCTGATTTAAATAACTTTTTCATCGTCCAACTGCACTAAATGAACCACGCTTCAGTTTCTAGGTGAGTACATTTTTGCATGTGTTAAAATACTGTTCAGAATATATACAGTTGGCTAAACTATTGAGCTTTTGTTAGCTGACCCAGGTGGCTGCTAAAGGCCTAACTTAACTACTGCTCCACTGGACCAAACTTGTTTAATAATATGAAGATACGATCATATCTAACCTTAAATTTTGGAAGAAAAAGGGCATAATGCTCTTATAGTTTTTTTTAATAGTAAAATAAGGATACATGTCTCTGACTAAATAATTACTGTGTAGTTTGCAAACCTAGTAAAGGCCATAATATAATAATGATAATAAAAGCAAAAATTAGAAGTGGGCTTAAAGTACTCTTTTAAAAATCTGTGTTGTGCCATTTTGGTAAATACATTTGAAACATGCCTATTTAATGAAAATAGATCTTGTTCTCTCTCCACAGATTTCCTAAAGGTGATGCTGTCAGGCTGAGGCTGATCAGAAGAGAGACTCTTGGTTGTGGTGTGAGCACTTTGAAGAGGATATTCAGACAAAGGTGGTTGTTACATTACACTACACATTACATTAAACATTACACCTGCAATGCCCACTAACCTCTGAGACTTTTTACTCAAGAAAACACTTTCCTTACTCTGCAGTCATACATCCTTTAAACATTACTGTAGCTAAAGTGCATGTGTTAGTTATATATTTGTACATTTGTCATCTGTAAATCATGACAACAGTAGACAGGTAAATTTTCATGGCAGGTTTTCAACATGACAGACATTACCTCTAACCAAGTACAGTTCACATTTACTAAAGTATTACATTTTGGCAAATGTAAGTTCAAATCAAAGTCTACTATTTTCTAAAAACAGTCCTTACACACACAGTAACATACAGTGAGCTGGTGAATAAAAGTCCATTATTACCAAAAGAACATTAATGTTGTAATTTGTTCTGTGATTAACAGTAAATCTCATGAACAGAGGTGACCGGTCCCAACAGCAAGACTTGTTTTAAACACAAGTTTTTACTTTGTTCTCTGTCTTTGCAGAGCCCCTCTACAGTTACCTGCTGCTGCTTCTGTCAGCCCTCCCCAGTCCAGTCCAGTTATCGGTCCTCTCTGCTCCTGCACAGCTGACTTCACATCCTGGTCCATCTACAACTTCAGCTTCTTTTAAATAAACTTAAACTCAATCAAATCTCTATTCATTTATGTGCTTCTAGGTTTTGAAGGCATATATAAACTGTATTTTAAGCTCTTAAATCTGCCAATTTATACACTTTCTATTTAAGTGAGTTAAACTTTTAAATAACATGAAAGTAGATGAAAGCAAACCGACATAACTTTAAATCATTTATTTATCACTCTAGTGTCATTTTAGCATGCCATAAGCAATAGGAGTTATTGTGGAAAAGAATAGGAAATCATAAAACACATTTTTTTGTTTCTTTTTAAAATGGGGAATAATAAAGTAGTGGTGCAAAGATGGAAGAGTTTCTTGAACTTTCAGGTTGTTCCTGAGGTCTTTGACCTGCAGCTGCACGGGAAACTGAAAAACAAAAATCAAAACTGGTTTAACACATATTTACTCCATCTCAAAAATACAGCACTTGCTTCTTTGACTACAATTTCTAAATAACCAGTTTCTTAAAAGGGTATGCAAAGTGCCTATTTTTATGTATTTATTAGAATAAGTTGAAGAAAATTATTAACCACAGATTCTAAGATTTCCTACAGAAAATATCATTCTAAAGGATCAACTTTATATATCTTTACAACATACAGTTTATAATTATGAGGATATCTATTAATAATATAGCAGTTTACTATTGTAGATGTGGTTTTGAACAGTCTTGACAAAGATGACAAACATAGTGATAAGTTAAGTAGGTGAATATATTAAAAAAAACGTAGATATTGGTGTAAAAGTGAAATTTACCTGAATTAGAGCAGCAACCAGAGGGCCGATAACACAGAGACAGTGAAGGAGCAGCCATGCTAAGTTTAGCTCAAGTCTCTGTCGTAGCTTTGCCGCTGTCTGCAGGAGCGAGCAGATGGTCAACGAACAAGCGAACTTCTGATTGGTTCACTGGTTACCATGCAAACGGGCACTCAACTCAGTCCATATGCCCAAATTGGGACTTCTGGCTCCATAAAATCAACATGGCGACCACCCTAACGGCTAAAAATGGCGACTGAAATAGCGTCAATCTCGAGGTTCGTAACGCTATGGGTGACGTCACACTCCCTATGTCCAGCCCTTTTACAGTCATTGCATTCACCCTTCCCCACAGACTTTATAACAAATGTAAATCTGTCCAAATATTCAGGCATTAAAAGTCATTAAACAACTAATTTGAACTCTCTTACGATTACAATTTAATTTATTAAGATGTGTTGATTTAAGAACAGCAACAAAATAAATTTTAAAATCATCTACATATCATGTGGGCCTGAAACCACTGTTGTCCTCAAAAACTTTACAGAGGAGGACTCTTTTCCTTCAATTTGATATACAGCATGCTGGAGAAACTCCCAGGTGGGGACACTGCTTGGTGTACTGAACATCAAAACAAAAACCTTTAAAGCAAAGATCAACCGCCTCCAACAAAGACTCAGTCTCAATGGCGTGGCCTGGAATAATGGCAAAGGTCTGTGGTGTCCCCCTTGTCTCATCACTGAGGCACAGAATGTGCAGCAATGCTCCAGTCATCTCATGGTTTAAATATTCAACCATGTTGGTCCCAACCTGTTGATTACACACAATAACTTAGAGTGCTGCAATATAACTGACATGCTAGTTAAGCTTTTTTGGTGGAAATATAAAAAAAAAATTGTATTGCAAACATTAACAAATAAAAATTTGGATCCAAAAAAAGTTACGAATTGCAGCTTTCCTTAACTTTTGTTGGGTAAAGCTGCAGTCCATAACTTTTGGTGCTCTAGCGGTTAATAAACAGAACTGCATGCTTTATGGAAGAACATTGTAACCGGAGTTACTTCTCTCTTTTTATGTCTATGACGAGTCACACAGGTACTGTGCTCCTCCGCCAGTCTAAAATAGTCTGAATAAAAAGACTTATTATATAGGTGTACCGTTAGTGATTCAGGATAAGACAAAAACACGATTTAGAAAATGGATTCATGATGTACTCACTCATTATATACTATTTGTAAATTTTGAACACACACAAAAAAAAGGTTATGGACTGCAGCTTTCAAAATTATAAATATTGTAAATTATCAATATTGTAACCCTGAATTACTTTCATAGTTATCAAGCATATCAAACAGTGCAAACGTCCACCCTTATTGAAGTAGAAACACTAAAGCAGAACTTACAGGTTGCATGTCAATAAATGACTTCTGGGCCTCCTCTGTGGTGGGTCTGAAGACCTTTCCTCCTCTCCTGTAGATGGATGGGGGAAGCAGAGTTGGCCGATTTACGTGCAAGCCCGGTGAGGGACTAACTTACTGCGCTTGTAGGCCTATGGATTTCATACAAAACGCTTTCCTCACTTTTAAATACGCAATGTCCACAATGAATACGATAATAATAACGTGATTAATTTACAATTTAAACAGCATATTTCAAAAGGCTGCATATATAGGCTAGCTGGTTTACAACTAAGGATTTAAGGATGCTGCATTTTGTCAAAAAATCTAACCTAGCTAGCTAGCAGTGTCTATTTAATGTTTCACAGAATAAATACGTTACCCCTCACACTTCCATATCAAAGACTGTATGTTGAACAGTGAAATTAGCTTGCTGTTACCACAACTTATTAAAAATATAGGTAAACATTCATATTAACTTACCATAAAACACTGCGCTCCGAGTGCGTGCCTCCTCCAGTCAGAAGTGAAGAATCCAGAAAGTTCCGTAAAGAATGAAAAAGTAATAAACCAGTTGCTGGGTCAAAATAACCCAACCAACTGTTTATTTATGAATGACCCGTTACAAATCATTTTACCCAGCATGAGCAACCCAATAATGTGTTTACAGAAAAAAAACAGCATTTTTTTGAGTGTAAAGGGTTTTTTTTTTATTTGTTTTGTTTCCGTGCAGGCTTCAGTAAAACCTCTTGTTTCGTTCCTATCTCTTTTGAAAGACCACGGCGCCCACCACAGCACAGACCACGATCCCCAGCAGAGCGCACAGTAAGAGCAGGAAGACCTTCCAGCCCGTCAGCGGCATCCCACAGAAGTTCCCGGTCGGGTCGTCGATGTTGTCTGAGAACAAAGTCATAAATGTTAAATGCAACAATAAAAAAAGTCCGTGCTTTAACAATTGGCCTTCACTAAACTGGGAACATAACATAACGAGATGTGCATTATGATAATTATGTCACATTTCTTTTTACACATGTTGCATCATTAATCTGTTTTATGCTGATTAAAAAAAATTATAATAATCTGATCTTTTTTTTTAAAGAAAGCAATGGTGCATAGTGTAAATCTTTAACATACAGTGTTTTGTGTTAATGATCTTGTAAATGATCTTGAGTAAAGATCAGTTACTTACCAAATGTCGATTAACTGTCAGATACAGGTTATTAGCTTTAGCTCGCTGCAAAAAATATGCTACTTTTTGAACAATAGACAGGTGCACAGGATAAACATGTTAATATACCGCAAAAATCTTATTAGATCTGCTCTGCTTCACTCACGTGCGTGCGCAGCTCCCTGTTCTGTTTCTGTCCCTGCTCCGCGTTTTTCTGTGTGCGCGGTCCATAAACGAGGCAGTAATGTTACAAATCCCTTACTCCCTGTATTTTTACCAATAAAATATCGCTGTGCACGTGGGGCAGAGCTTGGTTTACTTAAAGTAGAGTTACACCGGTGCAGCCAAGAGTCAAGTGTGGAGAGCTACTTTGCTCAAATGAATGCAGCAGAAAACCTATTGGTTTAAATTGGCTTAAGCCGTTTGAGGAAATAGAGACAATAGTTTAGGCTGTATGTTGTCTTTATACAAGTGCAGTTAGAGAATACGGAGAGTTTTCATTTATAACTGCTTCATTGTTATAACGTGATATCGTGATACAACTGTTATTATCACCAGAAAAAATATACCGGTATTTTGTGGCGATATGATTCAAGTTTCAAGTTTCAAGTCTGCTTTATTGTCAATTTCCACATGTACAGTACATACATACAGAGAATCGAAATTGCGTTACTCTCAGTCCCCGGTGCATACAGATAACATTATCATTAAAACCTAAAAAATAACTCAAATTTAAAAATGTAGATACAACTATACAATAAGGAGTGATAAAAAAGACATAATAAAATTAAAAATAAAGCTAAAAAATAAAGTTAAAATAAAGCAGCGCAAGGTAAATGACAGATATTGTGCAAATCAATAAAGTGAACAACAGTGCAGTTAAAAGATTCTTTTAGTGCAAAAAAATCACTTATTAAAATATCTTGTCTGATTAAAGTGACAAGTGACCAAGAGCAGTTATTTACTGACTGATGAGGTAGTGGAATGACATCAGTTCCATGCCGAATGAGGTAGTGTTCGGTGAGTGAGCAGACCAATGCTGCACAAGTGACTAGTGCATGTCATCATATAATTAGTGGGGGGGGGGTTCATAGTTCAGTGGTGCCTGGGGAAGAAGAGGGGAGGGGGGGCAGGTTCGGGAGGGAGTTCAGCTTCCTGACAGCCTGGTGGATGAAGCTGTCCTTCAGTCTGCTGGTCCTGGCCTGGAGACTCCGCAGTCTCCTCCTGATGGTAGCAGGCTGAAAAGCTGTGTGATGGGTGAGTGGGATCACCTGTGATGCAGAGGGCTTTGCGGATGAGACGTGTTCCATAAATGTCCTGGAGGGAGGGGAGAGAGACACCAATGATCTTCTCGGCTGTTCTCACTATGCGTTGCAGAGTCTTTCGGCAGGACGCGTTGCAGGCGCCATACCACACAGTGATGCAGCTCGACAGAATGCTCTCGATGGTGCCTCTGTAGAAGGTGTACATGATGGGGGGTGGGGCTCTGGCTCTTCTCAGTTTGGAGGAAGTAGAGACGCTGATTTGATTTCTTGGCCAGTGCTGTGGTGTTTTCAGTCCAGGAGAGGTCCTCTGTGATGTGCACACCCAGGAACTTGGTGCTACTCACTCTTTCCACAGTTGCACGTTGATGGTCAGAGGAACATGCTGAGTGTGTGCTCTCCTGAAGTCTACAACAATCTCCTTCGTCTTCTCCACGTTCAGAGAGAGATTGTTGTCACTACACCACCCAGCCAGGCGGCTCACCTCACTCCTGTAGTTTGTCTCATCTTTGTTGCTAATGAGACCACCACAGTCATCATCTGCAAACAATAAAAGAGTGCTTTAGAGCTGTGGACGGTGTGCAGTCTGGGTCAGCAGAGTGAAGAGGAGGCTCAGCACACATCCTTGGGGGCCCCAGTGTTCAGTGTGATGGTGCTGGATGTGTTGCCGACCCACTGCCTGAGGTCTTCCAGTCAGGAAGTCCAACAGCCAGTTGCACAGCGAAGTGTTGAGCCCCAGCTGACTCAGCTTGTAGATGAGCTGTTGAGGGATGATTGTGTTGAATGCTGAACTGAAGTCTATGAACAGCATTCTGACATATGGCACTGCCAGAGTACAGTCTATTTTAGTTTATTTAGTTTAATTTGACATATCTATAGTCTATTTGATTACTTGTCTATGGATAGTTTTTTTAAATTAAATTTATGTTGTGGCTTTTTACTTGTGTGATCCTTTTTCTTCCACTGTACACCTGCTGTTGCAAAATGCAATTTCCCTATTGCGTTAAAGGATTTCTTATCTTATTGTGAGATGGCAGTTTGTTATTATTTTGTTGTTAGTTTGCATTGTTAGTGTGAGTGCTGTGTTGTGGAACCTTTTGGAGACTTGAGCAGACTGACACTGGGCTCGATCTTGGTCCAGTCCAGGTTTTCCTCTTCAGGACTGTGTTCCACCATCAGCTGATAGAGCTTCATTGAGATAATGTCATGATTATCTGCAACATCAGATATTCTACTAGTGAGTTTTGAAATAAGAATTAGAATAAAGCTTTCTTCCAACACATTTTCATCTTCACGTGACATACTGGACAGATCCCCCGTCGATGCAGAAGCCCCAAAGTAGCATCCAGTGGGAAGATGAACTCCTCCAATGTCAATGCACTCCTTCCACTCGTTTTTGTTGTCCACATCCACCATTACCCTAACATATAAACTGTTCAATAAGTCATAAAACATATGGCTGTCAAAAGTCAGGAATCAAACTCACTTCTGAAACAATCCAAGCAAATGCTTTTCAAAGCCTGGTGTTTGAAAACACGGATATTACTCACTAAAAGAAGGAACAGAGCAGCAGTAAAACTCAACCAAATCAATATTTTGTTACATATTCAGTAATGATAATGTGCCAAATCCCTCATTATTTAAACATATGTGAGTAGTTTAAGAAAGTGTTTTGTCACATGCTTTGGCTGATTTCAGACACTTACATGGATTAGCACAGGTTGTAGTTGGATTAGCACAGGTTGTAGTTGGATTAGCACAGGGTTTAGTTGGATTAGCACAGGTTTTAGTTGGATTAGCACAGGTTGTAGTTGGATTAGCACAGGTTGTAGTTAGATTAGCACAGGTTGTTGTTGGATTAGCACAGGTTTTAGTTGGATCTCAGTGGCGACCCCTAGAAAAGTCAAAATACATTGGGCCTATGGAAAATGAAAGTACATTTTTCCAATGTAGAAATACAAAACTAGGTACATCCATAGGACACCTCAGGGCAAACAGAAAAGTTTATTACAGCCATATCGTAAACTCAACAGGAAATCTACTATGTTGGGTGGAATGCGTGACCACCTAAATTGCACCCCTTGTGTCTAAAGGCTTTTAATCTAAACGGCTCCAAATTTGGTGAGTATCATCTAGACACGTGTGCAAAAAAAGTTATCAATTTGTTTTTTGATACATTTGTGGCTGTGGTCGTCATGAGTCTGTGAAGAGGCAGCCATTTCTTTGGGAAATAAATGCCATTTCCCAATTGCCAGGCTCCTTCCTTTAGAGGAGGCCCCTCCAGAGCCAAGGCTAGAGTCTTAGAAAACTCCTCAGAATCCTTTGGAACTTGTAACTTTGTACTTTTAGACAAGTTATATTTACATTTTGCCTTTTTAAACAGGGGGGTGCAGCGAGTCCTGAGTCATCTCAAATCACCAGTCAGTACTTTGTTTTTCTCGCCTTAGCCCAAGCATAATCTATTATTTTCAAAGGTTCAGACAGCTCCCAGGAAAACCAGGGGTTGTGGAGACCTTTAACTCTAAATTACAAGGTGGTGTAGCAGGCCCCAGCAGTAGCACAGGCCCGGTTATTTGACATTACCGTGAAGTTTACGCTTTAAAGCACGAAATGCAATCCTCCGAGTGCATGTGTCCCCGCGGTCTCAAGGGAGGCGAGGGCCTTTATCGGCGCTCATAATACATTGGACATAATACATTATGCTTAGGCTAAGACGAGAAAAACAAAGTACTGGCTGGAGATTTGAGATGACTCAGGAATCGCTGCACCCCCCTGTTTAAAAGGGCAAAATGTAAATATAACTTGTCTAAAAGTACAAGTTTACAAGTTCCAAAGAATTCTGAGGAGTTTTCTAAGACTCTAGTCTTGGCTCTGGAGGTACCATTTTAAGTTTGGTAGGTTTAACCCTCCTCTATCATAAGGCAAGTACAGCAAGGAGAGCCTGAGACGAGGGTGCCTGTTGTTCCAGATGAAGTTTGTAAAAGTTTTTTCCATTAGGACAAAAAAGAGGAATGTGGAGGGAGGATGGATTGGAAGAGATATAACAATTTGGGTAAAATTGACATTTTTAATATATTAACACGGCCAATTAATGAAATGGGAAGTTTTGTCCATCTGTTCAGCAGACCAATTATAGATTCTGATATGGGCTTATAATTTGCTGATACAATTTCACTTACAGTTGGTGTAATTTTAATCCCGAGGTAAGTAAAACCTTCTTGTGAGATTGTAAAGGGTGACTGAACTGGGGGGAAAAAGCCTTTCTGCCTTATGGAGGAACAGCAACACAGATTTAGAATTATTAATTTTATATCCAGAGAATTCTCCAAACCTTTCAATCAAATTTAGCAATGCAGGAATAGACTGTTTTAGATTGGAAGAGAATATAATTATATCATCTGCGTACAGTGAAATGCGGTGTTCTGAGGAGCCAATTGTAATACCTGAAATATGTATGTGATTACGAATTGCCATAGCCAATGGTTCGAGAGAGCGGGCAGCCCTGGTGTGTTGCCCTGTAAAGCCTGAAAGGGGAAGATACTGTTCCATTTGTTAATATCTCAGCTGAAGGGTTAGCATACAGGATCCGTACCCATTTCATAAACTTATCCCCAAACCCCATTCTTTCCATAGTTTTGAACAGGAATTGCCACTCAATCCTGTCAAATGCTTTTTCAGCGTCTAATGAGAGTAGTGCATTATCACACGTATTAGATTTCTCATGTAATATATTCAATACTCTATGAATATTATGGAAACCTTGCCTCCTCCAAACAAAGCCATTTTGATCCATATGAACAAGCTTGGGCAGTTTATTTTGGCACGGTTCAGGCTCTGGTTTAGTCGGGATTAAGTCCTAGGTTTTGTTCTGAAGTGGTCCTAAACTTTAACCAAAAATTTAGTCCTAGCTTTAAGTCCCCTTTAGTCCTGGCTAAGCCCTGGTTTAGTCCTAGTTTAAAATTTAATTCAGTCCTAAAATAGTTCCTGGTTTAATCCTAGTTTAGTTCGGCTTTCCCCATTATTTAGTCACAATATAACCCAGAGTTTAGTCCTGGTCTAGCTCTAGTTAATCCTGCTCTTAGTTCTGTTTTTTTAGCCATGGTTTAGTCCCAGACTGAATCCTCTGAATTTGCAGCGCTGTCAGGTTTAATTCTTGTTAAAACTCAGTCTTGTCCTGGTTTGATTTCGTCTCATAGAAGATTAACTGGGCTCAGTGGCTCAGTGGTAGAGCGGTTCGATTCCCGCTCTCCCCACACTTCACACTTAACCCACCTTGCCTCCATTGGTGTTCCAGAGAAGCCACATGTAGGTCGCTTTGGAGAAAAGCATCTGCTAAATGATTAAATGTAAAACTTGGCCTGTTTCACTTCCTGGTTCTTCTCTTTGCGTCCTGTCTGTTTCAATGTTGCTGTGGCAACAGTGATCCCCCACACACACACACATATACACACACTTTTAACCAGAGGATTATAATGCTTAGTCCTGGTTAAAACCAGGTTTAGTCCTGGTTAAAACCAGGTTTAGTCCTGGTTAAACCAGGTTTAGTCCTTTTAAATCCCAGTGAAATCTTTGTAAATAGGTCAAATGAAAATGTATTGAATTTTAATTATATGAGGTCAGGTCATGACTGAGACCACACTGCATTGAGACAAAGAGGACTTTTATTTTATTTTGAACTGTTCAGGGTCACCAAAGTTCTCCTTCTGCTTAGATCTGGGTTTTTCTGGTTTAGTCTACTTTCAAAAGACGTGCAGCCTGGAGAAAGCCAGTGTACCACAGTTTAAGAAATATCGATCTATTCTAAAACCAAATGAGAAGATGTATTTTTGTTGACCACCTGTGACCAGCAGATGGAGCCATAAGCTTGTTTATGACTAAAATATTCAGTCATCTTTTCTTTTACTTGAGAATTATGAAAGGGTATCAGTGAAGTGTTAAACTACAACAACTAAAGAAACACACAGACCTAATAATGAACCCCATGAATTTATTACCTTTTTTTCTAATGTGGAACACAAACACAGTGGGTAAACTAAAAATCTGTGTTTCCTTTATCATACACATACATTCATTTACAAACCCGATTCTAAAAAAGTTGGGACACTTCACTATTTTATTCAAAATACAACATAAATAACATATCAAATGTTGAAAGTGAGACATTCTGAAATGTCATGCCAGATATTGGCTCGTTTTGGATTGAGAGCTACACAATCCCAAAAAGTTGGGACAGGTAGCACTCGCTGCAGTTTTAGATCTGTGTGTGTTGTCTAAATTAATGCAACCTCCGTTCCTCCTTCCTTCACTCGTGAACAAGACCTTAAGATATTTGAACTTTCCACTTGAGCACTTCCACAGTAGCTCTCCACCAACCGGGAGGGGATAAGCCACCCTTTTCCGGTTGAGAACATTGGCCTCGGACTTGGAGGTGCTGATATTCTGATCCAAGCCGCTTCAGACTTGGCTACAAACCCAGTGCAAGTCCCAGTGCACGCTAAAGGTCCTGACTTTTTGGAAACATTTCTGACAGATTCTCAACACAACATTAAGATGACATTAAAACACATTATTCATTTTTTGAATCAAAATAATCAATATTATTTTTATTGAACATTTATTTATCCAGGACAGAGATTACAAATCTCTTTGCATAAGAGTCCTGGGGCGAGTATTTCAAAAGATCACACAGGATTAAATCCTCCTGGATTGGATTAAATCCTGATCTGATCCTCAAAACAAGTATTTCAAAGCAAATCTGATCCTGAAGATTCAGAATCAGATTTAGAAATCCAGTGAAGACAAGACATTTACTTTGGAGCCGCCTCCAAATGCCAAACAGACTTCAATAGACAACATCCCCTGTCCTTAGACCCTCCATCATGGTCTGAGGAAAAACTCCCCAAAAAAAAAAAGCCAGGAAAAAAGAGAAACTCAAGGGAGAACCACAGAAGGAGGGATCCACTCCCAGGACGAACAGGCCGTGCAGTGGATGTGTCCAGGACAGTTGAAAACAACAGAAATACACAAAATATATCAACAGTCCTGCGCTTGATCCAGATTAAAAACTGTTGTAGAGTATTTAAAAACTTTAGTGGGAAATCTGGATTAGTTTGATCCCAGCTCAAAGATGGATTTCAGGGAGATTAAAGGTATTTAAATCTGATTTTATTTGTATCACCCAAATTGTTCATTACAGCCAAAAACATCATATTTACCTATCAGCAGCATGTCATGTTTAAAAGTCAGGTACATTTTAATTCACAAATAAATATTTTTTTTACAGCTGAGACAAAACAACCGAATGCCAGTAATATTTATATTATGATTCTTTATTGCTCAAATAAACAGCCAGAAGAAACCTACACAGACACGGAACACATGCAAACTCACAGATAGGCTTGGCTTGAGGAAGGACTGCTAACAACTCTGCCACCAGTTGTAGTTTCAAGGTTTATTTAGAGGTTAATCTCCAGAACAGAATGATGAAAAGGTTTAAACAATTGGCCTTTTCTAGTTTTAAACCCATTTACATGACGCTTTTCTCCAAAGCAACTTACATTAAGCTTCCATTCACCAGTGTTTCAGCTGGAACACCACTGGAGGCAAGGTGAGTTAAGTATCTTGCCCAAGGACACAACGACAGTATGAACTGTGGGGAGAGCGGGAATCGAACTGCCTACCTTCCGGTTGAAGGACGACCACTCTACCACTGAGCCACTGCGCCCCACAAGTTTCAAGTCTTTGTTTATTGATTTGATTAGAATAAACCAGTCTGAGAGTATTTTCCCTGAGGAGGAGAGCTTTTCCTTTAGATTCCAGACTGGTGTTTGGCTAACAACAGTCGGTGGCTTGAACAAAGAGTAAAGACCGTTAGTGTTTAGATTTCTGAAGTGTGTCCGTGCATCGTCGTGGAGAGCTGTAGATTAGCACTAGTTCTCAGTGTATTCTCCCGGCTGAGCATGAACTGAGCTGAGAAGATACACTCAATCGATTAGTGCTAAGTCCACAGCTTTCCACAACAACCACACTCCGCCAAACCTCAGAAACCTCCCACTTTAACTGCCTGTACTCTTCGTTTAAACCTTAGGCTGTCTCTGGCCCCGACACCTTGACTTCAACTTAAAGCAACATTACCTACCATATTTTTTAAACTTAAACTATAGCTTCAAAGTGAAATTAAAATGATGTAGTGTTGCTTTAAGCCTGAAATTGTAGGAACCCTTTCCTAATGAATTTCAGGAATCATCGTCCGTCTTCCTGTCAGACTTTTTGGTGGCTTTCCTTCCCTTTCTGTCATCCTTGTTTTCTGGAGGGTCTTCGGGAGACTTCTCCAATTCTTGTGATTCCTTTAAAAGGTTTTCTAATCTTTTCTCAGCCAAAGCGTTAAGGACCCTAAGTTTTTCCACATCTTCTTGCGTAATTTTCCAGACGGTCTTCTTCCTGTGATGTGACGGTTCCACTTTGAGCTCTTCTTTCTCATTTCCTTCCAGAACTTTCTGAACTTCAGCCACTTTCATGTCAGGTCTTTCTTCTTTGATTTTACCAAAACAAATGCCTCTTTTGTTAAATATGTTCGTCTTAGTTTTTCTGGTTAACTGGTTTTTTAACTGATCTATTAACTCATTTTGGTTCCTGTTCACAACCTCCAGTTCCCTCAGACTCTTCTCCACCTGCTGTAGTTTCAGAGTCTGGTTTTGAACAGTGCTCTCCAGTTTACGCTGAGTATTTTGATGTTGATTAAAGGCTCTTATTTGATCTTGGACATCTTTCCTTAGACTGCGCAGATTTTGCTCCTGGTTACTAATGATATTGTTCTGGCCTTCAATAATATCCTCCAGTTTACTCATGCGATGTTCCTGTTGAGCTATTTTTTCAGCATTAACATCTATACCATTCCTAGCAGCTTGACTCAGACCGTACAATTCTTTACAAAATGTCTCGTTCTGAGACTGGACCTTACCTACTTCGCTCCAAGACCTTTTGAGCTGATCTATTACCTCGTTTTGGTTCCTGTTCACAATCTCCAGTTCACGCAGCTTTTCTTCGTGCTGCGTTTTGTTTTTGTGAGTTCTTTCTCGAGACGAGTGACAACCCTTGTCAGAGTGTTCACCGTCTCTACCAGCTCAGCTTGACCTCTGTCTTCTTCATTTTCATGGTCATCTCTTGAAAAGGAAAATCTCATTGTCTCCTCTTGAGCTTGTCTCCGACTGCGTTCGTAGTCGTCCAGTGCCCAGAACAGATCGGGGGGGCTACCATTGCTGGTATCGTCACTTACCTCAGTTATAGGTGTGAGAGTGACGTTACCACTTTGTAAGTTGCCTGAACCATTAATAACATATCTCGTTGTCCTAGCCCTTCCTGTCATCTTCCTGTTCTACTTACCTTATTTTTATCTTACCTTATTTGAAGTCTCTTCTTCACTGATAAACAGCTGCGATCTGTTCCTCTCACAATAAAATCTGAAGCGCTCTGATGACATCACATAGCCATGGAACTCCGTTGCCATGGTGAAGTAGGCTCCACCCACTCATACAATCCCTGATCTCCATGGAGACGGTGCATTTCATTGCTATCATTGACTTAGTGCTGGAGACTGTTTTTTCTGATGTCGTGTGTTAAAAGTGTTGAGTTTAAAGTGGTTCTTTGCCCAATACACAAAGCTTTCCACCACCTCCTCATTGTCACTTGTTATTCAAGGGATAATAAAAGAATTGTGTGAGAATTTTTGCAGATGGCATGCAGAGTTATAGACAAAGTCTGAAGTGTAGATAGTGAAGAGAAGTGGAAACAGCACTGTTCCTTGAGGGGCGCCTGTATTAACCATCATTATCAGACTGTGTAGATTGGATTTAATGCTTTAATGCCTTCAAAAACTTGTTTCAACCACTCAATGTAATATGTTATCTTTGCTTTTCAGTAACAAGCTCCAAGACATAAATCATGCAATAAACTTCACAGGAACAGCAACACTGCAGCTGACCAGGAGCCACTAATTATTTGTAAATTTTGACATTTTTTTACAGCACAATTAAAAAAAAGACTTTTGGGTTTGGTCGACAGTTTAAACCACATGGCCTCTGGGTGTGATCAAAACTTTTCTAAAATCTCAAATATATTTTTGGGTCTAGAGTGGTCGTCCTTCAACTGGAAGATTGGTAGTTCAATTCCCGCTCTCCCCACAGTTCATACTGTCGTTGTGTCCTTGGGCAAGACACTTAACCCACCTTGCCTCCAGTGGTGTTCCAGCTGTAACACTGGTGAATGGAACCTTAATGTAAGTCGCTTTGGATAAAAGTGACTAAATGACTAAATTTAAATGTAAGTCTTAACTAGGACTATACCTGGACTAAACCAAGTATAAACCAGGACAAATCCAGGTCTAAACCAGGACTAAACCAAGTCTAAACCAGGACAAATCCAGGTCTAAACCAGGACTAAACCAAGTCTAAACCAGGACAAATCCAAGTCTAAACCAGGACTAAACCAGGACAAATCCAAGTCTAAACCAGGAGTAAACCAGGACAAATCCAAGTCTAAACCAGGACTAAACCAGGACAAATCCAAGTCTAAACCAGGAGTCTAGAGTGGTCGTCCTTCAACTGGAAGATTGGTAGTTCAATTCCCGCTCTCCCCACAGTTCATACTGTCGTTGTGTCCTTGGGCAAGACACTTAACCCACCTTGCCTCCAGTGGTGTTCCAGCTGTAACACTGGTGAATGGAACCTTAATGTAAGTCGCTTTGGATAAAAGTGACTAAATGACTAAATTTAAATGTAAGTCTTAACTAGGACTATACCTGGACTAAACCAAGTATAAACCAGGACAAATCCAGGTCTAAACCAGGACTAAACCAAGTCTAAACCAGGACAAATCCAGGTCTAAACCAGGACTAAACCAAGTCTAAACCAGGACAAATCCAAGTCTAAACCAGGACTAAACCAGGACAAATCCAAGTCTAAACCAGGAGTAAACCAGGACAAATCCAAGTCTAAACCAGGACTAAACCAGGACAAATCCAAGTCTAAACCAGGAGTAAACCAGGACAAATCCAAGTCTAAACCAGGACTAAACCAGGACAAATCCAAGTCTAAACCAGGACTAAACCAGGACTAAACCAAGTCTAAACCAGGACAAATCCAGGTCTAAACCAGGACTAAACCAAGTCTAAACCAGGACAAATCCAAGTCTAAACCAGGACTAAACCAGGACAAATCCAAGTCTAAACCAGGAGTAAACCTGGCCTAAACCAGGACTAAACCAGGACTAAACCAGGTCTAAACTAGGTCTAAACCAGATTTAAACAGATAATAAAATCCACAATATCAGATAAAGGCCACCAGGGGGCAGTATCGTCAAAGGAAACAATTCACTTTTCTTTTTTTTTTTTTACAGTTTTACTTGAATGAGAGGAATACAACAGCAACAACAATAAGACATGGAGTGAACACGTTTCCTGAGGCTCACACAGCAGGCATTGGTCTCACGAAGGGGATTGTGTGAATACATACTGGACCAACGAGCTCATGACAGCTGTTGTAAACCTGTAAACACACCTGTAAAAGTCATGTTGTTTTAACTCTGTCAATTGGAAATTATTGATTGATTATAATGCCAATTGAACTGAAATGTTTTGTTTTCAAAGTACCTCAAAAAGTCATTGTGTTAAAATAAGTGTCTGAGTTGTGGATCGTTCAGAGGGAGTGGTTTGATTTGAGTCTACTGTGACTCTAATAAAAGGCTAGAGTCAGAGGCTTTTCCTTAAAACAAGGCTGACTTATTTGGTAGCCTGGTTTTGATGTCATTTCTGTCCCATAAAAGTCATTCTCTATCACTAAATAAAAACTTCTGCAGCAGTAGCCTATATTTGTGGATACTTTTTCCAACAGTGCAGTTTTCTGGAGTTATTTTTGGACAGTTATAATTGTGCTGACAAACTGCCTGGGAGCTCCTCAGTGGTGAAACTCCTCCTCCTTCAATCAGTGGTGAACCAGGTGGAACAAATCTTCCAGGTAATTTGAACCACCAGTACCTGGCTCTGTTATTGTGTTTAGACCGCAGTCAAAGGAGCATTTAAAGCACCACAAGACCAAGGAAACCATCTTTGTCATCAAAGAACTGTGCAAGACCAAGCCTTCCACAATACTGTGAAGGACAGCCGGTAAGCGCCATATTGGCCATGTTTGACTAGATTGACTTAAGCAGTGCAGTGCTAATGGTACTCTGGAAAAACAAACTCTTTAACTTTTGTTTACTTTGATAGGACTTTTGCAGTGGTATCTGTAACTTTAAATGTTGGTTGTGGGGTATAAAGGAAAAGTAAGAAAAGACATATTCATTGTTTGACAAAGACTGTTTGAAATTGTTAAAAGTAATTTCAACTTTGTAGAAATCTTAACCTAGTTCTTAATTCAGATAAAATGCATAGTCTAAAATTATTTGGCTAAAGATACTTGGTTTAAAGATAGGAAAATTCTGAAAGTTAAAGTAACAATTGATTGTTTTGTAAAGGATAGTTGTGTGGCTAGAATGATGCCTTAGAATAATTATTTACTATGAAAATACTTCTTAAAAATGGAAACCTTGTATTGACAGTACTGTGTTTATCTGAGATGAATGTGAAGAATTGTTTAGTTGGCTGTTAACTCAAATAATAACTGGTATTTGTCATTTCTTTCGAGGTTTTTCACCTGTTTACTGCTATCAAGGAATGGAAAATAAAAGACAAAAAACTGTTCCCATGGCTTTTATTGAGTGAAATCCAGTTAAAAACTTCATGTGGAGGGATTGTCCTTTTCAAGTGGGGAATTGCACAAGGCAGAGATCAAAACTTGACAATAATCAACATATATATATATATATATATATATATATATATATATATTTAAACCTTTTATTTAACCAGGATATTTCCACTGAGATTCCAAATCTCTGTTTGCAGGGGAGTCCTGCACCCCCATGTGTGTATTGGGGGGGAAGGAGGCAAGGTGGGTTAAGTGTCTTGCCCAAGGACACAACGACAGGATGTTATGATGTTTTGGGATGTTTCGAGGATCAACCACCCACCCGCCGGTCGAAGGCGCTCTACCCACGGAGTTAGTGGTTAGAGGAGTTATCCTGGCTGGAGTTACTCTGGCTGCTCCACTTCCTCCATTTGCAACTTGGCTTTGATCGGGGAAAGTGGAGCCTGTAGCAGGTTCCTCTGAACTGGGGATACGTGGTGTTAATGTATACCTCCAGCAAACCCGAGGGAAGGGGTTTTTGATCAAAATTAGTCTGTGTGTACTGTGTGTGTGACAGGGACTGTACTTAGACGATCAGAACCTGGACTGCTTTCTTTGTTTTTACCCTTTTACCTTTTTAACAACTGGTCTGCTCAGTCAAAAATCACATCAGCCACATTTATAAAGAGCAGCACATTTCCACTTGTGGTGAGTCTGAAAGTTAAATATAGAAGATGGGAATCTTTATCTTCAGGATTCATATTCATTAAATGCACTTCACTATCTCAGTCTTGTCCTGGTTTGATTTTGTCTCATAGAAGATTAACTGGGCTCAGTGGCTCAGTGGTAGAGCGGTTCGATTCCCGCTCTCCCCACACTTCACACTTAACCCACCTTGCCTCCATTGGTGTTCCAGAGAAGCCACATGTAGATCGCTTTTGGAGAAAAGCATCTGCTGAATGATTAAATGTAAAACTTGGCCTGTTTCACTTCCTGGTTCTTCTCTTTGCGTCCTGTCTATTTCAATGTTGCTGTGGCAACAGTGATCCCCCCCCCCCACACACACACACACACATATATACACACACTTTTAACCAGAGGATTATAATGCTTAGTCCTGGTTAAAACCAGGTTTAGTCCTTTTAAATCCCAGTGAAATCTTTGTAAATAGGTCAAATGAAATTGTATTGAATTTTAATTATATGAGGTCAGGTCATGACTGAGACCACACTGCATTGAGACAAAGAGGACTTTTATTTTATTTTGTACTGTTCAGGGTCTCCAAAGTTCTCCTTCTGCTTAGATCTGGGTTTTTTCTGGTTTAGTCTACTTTCAAAAGACGTGCAGCCTGGAGAAAGCCAGTGTACCACAGTTTAAGAAATATCGATCTATTCTAAAACCAAATGAGAAGATGTATTTTTGTTGACCACCTGTGACCAGCAGATGGAGCCATAAGCTTGTTTATGACTAAAATATTCACTCATCTTTTCTTTTACTTGAGAATTATGAAAGGGTATCAGTGAAGTGTTAAACTACAACAACTAAAGAAACACACAGACCTAATAATGAACCCCATGAATTTATTACCTTTTTTCTAATGTGGAACACAAACACAGTGGGTAAACTAAAATCTGTGTTTCCTTTATCATACACATACATTCATTTACAAACCCGATTCTAAAAAAGTTGGGACACTTCACTATTTTATTCAAAATACAACATAAATAACATATCAAATGTTGAAAGTGAGACATTCTGAAATGTCATGCCAGATATTGGCTCGTTTTGGATTGAGAGCTACACAATCCCAAAAAGTTAAGACAGGTAGCACTCGCTGCAGTTTTAGATCTGTGTGTGTTGTCTAAATTAATGCAACCTCCCGTTCCCTCCTTCCTTCACTCGTGAACAAGACCTTAAGATATTTGAACTTTCCACTTGAGCACTTCCACAGTAGCTCTCCACCAACCTAGAGGGGATAAGCCACCCTTTTCCGGTTGAGAACATTGGCCTCGGACTTGGAGGTGCTGATATTCTGATCCAAGCCGCTTCAGACTTGGCTACAAACCCAGTGCAAGTCCCAGTGCACGCTAAAGCTCCGGACTTTTTGGAAACATTTCTGACAGATTCTCAACACAACATTAAGATGACATTAAAACACATTATTCATTTTTTGAATCAAAATAATCAATATTATTTTTATTGAACATTTATTTATCCAGGACAGAGATTACAAATCTCTTTTGCATAAGAGTCCTGGGGCGAGTATTTCAAAAAGATCACACAGGATTAAATCCTCCTGGATTGGATTAAATCCTGATCTGATCCTCAAAACAAGTATTTCAATGCAAATCTGATCCTGAAGATTCAGAATCAGATTTAGAAATCCAGTGAAGACAAGACATTTACTTTGGAGCCGCCTCCAAATGCCAAACAGACTTCAATAGACAACATCCCCTGTCCTTAGACCCTCCATCATGGTCTGAGGAAAAACTCCCCAAAAAAAACAGCCAGGAAAAAAGAGAAACTCAAGGGAGAACCACAGAAGGAGGGATCCACTCCCAGGACGAACAGGCCGTGCAGTGGATGTGTCCAGGACAGTTGAAAACAACAGAAATACACAAAATATATCAACAGTCCTGCGCTTGATCCAGATTAAAAACTGTTGTAGAGTATTTAAAAACTTTAGTGGGAAATCTGGATTAGTTTGATCCCAGCTCAAAGATGGATTTCAGGAGATTAAAGGTATTTAAATCTGATTTTATTTGTATCACCCAAATTGTTCATTACAGCCAAAAACATCATAGTTACCTATCAGCAGCATGTCATGTTTAAAAGTCAGGTACATTTTAATTCACAAATAAATATTTTTTTTTACAGCTGAGACAAAACAACCAAATGCCAGTAATATTTATATTATGATTCTTTATTGCTCAAATAAACAGCCAGAAGAAACCTACACAGACACGGAACACATGCAAACTCACAGATAGGCTTGGCTTGAGGAAGGACTGCTAACAACTCTGCCACCAGTTGTAGTTTCAAGGTTTATTTAGAGGTTAATCTCCAGAACAGAATGATGAAAAGGTTTAAACAATTGGCCTTTTTCTAGTTTTAAACCCATTTACATGACGCTTTTCTCCAAAGCAACTTACATTAAGCTTCCATTCACCAGTGTTTCAGCTGGAACACCACTGGAGGCAAGGTGGGTTAAGTATCTTGCCCAAGGACACAACGACAGTATGAACTGTGGGGAGAGCGGGAATCGAACTGCCTACCTTCCGGTTGAAGGACGACCACTCTACCACTGAGCCACTGCGCCCCACAAGTTTCAAGTCTTTGTTTATTGATTTGATTAGAATAAACCAGTCTGAGAGTATTTTCCTGAGGAGGAGAGCTTTTCCTTTAGATTCCAGACTGGTGTTTGGCTAACAACAGTCGGTGGCTTGAACAAAGAGTAAAGACCGTTAGTGTTTAGATTTCTGAAGTGTGTCCGTGCATCGTCGTGGAGAGCTGTAGATTAAAACTAGTTCTCAGTGTATTCTCCCGGCTGAGCATGAACTGAGCTGAGAAGATACACTCAATCGATTAGTGCTAAGTCCACAGCTTTCCACAACAACCACACTCCGCCAAACCTCAGAAACCTCCCACTTTAACTGCCTGTACTCTTCGTTTAAACCTTAGGCTGTCTCTGGCCCCGACACCTTGACTTCAACTTAAAGCAACATTACCTACCATATTTTTTAAACTTAAACTATAGCTTCAAAGTGAAACTAAAATGATGTAGTGTTGCTTTAAGCCTGAAATTGTAGGAACCCTTTCCTAATGAATTTCAGGAATCATCGTCCGTCTTTCTGTCAGACTTTTGGTGGCTTTCCTTCCTTCCTGTCATCCTTGTTTTCTGGAGGGTCTTCGGGAGACTTCTCCAATTCTTGTAATTCCTTTAAACGGTTTTCTAATCTTTTCTCAGCCAAAGCGTTAAGGACCCTAAGTTTTTCCACATCTTCTTGCGTAATTTTCCAGACGGTCTTCTTCCTGTGATGTGAGGGTTCCACTTTGAGCTCTTCTTTCTCATTTCCTTCCAGAACTTTCTGAACTTCAGCCACTTTCATGTCAGGTCTTTCTTCTTTAATTTTACCAGAACCTATGCCTCTATTGTTAAATATGTTTGTCATAGTTTTTCTGATTTTTCTCAGAAAACCCATACTGTCTTTGTCTACTACTGTCTCTGCAGCTGCCATATTCTCTAGATTGAGATTGTTGTCTACATCTTTCTGCTGCTCCACGAATGTCTTTGGCCCAATCAGATCTTCTTGCTGTGACTTTTTTTCAGGCTGACCACAAACAATGTTATTGGCTCCCTCTATCGAATCGTTCTGAGCTTGAATGTCCAAGCTCATACTTTTACTGATGAGACTGTTCTGGACTTCAACAATATCCTCCATTTCACTCACGGGTTGTTCCTGATGAGTTCTTCTCTCAGCCTGAACGTGCAGGTCGTCCTGGACTCCCTGCATCTGAAACTGGTTAATGTCACCTTCTTTGCTCCAAGAGTTTTTGAACTGATCTATGAACTCATTTTGGTTCCTGATCACAACCTCCAGTTCCCTCAGACTGTTCTCCACCTGCTGTAGTTTCAGAGTCTGGTTTTGAACAGTGCTCTCCAGTTCACGCTGAGTATTCTGATGTTCATTAAAGGCTCTTATTTGACCTTGGACATCTTTCCTTAGCAAGCGCAGATTTTGCTCCTGGTTACTAATGATATTGTACTGGTCTTCAATAATACCCTCCAGTTTACTCATGCGCTGTTCCTGTTTAGCAATTTTTTCAGCATTAACATCTATACCATTCCTAGCAGCTTGCTGCTGACAGTACAATCCATTAAAAAATGTCTTGTTCAGAGACTGAACCCTATCTACTTGGCTCCAAGACCTTTTGAGCTGATCTATTACCTCGTTTTGGTTCCTGTTCACAATCTCCAGTTCACGCAGCTTTTCTTCGTGCTGCGTTTTTGTTTCGGTGAGTTCTTTCTCGAGACAGTGACAACCCTTGTCAGAGTGTTCACCGTCTCTACCAGCTCAGCTTGACTTCTGTCTTCTTCATTTTCATGGTCATCTCTTGAAAAGGAAAAACTCATTGTCTCCTCTTGAGCTTGTCTCCGACTGCGTTCGTAGTCGTCCAGTGCCCAGAACAGATCGGGGGGGCTACCATTGCTGGTATCGTCACTTACCTCAGTTATAGGTGTGAGAGTGACGTTACCACTTTGTAAGTTGCCTGAACCATTAATAACATATCTCGTTGTCCTAGCCCTTCCTGTCATCTTCCTGTTCTACTTACCTTATTTTTATCTTACCTTATTTGAAGTCTCTTCTTCACTGATAAGTGCTTCTCTTGTAAACAGCTGTTCTGTTTCTCTCACTAAAAAATTTGAAGCAGCTCTGATGACATCACATGGAACTCCGTTGCCATGGGGAAGTAGGCTCCACCCACTCATACAATCCCTGATCTCCATGGAGACGGTGCATTTCATTGCTATCATTGACTTAGTTTCTGATGTCATGTGTTAAAAGTGTTGAGTTTAAAGTGGTTCTTTGCCCAATACACAAAGCTTTCCACCACCTCCTCATTGTCACTTGTTATTCAAGGGATAATAAAAGAATTGTGTGAGAATTTTTGCAGATGGCCTGCAGAGTTATAGACAAAGTCTGAAGTGTAGATAGTGAAGAGAAGTGGAAACAGCACTGTTCCTTGAGGGGCGCCTGTATTAACCATCATTATCAGACTGTGTAGATTGGATTTAATGCTTTAATGCCTTCAAAAACTTGTTTCAACCACTCAATGTAATATGTTATCTTTGCTTGCAAATAAATAGTTATTATTTAATAATACATAGATTATTTCCTGTCTCACTGCCTTTATACATTAGTTACAAATATATTTGATATTACGAATGTAAAATAATTATTGTCTCTGTAATACAATAAACCAGAGAGGCCATGTATATGTGATCTCATTTAATTTAAAACATATTATTTCTTTAAAAAACAATACATTTCTTTAATACTTTGTTTGTATACAATATTGAATACATTCTTTTCCCCCCATCCCAACCCCCACCCACACACCCTCTGACATTCACCCAATGACTGTAAAAGGGCTGGACAAAGCAAGCCCGCTTCCGGGTTGGAAGCCTATTAGGAAGTAGGGGTAGGCTCCATCAAACATGACCCCCGTTGACATCCACTGAAAAATCGGCGCCAATTACGAAGTGACTATTTTTGTCACAGTCATCATTCTAACTATGCCGTCTTTGTTTGAAAACATTCTTATTATTCCCGTAATCGTTTTATTGATATTTGTCACATAACTCAAGATATTAAGATAGGGTGACCACCTGTCCCGAAATTTGAAGCTTTGTCCCGCGTCCCGCAAGTCGTAAGCAGTGTCCCGCATTTTAATTTTGTCTAAAAAAAACACTGAACATGCGCAGCGCAGCCGTTATTATTGGTTCTAGTGGCTAGCTAGCCAGAGCAGGAAAATAAACACTGAGAAAAAGCGGAAGCATTAAAAATGAGCTTTAAACTGGACACGTCCGTGCCCCAAACATAACAGCTCTGGTTTGGCTTTGAGGCTGAGCATTCCTGTCACCAATGCGTTCGTGGAGAGAGTGTTTTCTCTCATGACTGCTGCGTGGACAGAGACAAGGAACCGCGCAACTGTGGACCTCATAAAAGTGAAATCCTGGTGAAAGTGAACTACAGCTACACCTGCCAGGAGTTCTACAGACACATAATGAATGAGAAGGCCCTACTCAAGCTGCCAGATCAGACAAAAAATATAAATTCAAGATGCACTGAATCCGGTAAGAACGCATTTAATCTTTCTAGTCTTTCCTAATGGAATTTATGTGCTTATTTGGAAATGTGCTTTGTAGCGATTGGATTATTATTTTCACTTAATAATTTGGATTGAATAGACACGTGCTGTTAAAATAATTTTTTACTGATATTACTATTAAATATTATTAGTGACGTTCACAGCGCCGGTCAGCGCCGTCATTAACATTTTTATAAACCCTTTTAGCAATTTAAAACATGTTAACATCACTGCAAAAAGACATCTAATAAAAAAAAAATCAATATTTATTCACCTAGTATAATAATAGTAATTTCTCTCCCTCGTGTCCCGCATTGTCCCGCAAAATCAGGTCTGCTGTCTTGCAACAGAGCAATAGCCAGGTGGTCACCCTATATTAAGATTAATAACTAACCTATCAGCTGCCTCCATTCTGCGATGTCGGGGTCACGGGGGCGTGGCTTGGTTGGCACTAGCTCCGTCTTGCTCTCGGGAGAAGAAGCCCTGGATATTTATGGAGGTACAGAACCGAGACTCCCGGATGGCTAACCATTTTAAATCAATGAAATTTAAGCTTTTTGCTACACCCAAAGTTTGTTTTGGGTTATTCTATGAAGCTTTTTAGCCAATATGTCTTAGTTTTTTGTTAATTAGTTTGTTAGTTGCTGCTGTTCATGAATGGAGATCGCTTACTGTTAGCTAAAAGCTAACGCTAGCTGTGTTTGGTTTAATTCAGCTGATTTAAATAACTTTTTCATCGTCCAACTGCACTAAATGAACCACGCTTCAGTTTCTAGGTGAGTACATTTTTGCATGTGTTAAAATACTGTTCAGAATATATACAGTTGGCTAAACTATTGAGCTTTTGTTAGCTGACCCGAAGGTGGCTGCTAAAGGCCTAACTTAACTACTGCTCCACTGGACCAAACTTGTTTAATAATATGAAGATACGATCATATCTAACCTTAAATTTTGGAAGAAAAAGGGCATAATGCTCTTATAGTTTTTTTAATAGTAAAATAAGGATACATGTCTCTGACTAAATAATTACTGTGTAGTTTGCAAACCTAGTAAAGGCCATAATATAATAATGATAATAAAAGCAAAAATTAGAAGTGGGCTTAAAGTACTCTTTTAAAAAAATCTGTGTTGTGCCATTTTGGTAAATACATTTGAAACATGCCTATTTAATGAAAATAGATCTTGTTCTCTCTCCACAGATTTCCTAAAGGTGATGCTGTCAGGCTGAGGCTGATCAGAAGAGAGACTCTTGGTTGTGGTGTGAGCACTTTGAAGAGGATATTCAGACAAAGGTGGTTGTTACATTACACTACACATTACATTAAACATTACACCTGCAATGCCCACTAACCTCTGAGACTTTTTACTCAAGAAAACACTTTCCTTACTCTGCAGTCATACATCCTTTAAACATTACTGTAGCTAAAGTGCATGTGTTAGTTATATATTTGTACATTTGTCATCTGTAAATCATGACAACAGTAGACAGGTAAATTTTCATGGCAGGTTTTCAACATGACAGACATTACCTCTAACCAAGTACAGTTCACATTTACTAAAGTATTACATTTTGGCAAATGTAAGTTCAAATCAAAGTCTACTATTTTCTAAAAACAGTCCTTACACACACAGTAACATACAGTGAGCTGGTGAATAAAAGTCCATTATTACCAAAAGAACATTAATGTTGTAATTTGTTCTGTGATTAACAGTAAATCTCATGAACAGAGGTGACCGGTCCCAACAGCAAGACTTGTTTTAAACACAAGTTTTTACTTTGTTCTCTGTCTTTGCAGAGCCCCTCTACAGTTACCTGTCTGCTGCTGCTTCTGTCAGCCCTCCCCCAGTCCAGTCCAGTTATCGGTCCTCTCTGCTCCTGCACAGCTGACTTCACATCCTGGTCCATCTACAACTTCAGCTTCTTTTAAATAAACTTAAACTCAATCAAATCTCTATTCATTTATGTGCTTCTAGGTTTTGAAGGCATATATAAACTGTATTTTAAGCTCTTAAATCTGCCAATTTATACACTTTCTATTTAAGTGAGTTAAACTTTTAAATAACATGAAAGTAGATGAAAGCAAACCGACATAACTTTAAATCATTTATTTATCACTCTAGTGTTATTTTAGCATGCCATAAGCAATAGGAGTTATTGTGGAAAAGAATAGGAAATCATAAAACACATTTTTGTTTCTTTTTAAAATGGGGAATAATAAAGTAGTGGTGCAAAGATGGAAGAGTTTCTTGAACTTTCAGGTTGTTCCTGAGGTCTTTGACCTGCAGCTGCACGGGTAAGGAAACTGAAAAACAAAAATCAAAACTGGTTTAACACATATTTACTCCATCTCAAAAATACAGCACTTGCTTCTTTGACTACAATTTCTAAATAACCAGTTTCTTAAAAGGGTATGCAAAGTGCCTATTTTTATGTATTTATTAGAATAAGTTGAAGAAAATTATTAACCACAGATTCTAAGATTTCCTACAGAAAATATCATTCTAAAGGATCAACTTTATATATCTTTACAACATACAGTTTATAATTATGAGGATATCTATTAATAATATAGCAGTTTACTATTGTAGATGTGGTTTTGAACAGTCTTGACAAAGATGACAAACATAGTGATAAGTTAAGTAGGTGAATATATTAAAAAAAAACGTAGATATTGGTGTAAAAGTGAAATTTACCTGAATTAGAGCAGCAACCAGAGGGCGCCGATAACACAGAGACAGTGAAGGAGCAGCGATGCTAAGTTTAGCTCAAGTCTCTGTCGTAGCTTTGCCGCTGTCTGCAGGAGCGAGCAGATGGTCAATGGTCAACAAGCGAACTTCTGATTGGTTCACTGGTTACCATGCAAACGGGCACTCAACTCAGTCCATATGCCCAAATTGGGACTTCTGGCTCCATAAAATCAACATGGCGACCACCCTAACGGCTAAAAATGGCGACTGAAATAGCGTCAATCTCGAGGTTCGTAACGCTATGGGTGACGTCACACTCCCTATGTCCAGCCCTTTTACAGTCATTGCATTCACCCTTCCCCACAGACTTTATAACAAATGTAAATCTGTCCAAATATTCAGGCATTAAAAGTCATTAAACAACTAATTTGAACTCTCTTACGATTACAATTTAATTTATTAAGATGTGTTGATTTAAGAACAGCAACAAAATAAATTTTAAAATCATCTACATATCATGTGGGCCTGAAACCACTGTTGTCCTCAAAAACTTTACAGAGGAGGACTCTTTTCCTTCAATTTGATATACAGCATGCTGGAGAAACTCCCAGGTGGGGAGACACTGCTTGGTGTACTGAACATCAAAAACAAAAAAACCTTTAAAGCAAAGATCAACCGCCTCCAACAAAGACTCAGTCTCAATGGCGTGGCCTGGAATAATGGCAAAGGTCTGTGGTGTCCCCCTTGTCTCATCACTGAGGCACAGAATGTGCAGCAATGCTCCAGTCATCTCATGGTTTAAATATTCAACCATGTTGGTC
This sequence comes from Perccottus glenii, assembly GCA_024416835.2. Classification (NCBI taxonomy): domain Eukaryota; kingdom Metazoa; phylum Chordata; class Actinopteri; order Gobiiformes; family Odontobutidae; genus Perccottus; species Perccottus glenii. The sequence continues at coordinate 16,962,553 of CM044558.2, forward strand.
CCAACCTGTTGATTACACACAATAACTTAGAGTGCTGCAATATAACTGACATGCTAGTTAAGCTTTTTTGGTGGAAATATAAAAAAAAAATTGTATTGCAAACATTAACAAATAAAAATTTGGATCCAAAAAGTTACAATTGCAGCTTTCCTTAACTTTTGTTGGGTAAAGCTGCAGTCCATAACTTTTGGTGCTCTAGCGGTTAATAAACAGAACTGCATGCGTTTCTGCGAAGAACATTGTAACCGGAGTTACTTCTCTCTTTTATGTCTATGACGAGTCACACAGGTACTGTGCTCCTCCGCCAGTCTAAAATAGTCTGAATAAAAAGACTTATTATATAGGTGTACCGTTAGTGATTCAGGATAAGACAAAAACACGATTTAGAAAATGGATTCATGATGTACTCACTCATTATATACTATTTGTAAATTTTGAACACACACAAAAAAAGGTTATGGACTGCAGCTTTCAAAATTATAAATATTGTAAATTATCAATATTGTAACCTGAATTACTTTCATAGTTATCAAGCATATCAAACAGTGCAAACGTCCACCCTTATTGAAGTAGAAACACTAAAGCAGAACTTACAGGTTGCATGTCAATAAATGACTTCTGGGCCTCCTCTGTGGTGGGTCTGAAGACCTTTCCTCCTCTCCTGTAGATGGATGGGGGAAGCAGAGTTGGCCGATTTACGTGCGAGCCCGGTGAGGGACTAACTTACTGCGCTTGTAGGCCTATGGATTTCATACAAAACGCTTTCCTCACTTTTAAATACGCAATGTCCACAATGAATACGATAATAATAACGTGATTAATTTACAATTTAAACAGCATATTTCAAAAAGGCTGCATATATAGGCTAGCTGGTTTACAACTAAGGATTTAAGGATGCTGCATTTTGTCAAAAAATCTAACCTAGCTAGCTAGCAGTGTCTATTTAATGTTTCACAGAATAAATACGTTACCCCTCACACTTCCATATCAAAGACTGTATGTTGAACAGTGAAATTAGCTTGCTGTTACCACAACTTATTAAAAATATAGGTAAACATTCATATTAACTTACCATAAAACACTGCGCTCCGAGTGCGTGCCTCCTCCAGTCAGAAGTGAAGAATCCAGAAAGTTCCGTAAAGAATGAAAAAGTAATAAACCAGTTGCTGGGTCAAAATAACCCAACCAACTGTTTATTTATGAATGACCCGTTACAAATCATTTTACCCAGCATGAGCAACCCAATAATGTGTTTACAGAAAAAAAACAGCATTTTTTTGAGTGTAAAGGGTTTTTTTTTTTTTTATTTATTTGTTTTGTTTCCGTGCAGGCTTCAGTAAAACCTCTTGTTTCGTTCCTATCTCTTTTGAAAGACCACGGCGCCCACCACAGCACAGACCACGATCCCCAGCAGAGCGCACAGTAAGAGCAGCGATCATCATGCCATCACTGTGACGGAGGACGAGGTTCGAAAGGCACTAAAACGAGTGAATGTAAGGAAAGCAGCTGGACCTGACGGGATTTCTGGCCGTGTTCTGCGGTCCTGCGCTGATCAGCTCGCTGGTTTGTTTACATCCATTTTTAATGAGTCTCTTGCCACATCGGTGGTTCCCACCCCATTCAAAAAATCGACCATCATCCCTGTGCCTAAAAACAATAAACCCTCTTGTCTAAATGACTATCGTCCAGTTGCCCTCACATCAATAGTCATGAAGGTCTTTGAGGACTGGTTAAAAACGTCATCTGCTCCTCCATCCCGGATACTTTGGACCCCCTTCAGTTTGCTTATCGCCCTAACAGATCCACAGATGATGCCATCTCTCACATCCTGCACTCTTCTCTCACACATATTGACAGCAATAACAGGAACTATGTAAGACTGCTATTTATTGACTATAGCTCAGCTTTTAATACTATAGTCCCCACTAAGCTAGCTTCAAAACTCATAGACCTCGGACTGAATCCTTCACTTTGCAACTGGATCCTTGATTTCCTCACCGGCAGACCTCAAGTGGTGAAACTAGGCCAGTACACCTCCAGCTCCATCACACTGAACGTAGGAGCCCCACAGGGCTGTGTCCTGAGTCCCCTGCTCTACTCTCTACACACACGACTGCGTGTCCTCGCACAGCTCCACATCCATTATCAAATTCGCTGATGATACTGTGGTTCTGGGCCTCATTCACAACAACAATGAGACCGCATACTTGGATGAAGTAGGAAATTAACATCATGGTGCCAGGACAACTGCCTCTCCCTGAATGTGAGCAAAACAAAAGAACTGATTGTAGACTTCAGGAAGACGCAGCAGCAGCCCTACACTCCTCTTACAATAGGGGACCCCTGTGGAGAGGGTGAGTAGCTTCAAGTACCTTGGTGTAAACATCACTGAGGACCTGACTTGGACTACTCACACTCAAACTCAGGTAAATAAAGCCAGGCAAAGACTGTACTATCTGCGACAGCTGAGGAAATTCAGGGTCTCACCAGCAATCCTGAAAACTTTCTATTCTGGAGCTATAGAAAGTATATTGACTCAATGTATCTCTGTGTGGTATGGGAACAGCTCCAGTCAAGACTGCAAAGCCCTGCAAAGAGTTGTGCGCTTAGCTGAGCGCATTTCAGGGTCTGCTCTCCCCTCTCTGCAGGACATCTACCACAAACGCTGCAGAAGCAGAGCTGCAAAAATCACCAAAGACTCCACCCACCCCAGTAATCATATTTTCACTCTGCTGCCATCTGGTAGCGCTACCGTAGCCTGATGGCAAAAACTGAGAGACTTAGGAGGAGTTTTTTCCCACAGGCCATCAGGCTCTTGAACTCTAAACCAGCCACCTCACATTGACACACTGACAAGTGTCACCCTGTTTTTGCACATTTGCTTCCTGCACCTTCCTGTGTATCTTAATATTTAAGACCACAGCTAAATGCATATATGCACACTGTACATCCCTGTACATTTTTTAATATTTTAAGTCTACAGTTTACATTCATGTACATTATTTTGCGATCTAGATTTATTCCCACATTACACACTTTTTATATTTTTTAGATTTTATTCTTATATTTTTTATTGTTTACTTTTATTTCATTCTTACATAGCTACATTTATGTATATTTTCATCTGTGTGTTTTCCTAATAATTGCACTGTCCATGGAGCGGACCTGACTCACATTTCACTGCTGGTTATATATGCTGTATATAATTTAGTATGTGACGAATAAAAATCTTGAATCTTGAATCTTGAATCTTGAAGAGCAGGAAGACCTTCCAGCCCGTCAGCGGCATCCCACAGAAGTTCCCGGTCGGGTCGTCGATGTTGTCTGAGAACAAAGTCATAAATGTTAAATGCAACAATAAAAAAAGTCCGTGCTTTAACAATTGGCCTTCACTAAACTGGGAACATAACATAACGAGATGTGCATTATGATAATTATGTCACATTTCTTTTTACACATGTTGCATCATTAATCTGTTTTATGCTGATTAAAAAAAATTATAATAATCTGATCTTTTTTTTTAAAGAAAGCAATGGTGCATAGTGTAAATCTTTAACATACAGTGTTTTGTGTTAATGATCTTGTAAATGATCTTGAGTAAAGATCAGTTACTTACCAAATGTCGATTAACTGTCAGATACAGGTTATTAGCTTTAGCTCGCTGCAAAAAATATGCTACTTTTTGAACAATAGACAGGTGCACAGGATAAACATGTTAATATACCCGCAAAAATCTTATTAGATCTGCTCTGCTTCACTCACGTGCATGCGCAGCTCCCTGTTCTGTTTCTGTCCCTGCTCCGCGTTTTTCTGTGTGCGCGGTCCATAAACGAGGCAGTAATGTTACAAATCCCTTACTCCCTGTATTTTTACCAATAAAATATCGCTGTGCACGTGGGGCAGAGCTTGGTTTACTTAAAGTAGAGTTACACCGGTGCAGCCAAGAGTCAAGTGTGGAGAGCTACTTTGCTCAAATGAATGCAGCAGAAAACCTATTGGTTTAAATTGGCTTAAGCCGTTTGAGGAAATAGAGACAATAGTTTAGGCTGTATGTTGTCTTTATACAAGTGCAGTTAGAGAATACGGAGAGTGGAGTGCAGTTTTCATTTATAACTGCTTCATTGTTATAACGTGATATCGTGATACAACTGTTATTATCACCAGAAAAAAATATACCGGTATTTTTGTGAGCGATATGATTCAAGTTTCAAGTTTCAAGTCTGCTTTATTGTCAATTTCCACATGTACAGTACATACATACAGAGAATCGAAATTGCGTTACTCTCAGTCCCCGGTGCATACAGATAACATTATCATTAAAACCTAAAAAATAACTCAAATTTAAAAATGTAGATACAACTATACAATAAGGGAGTGATAAAAAAAAAGACATAATAAAATTAAAAATAAAGCTAAAAAATAAAGTTAAAATAAAGCAGCGCAAGGTAAATGACAGATATTGTGCAAATCAATAAAGTGAACAACAGTGCAGTTAAAAGATTCTTTTAGTGCAAAAAAAAAAATCACTTATTAAAATATCTTGTCTGATTAAAGTGACAAGTGACCAAGAGCAGTTATTTACTGACTGATGAGGTAGTGGAATGACATCAGTTCCATGCCGAATGAGGTAGTGTTCGGTGAGTGAGCAGACCAATGCTGCACAAGTGACTAGTGCATGTCATCATATAATTAGTGGGGTTCATAGTTCAGTGGTGCCTGGGGAAGAAGAGGGAGGGGGCAGGTTCGGGAGGGAGTTCAGCTTCCTGACAGCCTGGTGGATGAAGCTGTCCTTCAGTCTGCTGGTCCTGGCCTGGAGACTCCGCAGTCTCCTCCCTGATGGTAGCAGGCTGAAAAAGCTGTGTGATGGGTGAGTGGGATCACCTGTGATGCAGAGGGCTTTGCGGATGAGACGTGTTCCATAAATGTCCTGGAGGGAGGGGAGAGAGACACCAATGATCTTCTCGGCTGTTCTCACTATGCGTTGCAGAGTCTTTCGGCAGGACGCGTTGCAGGCGCCATACCACACAGTGATGCAGCTCGACAGAATGCTCTCGATGGTGCCTCTGTAGAAGGTGTACATGATGGGAGGTGGGGCTCTGGCTCTTCTCAGTTTGCGGAGGAAGTAGAGACGCTGATTTGATTTCTTGGCCAGTGCTGTGGTGTTTTCAGTCCAGGAGAGGTCCTCTGTGATGTGCACACCCAGGAACTTGGTGCTACTCACTCTTTCCACAGTTGCACCGTTGATGGTCAGAGGAACGTGCTGAGTGTGTGCTCTCCTGAAGTCTACAACAATCTCCTTCGTCTTCTCCACGTTCAGAGAGAGATTGTTGTCACTACACCACCCAGCCAGGCGGCTCACCTCACTCCTGTAGTTTGTCTCATCTTTGTTGCTAATGAGACCCACCACAGTCGTGTCATCTGCAAACTTAATAAAGAGGTTAGAGCTGTGTGACGGTGTGCAGTCATGGGTCAGCAGAGTGAAGAGGAGGGGGCTCAGCACACATCTTTGGGGGGCCCCAGTGTTCAGTGTGATGGTGCTGGATGTGTTGCTGCCGACCCGTACTGCCTGAGGTCTTCCAGTCAGGAAGTCCAACAGCCAGTTGCACAGCGAAGTGTTGAGCCCCAGCTGACTCAGCTTGTAGATGAGCTGTTGAGGGATGATTGTGTTGAATGCTGAACTGAAGTCTATGAACAGCATTCTGACATATGGCACTGCCAGAGTACAGTCTATTTTAGTTTATTTAGTTTAATTTGACATATCTATAGTCTATTTGATTACTTGTCTATGGATAGTTTTTTTTTAATTAAATTTATGTTGTGGCTTTTTACTTGTGTGATCCTTTTTTTCTTCCACTGTACACCTGCTGTTGCAAAATGCAATTTCCCTATTGCGTTAAAGGATTTCTTATCTTATTGTGAGATGGCAGTTTGTTATTATTTTGTTGTTAGTTTGCATTGTTAGTGTGAGTGCTGTGTTGTGGAACCTTTTGGAGACTTGAGCAGACTGACACTGGGCTCGATCTTGGTCCAGTCCAGGTTTTCCTCTTCAGGACTGTGTTCCACCATCAGCTGATAGAGCTTCATTGAGATAATGTCATGATTATCTGCAACATCAGATATTCTACTAGTGAGTTTTGAAATAAGAATTAGAATAAAGCTTTCTTCCAACACATTTTCATCTTCACGTGACATACTGGACAGATCCCCCGTCGATGCAGAAGCCCCAAAGTAGCATCCAGTGGGAAGATGAACTCCTCCAATGTCAATGCACTCCTTCCACTCGTTTTTGTTGTCCACATCCACCATTACCCTAACATATAAACTGTTCAATAAGTCATAAAACATATGGCTGTCAAAAGTCAGGAATCAAACTCACTTCTGAAACAATCCAAGCAAATGCTTTTCAAAGCCTGGTGTTTGAAAACACGGATATTACTCACTAAAAGAAGGAACAGAGCAGCAGTAAAACTCAACCAAATCAATATTTTGTTACATATTCAGTAATGATAATGTGCCAAATCCCTCATTATTTAAACATATGTGAGTAGTTTAAGAAAGTGTTTTGTCACATGCTTTGGCTGATTTCAGACACTTACATGGATTAGCACAGGTTGTAGTTGGATTAGCACAGGTTGTAGTTAGATTAGCACAGGTTGTTGTTGGATTAGCACAGGTTTTAGTTGGATCTCAGTGGCGACCCTAGAAAAGTCAAAATACATTGGGCCTATGGAAAATGAAAGTACATTTTTCCAATGTAGAAATACAAAACTAGGTACATCCATAGGACACCTCAGGGCAAACAGAAAAGTTTATTACAGCCATATCGTAAACTCAACAGGAAATCTACTATGTTGGGTGGAATGCGTGACCACCTAAATTGCACCCTTGTGTCTAAAGGCTTTTAATCTAAACGGCTCCAAATTTGGTGAGTATCATCTAGACACGTGTGCAAAAAAAGTTATCAATTTGTTTTTTGATACATTTGTGGCTGTGGTCGTCATGAGTCTGTGAAGAGGCAGCCATTTCTTTGGGAAATAAATGCCATTTCCCAATTGCCAGGCTCCTTCCTTTAGAGGAGGCCTCCAGAGCCAAGGCTAGAGTCTTAGAAAACTCCTCAGAATCCTTTGGAACTTGTAACTTTGTACTTTTAGACAAGTTATATTTACATTTTGCCTTTTTAAACAGGGGGGTGCAGCGAGTCCTGAGTCATCTCAAATCACCAGTCAGTACTTTGTTTTTCTCGCCTTAGCCCGAGCATAATCTATTATTTTCAAAGGTTCAGACAGCTCCCAGGAAAACCAGGGGTTGTGGAGACCTTTAACTCTAAATTACAAGGTGGTGTAGCAGGCCCCAGCAGTAGCACAGGCCGGTTATTTGACATTACCGTGAAGTTTACGCTTTAAAGCACGAAATGCAATCCTCCGAGTGCATGTGTCCCCGCGGTCTCAAGGGAGGCGAGGGCCTTTATCGGCGCTCATAATACATTGGACATAATACATTATGCTTAGGCTAAGACGAAAACAAAGTACTGGCTGGAGATTTGAGATGACTCAGGAATCGCTGCACCCCCCTGTTTAAAAGGGCAAAATGTAAATATAACTTGTCTAAAAGTACAAGTTTACAAGTTCCAAAGAATTCTGAGGAGTTTTCTAAGACTCTAGTCTTGGCTCTGGAGGTACCATTTTAAGTTTGGTAGGTTTAACCCTCCTCTATCATAAGGCAAGTACAGCAAGGAGAGCCTGAGACGAGGGTGCCTGTTGTTCCAGATGAAGTTTGTAAAAGTTTTTTCCATTAGGACAAAAAAGAGGAATGTGGAGGGAGGATGGATTGGAAGAGATATAACAATTTGGGTAAAATTGACATTTTTAATATATTAACACGGCCAATTAATGAAATGGGAAGTTTTGTCCATCTGTTCAGCAGACCAATTATAGATTCTGATATGGGCTTATAATTTGCTGATACAATTTCACTTACAGTTGGTGTAATTTTAATCCCGAGGTAAGTAAAACCTTCTTGTGAGATTGTAAAGGGTGACTGAACTGGGGGGAAAAGCCTTTCTGCCTTATGGAGGAACAGCAACACAGATTTAGAATTATTAATTTTATATCCAGAGAATTCTCCAAACCTTTCAATCAAATTTAGCAATGCAGGAATAGACTGTTTTAGATTGGAAGAGAATATAATTATATCATCTGCGTACAGTGAAATGCGGTGTTCTGAGGAGCCAATTGTAATATCTGAAATATGTATGTGATTACGAATTGCCATAGCCAATGGTTCGATCGCTAGGGTGAAAAGCAAGGGAGAGAGCGGGCAGCCCTGGCGTGTTCCCCTGTAAAGCCTGAAAGGGGAAGATACTGTTCCATTTGTTAATATCTCAGCTGAAGGGTTAGCATACAGGATCCGTACCCATTTCATAAACTTATCCCCAAACCCCATTCTTTCCATAGTTTTGAACAGGAATTGCCACTCAATCCTGTCAAATGCTTTTTCAGCGTCTAATGAGAGTAGTGCATTATCACACGTATTAGATTTCTCATGTAATATATTCAATACTCTATGAATATTATGTAAACCTTGCCTCCTCCAAACAAAGCCATTTTGATCCATATGAACAAGCTTGGGCAGTTTATTTTGGCACGGTTCAGGCTCTGGTTTAGTCGGGATTAAGTCCTAGGTTTTGTTCTGAAGTGGTCCTAAACTTTAACCAAAAATTTAGTCCTAGCTTTAAGTCCCCTTTAGTCCTGGCTAAGCCCTGGTTTAGTCCTAGTTTAAAATTTAATTCAGTCCTAAAATAGTTCCTGGTTTAATCCTAGTTTAGTTCGGCTTTCCCCATTATTTAGTCACAATATAACCCAGAGTTTAGTCCTGGTCTAGCTCTAGTTAATCCTGCTCTTAGTTCTGTTTTTTTAGCCATGGTTTAGTCCCAGACTGAATCCTCTGAATTTGCAGCGCTGTCAGGTTTAATTCTTGTTAAAACTCAGTCTTGTCCTGGTTTGATTTCGTCTCATAGAAGATTAACTGGGCTCAGTGGCTCAGTGGTAGAGCGGTTCGATTCCCGCTCTCCCACACTTCACACTTAACCCACCTTGCCTCCATTGGTGTTCCAGAGAAGCCACATGTAGGTCGCTTTGGAGAAAAGCATCTGCTAAATGATTAAATGTAAAACTTGGCCTGTTTCACTTCCTGGTTCTTCTCTTTGCGTCCTGTCTGTTTCAATGTTGCTGTGGCAACAGTGATCCCCCCCCCCACACACACACACACATATACACACACTTTTAACCAGAGGATTATAATGCTTAGTCCTGGTTAAAACCAGGTTTAGTCCTGGTTAAAACCAGGTTTAGTCCTGGTTAAACCAGGTTTAGTCCTTTTAAATCCCAGTGAAATCTTTGTAAATAGGTCAAATGAAATTGTATTGAATTTTAATTATATGAGGTCAGGTCATGACTGAGACCACACTGCATTGAGACAAAGAGGACTTTTATTTTATTTTGAACTGTTCAGGGTCACCAAAGTTCTCCTTCTGCTTAGATCTGGGTTTTTTCTGGTTTAGTCTACTTTCAAAAGACGTGCAGCCTGGAGAAAGCCAGTGTACCACAGTTTAAGAAATATCGATCTATTCTAAAACCAAATGAGAAGATGTATTTTTGTTGACCACCTGTGACCAGCAGATGGAGCCATAAGCTTGTTTATGACTAAAATATTCAGTCATCTTTTCTTTTACTTGAGAATTATGAAAGGGTATCAGTGAAGTGTTAAACTACAACAACTAAAGAAACACACAGACCTAATAATGAACCCCATGAATTTATTACCTTTTTCTAATGTGGAACACAAACACAGTGGGTAAACTAAAATCTGTGTTTCCTTTATCATACACATACATTCATTTACAAACCCGATTCTAAAAAAGTTGGGACACTTCACTATTTTATTCAAAATACAACATAGATAACATATCAAATGTTGAAAGTGAGACATTCTGAAATGTCATGCCAGATATTGGCTCGTTTTGGATTGAGAGCTACACAATCCCAAAAGTTGGGACAGGTAGCACTCGCTGCAGTTTTAGATCTGTGTGTGTTGTCTAAATTAATGCAACCTCCCGTTCCCTCCTTCCTTCACTCGTGAACAAGACCTTAAGATATTTGAACTTTCCACTTGAGCACTTCCACAGTAGCTCTCCACCAACCTAGAGGATAAGCCACCCTTTTCCGGTTGAGAACATTGGCCTCGGACTTGGAGGTGCTGATATTCTGATCCAAGCCGCTTCAGACTTGGCTACAAACCCAGTGCAAGTCCCAGTGCACGCTAAAGGTCCTGACTTTTTGGAAACATTTCTGACAGATTCTCAACACAACATTAAGATGACATTAAAACACATTATTCATTTTTTGAATCAAAATAATCAATATTATTTTTATTGAACATTTATTTATCCAGGACAGAGATTACAAATCTCTTTTGCATAAGAGTCCTGGGGCGAGTATTTCAAAGATCACACAGGATTAAATCCTCCTGGATTGGATTAAATCCTGATCTGATCCTCAAAACAAGTATTTCAAAGCAAATCTGATCCTGAAGATTCAGAATCAGATTTAGAAATCCAGTGAAGACAAGACATTTACTTTGGAGCCGCCTCCAAATGCCAAACAGACTTCAATAGACAACATCCCCTGTCCTTAGACCCTCCATCATGGTCTGAGGAAAAACTCCCCAAAAAAAAACAGCCAGGAAAAAAGAGAAACTCAAGGGAGAACCACAGAAGGAGGGATCCACTCCCAGGACGAACAGGCCGTGCAGTGGATGTGTCCAGGACAGTTGAAAACAACAGAAATACACAAAATATATCAACAGTCCTGCGCTTGATCCAGATTAAAAACTGTTGTAGAGTATTTAAAAACTTTAGTGGGAAATCTGGATTAGTTTGATCCCAGCTCAAAGATGGATTTCAGGAGATTAAAGGTATTTAAATCTGATTTTATTTGTATCACCCAAATTGTTCATTACAGCCAAAAACATCATATTTACCTATCAGCAGCATGTCATGTTTAAAAGTCAGGTACATTTTAATTCACAAATAAATATTTTTTTTACAGCTGAGACAAAACAACCGAATGCCAGTAATATTTATATTATGATTCTTTATTGCTCAAATAAACAGCCAGAAGAAACCTACACAGACACGGAACACATGCAAACTCACAGATAGGCTTGGCTTGAGGAAGGACTGCTAACAACTCTGCCACCAGTTGTAGTTTCAAGGTTTATTTAGAGGTTAATCTCCAGAACAGAATGATGAAAAGGTTTAAACAATTGGCCTTTTTCTAGTTTTAAACCCATTTACATGACGCTTTTCTCCAAAGCAACTTACATTAAGCTTCCATTCACCAGTGTTTCAGCTGGAACACCACTGGAGGCAAGGTGAGTTAAGTATCTTGCCCAAGGACACAACGACAGTATGAACTGTGGGGAGAGCGGAATCGAACTGCCTACCTTCCGGTTGAAGGACGACCACTCTACCACTGAGCCACTGCGCCCCACAAGTTTCAAGTCTTTGTTTATTGATTTGATTAGAATAAACCAGTCTGAGAGTATTTTCCTGAGGAGGAGAGCTTTTCCTTTAGATTCCAGACTGGTGTTTGGCTAACAACAGTCGGTGGCTTGAACAAAGAGTAAAGACCGTTAGTGTTTAGATTTCTGAAGTGTGTCCGTGCATCGTCGTGGAGAGCTGTAGATTAGCACTAGTTCTCAGTGTATTCTCCCGGCTGAGCATGAACTGAGCTGAGAAGATACACTCAATCGATTAGTGCTAAGTCCACAGCTTTCCACAACAACCACACTCCGCCAAACCTCAGAAACCTCCCACTTTAACTGCCTGTACTCTTCGTTTAAACCTTAGGCTGTCTCTGGCCCCGACACCTTGACTTCAACTTAAAGCAACATTACCTACCATATTTTTTAAACTTAAACTATAGCTTCAAAGTGAAACTAAAATGATGTAGTGTTGCTTTAAGCCTGAAATTGTAGGAACCCTTTCCTAATGAATTTCAGGAATCATCGTCGTCTTTCTGTCAGACTTTTTGGTGGCTTTCCTTCCTTCCTGTCATCCTTGTTTTCTGGAGGGTCTTCGAGACTTCTCCAATTCTTGTAATTCCTTTAAACGGTTTTCTAATCTTTTCTCAGCCAAAGCGTTAAGGACCCTAAGTTTTTCCACATCTTCTTGCGTAATTTTCCAGACGGTCTTCTTCCTGTGATGTGAGGGTTCCACTTTGAGCTCTTCTTTCTCATTTCCTTCCAGAACTTTCTGAACTTCAGCCACTTTCATGTCAGGTCTTTCTTCTTTAATTTTACCAGAACCTATGCCTCTATTGTTAAATATGTTTGTCATAGTTTTTCTGATTTTCTCAGAAAACCCATACTGTCTTTGTCTACTACTGTCTCTGCAGCTGCCATATTCTCTAGATTGAGATTGTTGTCTACATCTTTCTGCTGCTCCACGAATGTCTTTGGCCCAATCAGATCTTCTTGCTGTGACTTTTTCAGGCTGACCACAAACAATGTTATTGGCTCCTCTATCGAATCGTTCTGAGCTTGAATGTCCAAGCTCATACTTTACTGATGAGACTGTTCTGGACTTCAACAATATCCTCCATTTCACTCACGGGTTGTTCCTGATGAGTTCTTCTCTCAGCCTGAACGTGCAGGTCGTCCTGGACTCCTGCATCTGAAACTGGTTAATGTCACCTTCTTTGCTCCAAGAGTTTTTGAACTGATCTATGAACTCATTTTGGTTCCTGATCACAACCTCCAGTTCCCTCAGACTGTTCTCCACCTGCTGTAGTTTCAGAGTCTGGTTTTGAACAGTGCTCTCCAGTTCACGCTGAGTATTCTGATGTTCATTAAAGGCTCTTATTTGACCTTGGACATCTTTCCTTATAGCGCAGATTTTGCTCCTGGTTACTAATGATATTGTACTGGTCTTCAATAATACCCTCCAGTTTACTGCGCTGTTCCTGTTTAGCAATTTTTCAGCATTAACATCTATACCATTCCTAGCAGCTTGCTGCTGACAGTACAATCCATTAAAAAATGTCTTGTTCAGAGACTGAACCCTATCTACTTGGCTCCAAGACCTTTTGAGCTGATCTATTACCTCGTTTTGGTTCCTGTTCACAATCTCCAGTTCACGCAGCTTTTCTTCGTGCTGCGTTTTTGTTTCGTGAGTTCTTTCTCGAGACAGTGACAACCCTTGTCAGAGTGTTCACCGTCTCTACCAGCTCAGCTTGACTTCTGTCTTCTTCATTTTCATGGTCATCTCTTGAAAGGAAAAACTCATTGTCTCCTCTTGAGCTTGTCTCCGACTGCGTTAAGTAGTCGTCCAGTGCCCAGAACAGATCGGGGCTACCATTGCTGGTATCGTCACTTACCTCAGTTATAGGTGTGAGTGACGTTACCACTTTGTAAGTTGCCTGAACCATTAATAACATATCTCGTTGTCCTAGCCCTTCCTGTCATCTTCCTGTTCTACTTACCTTATTTTTATCTTACCTTATTTGAAGTCTCTTCTTCACTGATAAACAGCTGCGATCTGTTCCTCTCACAATAAAATCTGAAGCGCTCTGATGACATCACATAGCCATGGAACTCCGTTGCCATGGTGAAGTAAAGGCTCCACCCACTCATACAATCCCTGATCTCCATGGACGGTGCATTTCATTGCTATCATTGACTTAGTGCTGGAGACTGTTTTTTCTGATGTCGTGTGTTAAAAGTGTTGAGTTTAAAGTGGTTCTTTGCCCAATACACAAAGCTTTCCACCACCTCCTCATTGTCACTTGTTATTCAAGGGATAATAAAAGAATTGTGTGAGAATTTTTGCAGATGGCATGCAGAGTTATAGACAAAGTCTGAAGTGTAGATAGTGAAGAGAAGTGGAAACAGCACTGTTCCTTGAGGGGCGCCTGTATTAACCATCATTATCAGACTGTGTAGATTGGATTTAATGCTTTAATGCCTTCAAAAACTTGTTTCAACCACTCAATGTAATATGTTATCTTTGCTTTTCAGTAACAAGCTCCAAGACATAAATCATGCAATAAACTTCACAGGAACAGCAACACTGCAGCTGACCAGGAGCCACTAATTATTTGTAAATTTTGACATTTTTTTACAGCACAATTAAAAAAAAGACTTTTGGGTTTGGTCGACAGTTTAAACCACATGGCCTCTGGGTGTGATCAAAACTTTTCTAAAATCTCAAATATATTTTTGGGTCTAGAGTGGTCGTCCTTCAACTGGAAGGTTGGTAGTTTAATTCCCGCTCTCCCCACAGTTCATACTGTCGTTGTGTCCTTGGGCAAGACACTTAACCCACCTTGCCTCCAGTGGTGTTCCAGCTGTAACACTGGTGAATGGAACCTTAATGTAAGTCGCTTTGGATAAAAGTGACTAAATGACTAAATTTAAATGTAAGTCTTAACTAGGACTATACCTGGACTAAACCAAGTATAAACCAGGACAAATCCAGGTCTAAACCAGGACTAAACCAAGTCTAAACCAGGACAAATCCAAGTCTAAACCAGGACTAAACCAGGACAAATCCAAGTCTAAACCAGGAGTAAACCTGGCCTAAACCAGGACTAAACCAGGACTAAACCAGGACTAAACCAGGACTAAACCAGGTCTAAACTAGGTCTAAACCAGATTTAAACAGATAATAAAATCCACAATATCAGATAAAGGCCACCAGGGGGCAGTATCGTCAAAGGAAACAATTCACTTTTCTTTTTTTTTTTTACAGTTTTACTTGAATGAGAGGAATACAACAGCAACAACAATAAGACATGGAGTGAACACATTTCCTGAGGCTCACACAGCAGGCATTGGTCTCACGAAGGGGATTGTGTGAATACATACTGGACCAACGAGCTCATGACAGCTGTTGTAAACCTGTAAACACACCTGTAAAAGTCATGTTGTTTTAACTCTGTCAATTGGAAATTATTGATTGATTATAATGCCAATTGAACTGAAATGTTTTGTTTTCAAAGTACCTCAAAAAGTCATTGTGTTAAAATAAGTGTCTGAGTTGTGGATCATACAGAGGGAGTGGTTTGATTTGAGTCTACTGTGACTCTAATAAAAGGCTAGAGTCAGAGGCTTTTCCTTAAAACAAGGCTGACTTATTTGGTAGCCTGGTTTTGATGTCATTTCTGTCCCATAAAAGTCATTCTCTATCACTAAATAAAAACTTCTGCAGCAGTAGCCTATATTTGTGGATACTTTTTCCAACAGTGCAGTTTTCTGGAGTTATTTTTGGACAGTTATAATTGTGCTGACAAACTGCCTGGGAGCTCCTCAGTGGTGAAACTCCTCCTCCTTCAATCAGTGGTGAACCAGGTGGAACAAATCTTTCAGGTAATTTGAACCACCAGTACCTGGCTCTGTTATTGTGTTTAGACCGCAGTCAAAGGAGCATTTAAAGCACCACAAGACCAAGGAAACCATCTTTGTCATCAAAGAACTGTGCAAGACCAAGCCTTCCACAATACTGTGAAGGACAGCCGGTAAGCGCCATATTGGCCATGTTTGACTAGATTGACTTAAGCAGTGCAGTGCTAATGGTACTCTGGAAAAACAAACTCTTTAACTTTTGTTTACTTTGATAGGACTTTTGCAGTGGTATCTGTAACTTTAAATGTTGGTTGTGGGGTATAAAGGAAAAGTAAGAAAAGACATATTCATTGTTTGACAAAGACTGTTTGAAATTGTTAAAAGTAATTTCAACTTTGTAGAAATCTTAACCTAGTTCTTAATTCAGATAAAATGCATAGTCTAAAATTATTTGGCTAAAGATACTTGGTTTAAAGATAGGAAAATTCTGAAAGTTAAAGTAACAATTGATTGTTTTGTAAAGGATAGTTGTGTGGCTAGAATGATGCCTTAGAATAATTATTTACTATGAAAATACTTCTTAAAAATGGAAACCTTGTATTGACAGTACTGTGTTTATCTGAGATGAATGTGAAGAATTGTTTAGTTGGCTGTTAACTCAAATAATAACTGGTATTTGTCATTTCTTTCGAGGTTTTTCACCTGTTTACTGCTATCAAGGAATGGAAAATAAAAGACAAAAAACTGTTCCCATGGCTTTTTATTGAGTGAAATCCAGTTAAAAACTTCATGTGGAGGGATTGTCCTTTTCAAGTGGGGAATTGCACAAGGCAGAGATCAAAACTTGACAATAATCAACATATATATATATATTTAAACCTTTTATTTAACCAGGATATTTCCACTGAGATTCCAAATCTCTGTTTGCAGGGGAGTCCTGCACCCCCATGTGTGTATTGGGGGGGAAGGAGGCAAGGTGGGTTAAGTGTCTTGCCCAAGGACACAACGACAGGATGTTATGATGTTTTGGGATGTTTCGAGCGGGGATCGAACCACCCACCCGCCGGTCGAAGGACGGCCGCTCTACCCACGGAGTTAGTGGTTAGAGGAGTTATCCTGGCTGGAGTTACTCTGGCTGCTCCACTTCCTCCATTTGCAACTTGGCTTTGATCGGGGAAAGTGGAGCCTGTAGAAGGTTCCTCTGAACTGGGGATACGTGGTGTTAATGTATACCTCCAGCAAACCCGAGGGAAGGGGTTTTTGATCAAAATTAGTCTGTGTGTACTGTGTGTGTGACAGGGACTGTACTTAGACGATCAGAACCTGGACTGCTTTCTTTGTTTTTTACCCTTTTTACCTTTTTAACAACTGGTCTGCTCAGTCAAAAATCACATCAGCCACATTTATAAAGAGCAGCACATTTCCACTTGTGGTGAGTCTGAAAGTTAAATATAGAAGATGGGAATCTTTATCTTCAGGATTCATATTCATTAAATGCACTTCACTATCTCAGTCTTGTCCTGGTTTGATTTTGTCTCATAGAAGATTAACTGGGCTCAGTGGCTCAGTGGTAGAGCGGTTCGATTCCCGCTCTCCCCACACTTCACACTTAACCCACCTTGCCTCCATTGGTGTTCCAGAGAAGTCACATGTAGATCGCTTTGGAGAAAAGCATCTGCTAAATGATTAAATGTAAAACTTGGCCTGTTTCACTTCCTGGTTCTTCTCTTTGCGTCCTGTCTATTTCAATGTTGCTGTGGCAACAGTGATCCCCACACACACACACACACATATATATATATATATATATACACACACTTTTAACCAGAGGATTATAATGCTTAGTCCTGGTTAAAACCAGGTTTAGTCCTTTTAAATCCCAGTGAAATCTTTGTAAATAGGTCAAATGAAATTGTATTGAATTTTAATTATATGAGGTCAGGTCATGACTGAGACCACACTGCATTGAGACAAAGAGGACTTTTATTTTATTTTGTACTGTTCAGGGTCACCAAAGTTCTCCTTCTGCTTAGATCTGGGTTTTTTCTGGTTTAGTCTACTTTCAAAAGACGTGCAGCCTGGAGAAAGCCAGTGTACCACAGTTTAAGAAATATCGATCTATTCTAAAACCAAATGAGAAGATGTATTTTTGTTGACCACCTGTGACCAGCAGAAGGAGCCATAAGCTTGTTTATGACTAAAATATTCACTCATCTTTTCTTTTACTTGAGAATTATGAAAGGGTATCAGTGAAGTGTTAAACTACAACAACTAAAGAAACACACAGACCTAATAATGAACCCCATGAATTTATTACCTTTTTTTCTAATGTGGAACACAAACCCAGTGGGTAAACTAAAATCTGTGTTTCCTTTATCATACACATACATTCATTTACAAACCCGATTCTAAAAAAGTTGGGACACTTAACTATTTTATTCAAAATACAACATAGATAACATATCAAATGTTGAAAGTGAGACATTCTGAAATGTCATGCCAGATATTGGCTCGTTTTGGATTGAGAGCTACACAATCCCAAAAAGTTGGGACAGGTAGCACTCGCTGCAGTTTTAGATCTGTGTGTGTTGTCTAAATTAATGCAACCTCCCGTTCCCTCCTTCCTTCACTCGTGAACAAGACCTTAAGATATTTGAACTTTCCACTTGAGCACTTCCACAGTAGCTCTCCACCAACCGGGAGGGGATAAGCCACCCTTTTCCGGTTGAGAACATTGGCCTCGGACTTGGAGGTGCTGATATTCTGATCCAAGCCGCTTCAGACTTGGCTACAAACCCAGTGCAAGTCCCAGTGCACGCTAAAGCTCCTGACTTTTTGGAAACATTTCTGACAGATTCTCAACACAACATTAAGATGACATTAAAACACATTATTCATTTTTTGAATCAAAATAATCAATATTATTTTTATTGAACATTTATTTATCCAGGACAGAGATTACAAATCTCTTTTGCATAAGAGTCCTGGGGCGAGTATTTCAAAAAGATCACACAGGATTAAATCCTCCTGGATTGGATTAAATCCTGATCTGATCCTCAAAACAAGTATTTCAATGCAAATCTGATCCTGAAGATTCAGAATCAGATTTAGAAATCCAGTGAAGACAAGACATTTACTTTGGAGCCGCCTCCAAATGCCAAACAGACTTCAATAGACAACATCCCCTGTCCTTAGACCCTCCATCATGGTCTGAGGAAAAACTCCCCAAAAAAAAACAGCCAGGAAAAAAGAGAAACTCAAGGGAGAACCACAGAAGGAGGGATCCACTCCCAGGACGAACAGGCCGTGCAGTGGATGTGTCCAGGACAGTTGAAAACAACAGAAATACACAAAATATATCAACAGTCCTGCGCTTGATCCAGATTAAAAACTGTTGTAGAGTATTTAAAAACTTTAGTGGGAAATCTGGATTAGTTTGATCCCAGCTCAAAGATGGATTTCAGGGAGATTAAAGGTATTTAAATCTGATTTTATTTGTATCACCCAAATTGTTCATTACAGCCAAAAACATCATAGTTACCTATCAGCAGCATGTCATGTTTAAAAGTCAGGTACATTTTAATTCACAAATAAATATTTTTTTTACAGCTGAGACAAAACAACCGAATGCCAGTAATATTTATATTATGATTCTTTATTGCTCAAATAAACAGCCAGAAGAAACCTACACAGACACGGAACACATGCAAACTCACAGATAGGCTTGGCTTGAGGAAGGACTGCTAACAACTCTGCCACCAGTTGTAGTTTCAAGGTTTATTTAGAGGTTAATCTCCAGAACAGAATGATGAAAAGGTTTAAACAATTGGCCTTTTTCTAGTTTTAAACCCATTTACATGACACTTTTCTCCAAAGCAACTTACATTAAGCTTCCATTCACCAGTGTTTCAGCTGGAACACCACTGGAGGCAAGGTGGGTTAAGTATCTTGCCCAAGGACACAACGACAGTATGAACTGTGGGGAGAGCGGGAATCGAACTGCCTACCTTCCGGTTGAAGGGCGACCACTCTACCACTGAGCCACTCACAAGTTTCAAGTCTTTGTTTATTGATTTGATTAGAATAAACCAGTCTGAGAGTATTTTCCCTGAGGAGGAGAGCTTTTCCTTTAGATTCCAGACTGGTGTTTGGCTAACAACAGTCGGTGGCTTGAACAAAGAGTAAAGACCGTTAGTGTTTAGATTTCTGAAGTGTGTCCGTGCATCGTCGTGGAGAGCTGTAGATTAGCACTAGTTCTCAGTGTATTCTCCCGGCTGAGCATGAACTGAGCTGAGAAGATACACTCGATCGATTAGTGCTAAGTCCACAGCTTTCCACAACAACCACACTCCGCCAAACCTCAGAAACCTCCCACTTTAACTGCCTGTACTCTTCGTTTAAACCTTAGGCTGTCTCTGGCCCCGACACCTTGACTTCAACTTAAAGCAACATTACCTACCATATTTTTTAAACTTAAACTATAGCTTCAAAGTGAAACTAAAATGATGTAGTGTTGCTTTAAGCCTGAAATTGTAGGAACCCTTTCCTAATGAATTTCAGGAATCATCGTCCGTCTTTCTGTCAGACTTTTTGGTGGCTTTCCTTCCCTTCCTGTCTTCCTTGTTTTCTGGAGGGTCTTCGGGAGACTTCTCCAATTCTTGTAATTCCTTTAAACGGTTTTCTAATCTAATCTCAGCCAAAGCGCTAAGGACCATAAGTTTTTCCACATCTTCTTGCGTAATTTTCCAGACGGTCTTCTTCCTGTGATGTGAGGGTTCCACTTTGAGCTCTTCTTTCTCATTTCCTTCCAGAACTTTCTGAACTTCAGCCACTTTCATGTCAGGTCTTTCTTCTTTGATTTTACCAGAACCTATGCCTCTTTTGTTAAATATGTTTGTCATAGTTTTTCTGATTTTTCTCAGAAAACCCATACTGTCTTTGTCTACTACTGTCTCTGCAGCTGCCATATTCTCTAGATTGAGATTGTTGTCTACATCTTTCTGCTGCTCCACGAATGTCTTTGGCCCAATCAGATCTTCTTGCTGTGACTTTTTTTCAGCCTGACCACAAACAATGTTATTGGCTCCCTCTATCGAATCGTTCTGAGCTTGAATGTCCAAGCTCATACGTTTACTGATGAGACTGTTCTGGACTTCAACAATATCCTCTATTTCACTCACGGGTTGTTCCTGATGAGTTCTTCTCTCAGCCTGAACGTGCAGGTCGTCCTGGACTCCCTGCATCTGAAACTGGTTAATGTCACCTTCTTTGCTCCAAGACTTTTTGAACTGATCTATGAACTCATTTTGGTTCCTGATCACAACCTCCAGTTCCCTCAGACTGTTCTCCACCTGCTGTAGTTTCAGAGTCTGGTTTTGAACAGTGCTCTCCAGTTCACGCTGAGTATTCTGATGTTTATTAAAGGCTCTTATTTGACCTTGCACATCTTTCCTTAGCAAGCGCAGATTTTGCTCCTGGTTACTAATGATATTGTACTGGTCTTCAATAATACCCTCCAGTTTACTCATGCGCTGTTCCTGTTTAGCAATTTTTTCAGCATTAACATCTATACCATTCCTAGCAGCTTCCTGCTGACGGTACAATCCATTAAAAAATGTCTTGTTCAGAGACTGAACCCTATCTACTTGGCTCCAAGACCTTTTGAGCTGATCTATTACCTCGTTTTGGTTCCTGTTCACAATCTCCAGTTCACGCAGCTTTTCTTCGTGCTGCGTTTTTGTTTCGGTGAGTTCTTTCTCGAGACGAGTGACAACCCTTGTCAGAGTGTTCACCGTCTCTACCAGCTCAGCTTGACTTATGTCTTCTTCATTTTCATGGTCATCTCTTGAAAAGGAAAATCTCATTGTCTCCTCTTGAGCCTGTCTCCGACTGCGTTCGTAGTCGTCCAGTGCCCAGAACAGATCGGGGGGGCTACCATTGCTGGTATCGTCACTTACCTCAGTTATAGGTGTGAGAGTGACGTTACCACTTTGTAAGTTGCCTGAAACATTAATAACATATCTCGTTGTCCTAGCCCTTCCTGTCATCTTCCTGTTCTACTTACCTTATTTTTATCTTACCTTATTTGAAGTCTCTTCTTCACTGATAAGTGCTTCTCTTGTAAACAGCTCGATCTGTTTCTCTCACTAAAAAAATTGAAGCAGCTCTGATGACATCACATAGCCATGGAACTCCGTTGCCATGGGGAAGTAGGCTCCACCCACTCATACAATCCCTGATCTCCATGGAGACGGTGCATTTCATTGCTATCATTGACTTAGTTTCTGATGTCGTGTGTTAAAAGTGTTGAGTTTAAAGTGGTTCTTTGCCCAATACACAAAGCTTTCCACCACCTCCTCATTGTCACTTGTTATTCAAGGGATAATAAAAGAATTGTGTGAGAATTTTGCAGATGGCCATGCAGAGTTATAGACAAAGTCTGAAGTGTAGATAGTGAAGAGAAGTGGAAACAGCACTGTTCCTTGAGGCGCCTGTATTAACCATCATTATCAGACTGTGTAGATTGGATTTAATGCTTTAATGCCTTCAAAAACTTGTTTCAACCACTCAATGTAATATGTTATCTTTGCTTGCAAATAAATAGTTATTATTTAATAATACATAGATTATTTCCTGTCTCACTGCCTTTATACATTAGTTACAAATATATTTGATATTACGAATGTAAAATAATTATTGTCTCTGTAATACAATAAACCAGAGAGGCCATGTATATGTGATCTCATTTAATTTAAAACATATTATTTCTTTAAAAACAATACATTTCTTTAATACTTTGTTTGTATACAATATTGAATACATTCTTTTCCCCCCATCCCAACCCCCACCCACACACCCTCTGACATTCACCCTTCCCCACAGACTTTATAACAAATGTAAATCTGTCCAAATATTCAGGCATTAAAAGTCATTAAACAACTAATTTGAACTCTCTTACGATTACAATTTAATTTATTAAGATGTGTTGATTTAAGAACAGCAACAAAATACATTTTAAAATCATCTACATATCATGTGGGCCTGAAACCACTGTTGTCCTCAAAAACTTTACAGAGGAGGACTCTTTTCCTTCAATTTGATATACAGCATGCTGGAGAAACTCCCAGGTGGGGAGACACTGCTTGGTGTACTGAACATCAAAAACAAAAAAACCTTTAAAGCAAAGATCAACCGCCTCCAACAAAGACTCAGTCTCAATGGCGTGGCCTGGAATAATGGCAAAGGTCTGTGGTGTCCCCCTTGTCTCATCACTGAGGCACAGAATGTGCAGCAATGCTCCAGTCATCTCATGGTTTAAATATTCAACCATGTTGGTCCCAACCTGTTGATTACACACAATAACTTAGAGTGCTGCAATATAACTGACATGCTAGTTAAGCTTTTTTGGTGGAAATATAAAAAAAAAATTGTATTGCAAACATTAACAAATAAAAATTTGGATCCAAAAAAAGTTACGAATTGCAGCTTTCCTTAACTTTTGTTGGGTAAAGCTGCAGTCCATAACTTTTGGTGCTCTAGCGGTTAATAAACAGAACTGCATGCGTTTTTATGGAAGAACATTGTAACCGGAGTTACTTCTCTCTTTTTATGTCTATGGCGAGTCACACAGGTACTGTGCTCCTCCGCCAGTCTAAAATAGTCTGAATATAAAGACTTATTATATAGGTGTACCGTTAGTGATTCAGGATAAGACAAAAACATGATTTGGAAAATGGATTCATGATGTACTCACTCATTATGTACTATTTGTAAATTTTGAACACACACAAAAAAAAAGGTTATGGACTGCAGCTTTCAAAATTATAAATATTGTAAATTATCAATATTGTAACCCTGAACTACTTTCATTGTTATCAAGCATATCAAACAGTGCAAACGTCCATCCTTATTGAAGTAGAAACACTAAAGCAAAACTTACAGGTTGCATGTCAATAAATGACTTCTGGGCCTCCTCTGTGGTGGGTCTGAAGACCTTTCCTCCTCTCCTGTAGATGGATGGGGGAAGCAGAGTTGGCCGATTTACGTGCGAGCCCTGTGAGGGACTAACTTACTGCGCTTGTAGGCCTATGGATTTCATACAAAACGCTTTCCTCACTTTTAAATACGCAATGTCCACAATGAATACGATAATAATTACGTGATTAATTTACAATTTAAACAGCATATTTCAAAAAGGCTGCGTATATAGGCTAGCTGGTTTACAACATGTTAATATACCCGCAAAAATATTATTAGATCTGCTCTGCTTCACTCACGTGCGTGCGCAGCTCCCTGTTCTGTTTCTGTCCCTGCTCCACGTTTTTCTGTGTGCGCGGTCCATAAACGAAGCAGTAATGTTACAAATCACTTACACCCTGTATTTTTACCAATAAAATATCGCTGTGCACGTGGGGCAGAGCCTGGTTTACTTAAAGTAGAGTTAAACCGGTGCAGCCAAGAGTCAAGTGTGGAGAGCTACTTTGCTCAAATGAATGCAGCAGAAAACCTATTGGTTTAAATTGGCTTAAGCCGTTTGAGGAAATAGAGACAATAGTTTAGGCTGTATGTTGTCTTTATACAAGTGCAGTTAGAGAATACGGAGAGTGGAGTGCAGTTTTATAACTGCTTCATTGTTATAACGTGATATCGTGATACAACTGTTATTATCACCAGAAAAAAATATACCGGTATTTTTGTGAGCGATATGATTCAAGTTTCAAGTTTCAAGTCTGCTTTATTGTCAATTTCCACATGTACAGTACATACATACAGAGAATCGAAATTGCGTTACTCTCAGTCCCCGGTGCATACAGATAACATTATCATTAAAACCTAAAAATAACTCAAATTTAAAAATGTAGGTACAACTATACAATAAGGGAGTGATAAAAAAGACATAATAAAATTAAAAATGAAGCTAAAAATAAAGTTAAAATAAAGCAGCGCAAGGTAAATGACAGATATTGTGCAAATCAATAAAGTGAACAACAGTGCAGTTAAAAGATTCTTTTAGTGCAAAAAAAATCACTTATTAAAATATCTTGTCTGATTAAAGTGACAAGTGACCAAGAGCAGTTATTTACTGACTGATGAGGTAGTGGAATGACATCAGTTCCATGCCGAATGAGGTAGTGTGAGTGAGCAGACCAATGCTGCACAAGTGACTAGTGCATGTCATCATATAATTAGTGGGAGTGGGGTCATAGTTCAGTGGTGCCTGGGGAAGAAGAGGGAGGGGGCAGGTTCGGGAGGAGTTCAGCTTCCTGACAGCCTGGTGGATGAAGCTGTCCTTCAGTCTGCTGGTCCTGGCCTGGAGACTCTGCAGTCTCCTCCTGATGGTAGCAGGCTGAAAAAGCTGTGTGATGGGTGAGTGGGATCACCTGTGATGCAGAGGGCTTTGCGGATGAGACGTGTTCCATAAATGTCCTGGAGGGAGGGGAGAGAGACACCAATGATCTTCTCGGCTGTTCTCACTATGCGTTGCAGAGTCTTTCGGCAGGACGCGTTGCAGGCGCCATACCACACAGTGATGCAGCTCGACAGAATGCTCTCGATGGTGCCTCTGTAGAAGGTGTACATGATGGGGGGTGGGGCTCTGGCTCTTCTCAGTCGGAGGAAGTAGAGACGCTGATTTGATTTCTTGGCCAGTGCTGTGGTGTTTTCAGTCCAGGAGAGGTCCTCTGTGATGTGCACACCCAGGAACTTGGTGCTACTCACTCTTTCCACAGTTGCACCGTTGATGGTCAGAGGAACGTGCTGAGTGTGTGCTCTCCTGAAGTCTACAACAATCTCCTTCGTCTTCTCCACGTTCAGAGAGAGATTGTTGTCACTACACCACCCAGCCAGGCGGCTCACCTCACTCCTGTAGTTTGTCTCATCTTTGTTGCTAATGAGACCCACCACAGTCGTGTCATCTGCAAACTTAATAAAGAGGTTAGAGCTGTGTGACGGTGTGCAGTCATGGGTCAGCAGAGTGAGGAGGGGGCTCAGCACACATCTTTGGGGGCCCCAGTGTTCAGTGTGATGGTGCTGGATGTGTTGCTGCCGACGTACTGCCTGAGGTCTTCCAGTCAGGAAGTCCAACAGCCAGTTGCACAGCGAAGTGTTGAGCCCCAGCTGACTCAGCTTGTAGATGAGCTGTTGAGGGATGATTGTGTTGAATGCTGAACTGAAGTCTATGAACAGCATTCTGACATATGGCATTGCCAGAGTACAGTCTATTTTAGTTTATTTAGTTTAATTTGACATATCTATAGTCTATTTGATTACTTGTCTATGGATAGTTTTTTTAAATTAAATTTATGTTGTGGCTTTTTACTTGTGTGATCCTTTTTTTCTTCCACTGTACACCTGCTGTTGCAAAATGCAATTTCCCTATTGCGTTAAAGGATTTCTTATCTTATTGTGAGATGGCAGTTTGTTATTATTTTGTTGTTAGTTTGCATTGTTAGTGTGAGTGCTGTGTTGTGGAACCTTTTGGAGACTTGAGCAGACTGACACTGGGCTCGATCTTGGTCCAGTCCAGGTTTTCCTCTTCAGGACTGTGTTCCACCATCAGCTGATAGAGCTTCATTGAGATAATGTCATGATTATCTGCAACATCAGATATTCTACTAGTGAGTTTTGAAATAAGAATTAGAATAAAGCTTTCTTCCAACACATTTTCATCTTCACGTGACATACTGGACAGATCCCCCGTCGATGCAGAAGCCCCAAAGTAGCATCCAGTGGGAAGACGAACTCCTCAATGTCAATGCACTCCTTCCACTCGTTTTGTTGTCCACATCCACCATTACCTAACATATAAACTGTTCAATAAGTCATACAACATATGGCTGTCAAAAGTCAGGAATCAAACTCACTTCTGAAACAATCCAAGCAAATGCTTTTCAAAGCCTGGTGTTTGTAAACACGGATATTACTCACTAAAAGAAGGAACAGAGCAGCAGTAAAACTCAACCAAATCAATATTTTGTTACATATTCAGTAATGATAATGTGCCAAATCCCTCATTATTTAAACATATGTGAGTAGTTTAAGAAAGTGTTTTGTCACATGCTTTGGCTGATTTCAGACACTTACATGGATTAGCACAGGTTGTAGTTGGATTAGCACAGGTTGTAGTTGGATTAGCACAGGTTGTAGTTGGATTAGCACAGGTTGTAGTTGGATTAGCACAGGTTTTAGTTGGATTTGCACAGTTTGTAGTTGGATTAGCACAGGTTTTAGTTGGATTAGCACAGGTTGTAGTTGGATTAGCACAGGTTGTAGTTGGATTAGCACAGGTTGTAGTTGGATTAGCACAGGTTGTAGTTGGATTAGCACAGGTTTTAGTTGGATTAGCACAAGTTTTAGTTGGATTAGCACAGGTTTTAGTTGGATTAGCACAGGTTGTAGTTGGATTAGCACAGGTTGTAGTTGGATTAGCACAGGTTTTAGTTGGATTTGCACAGTTTGTAGTTGGATTAGCACAGGTTTTAGTTGGATTAGCACAGGTTGTAGTTGGATTAGCACAGGTTGTAGTTGGATTAGCACAGTTTGTAGTTGGATTTGCACAGTTTGTAGTTGGATTAGCACAGGTTGTAGTTAGATTAGCACAGGTTGTTGTTGGATTAGCACAGGTTTTAGTTGGATCTTAGTTTGACCCCTAGAAAAGTCAAAATACATTGGGCCTATGGAAAATGAAAGTACATTTTTCCAATGTAGAAATACAAAACTAGGTACATCCATAGGACACCTCAGGGCAAACAGAAAAGTTTATTACAGCCATATCGTAAACTCAACAGGAAATCTACTATGTTGGGTGGAATGCGTGACCACCTAAATTGCACCCCTTGTGTCTAAAGGCTTTTAATCTAAACAGCTCCAAATTTGGTGAGTATCATCTAGACACGTGTGCTAAAAAAGTTATCAATTTGGTTTTTGATACATTTGTGGCTGTGGTCGTCATGAGTCTGTGAAGAGGCAGCCATTTCTTTGGGAAATAAATGCCATTTCCCAATTGCCAGGATCCTTCCTTTAGAGGAGGCCCCTCCAGAGCCAAGGCTAGAGTCTTAGAAAACTCCTCAGAATCCTTTGGAACTTGTAACCTTGTACTTTTAGACAAGTTATATTTACATTTTGCCTTTTTAAACGGGGGGGTGCAGCGATTCCTGAGTCATCTCAAATCTCCAGCCAGTACTTTGTTTTTCTCGCCTTAGCCCAAGCATAATCTATTATTTTCAAAGGTTCAGACAGCTCCCAGGAAAACCAGGGATTGTGGAGACCTTTAACTCTAAATTACAAGGTGGTGTAGCAGGCCCCAGCAGTAGCACAGGCCCGGTTATTTGACATTACCGTGAAGTTTACGCTTTAAAGCACGAAATGCAATCCTCCGAGTGCATGTGTCCCCGCGGTCTCAAGGGAGGCGAGGGCCTTTATCGCCGCTTGCGGCTTTAATTATTATAATTACTTTGTAGCACCACCTTTTGCTGCGATTACAGCTGTAAGTCGCTTGGGGTATGTCTCTATCAGTTTTGCACATCGAGAGACTGAAATTTTTGCCCATGCCTCCTTGAAAAACAGCTCGAGCTCAGTGAGGTTGGATGGAGAGCATTTGTGAACAGCAGTTTTCAGTTCTTTCCACAGATTCTCGATTGGATTCAGGTCTGGACTTTGACTTGGCCATTCTAACACCTGGATATGTTTATTTGTGAACCATTCTATTGTAGATTTTGCTTTATGTATTGAATCATTGTCTTGTTGGAAGACAATTCTCCGTCCCAGTCTCAGGTCTTTTGCAGACTCCATCAGGTTTTCTTCCAGAATGGTCCTGTATTTGGCTCCATCCATCTTTCCATCATTTTTAACCATCTTCCCTGTCCCTGCTGAAGAAAACCCCCAAACCATGATGCGGCCACCACCATGTTTGACAGTGGGGATGGTGTGTTCAGGGTGATGAGCTGTGTTGCTTTTACGCCAAACATAACGTTTTGCATTGTTGCCAAAAAGTTCAATTTTGGTTTCATCTGACCAGAGCACCTTCTTCCACATGTTTGGTGTGTCTCCCAGGTGGCTTGTGGCAAACTTAAACGACACTCTTCCTTAAAGGCCAGATTTGTGCAGTATACGACTGATTGTTGTCCTATGGACAGAGTCTCCCACCTCAGCTGTAGATCTCTGCAGTTCCTCCAGAGTGATCATGGGCCTCTTGGCTGCATCTCTGATCAGTCTTCTTCTTGTATGAGCTGAAAGTTTAGAGGGACGGCCAGGTCTTGGTAGATTTGCAGTGGTCTGATACTCCTTCCATTTCAATATTATCGCTTGCACAGTGCTCCTTGGGATGTTTAAAGCTTGGGAAATCTTTTTGTATCCAAATCCGGCTTTAAACTTCTCCACAACAGTATCTCGGACCTGCCTGGTGTGTTCCTTGTTCTTCATGATGCTCTCTGCGCTTTAAACGGACCTCTGAGACTATCCCAGTGCAGGTGCATTTATACGGAGACTTGATTACACACAGGTGGATTCCATTTATCATCATTAGTCATTTAGGTCAACATTGGATCATTCAGAGATCCTCACTGAACTTCTGGAGAGAGTTTGCTGCACTGAAAGTAAAGGAGCTGAATAATTTTGCACACCCAATTTTCAGTTTTTTATTTGTTAAAAAAGTTTGAAATATCCAATAAATTTCCTTCCACTTCATGATTGTGTCCCACTTGTTGATGATTCTTCAAAAATTACAGGTTCATATCTTTATGTTTGAAGCCTGAAATGTGGCAAAAGGTCGCAAAGTTCAAGGGGGCCGAATACTTTCGCAAGGCACTGTATGTAGAAAAATGGCAAAAAGTGTCGCTATAATGAGCAGGTGTAGACATAAATAAATCAGAAAGCTCTCTGCAACTCATATTGTTCACTCATCCTACTGTACATTAATTACTGCACTGAAGTTTGGGGAAATACCTTCAAGAGCCATTTAGAGACATTGTACAGAGAACCAAAAAAATTTATAATCTGAATTGTATATAATTTGTGATTTACAGTTTACTGCAACACATTATTCCTAAAATTATATTCCCTAAAACTTGAAGATATAGTTAAATTAAAAACATTGCTGATAATATATATAATAAAGCTAAAAACAACCAACTCCCCAGTAACATTCAAAAAATATTTATTAATCAAGAAGGGGGGTATAATCTAAGGGGGTATAATAAAACATATGTATTTTAAAACAGGCATTACAATGCACTTAGTGCGGACATTCAAAACTGTTGAGCTGTTTAAAGATCCTTTATGTGAATGAATTTACTCTGAGTGGATGGAAATAAAATAATTTATAAAATGCGAGATATCAGAACATGGTTATTGGCACATACAATGAAGGCTGTCAGTCTTTCTTTAGTTAAAACAAGTTTAATTAACTTAATGTTGCATTTGGTATCATTGAAAAAAAAAATAGGTAAAAGACACTTCCTATAATCATTGTCCATACACACCATAGTGCAATGAAACTGAACACAATTTCTTTACTTGAATGATGAATGTTTTTTGAACAATGACAGAGGCATGGGTGGTAAACAGTTTACTTTCCCAGTGAAAGTACAGAGTGTTAGAGCTATGTTAGAAATACACAATTTACAAGGTTTTTGAGGCTAAGAGCTACTAGGCTAAAATCTACATTGGCAAGAAAACAAAAAAAAAAGCATAAAAATGTGCCTGAACGCAACAAAACCAAAAACCCAAACTTAAGAAACCATGATGGTGATTGCTAAATGCACAGTGTGCTCGGACCACATTAAAAAGGCAGTGCATTACTAGGAGTGGTGTGAGTTTGTGGAACCGTCTGGACAGTTAACTTTACCAAAATTTAAAAGACTTTATAAAATGAATATCTTTAAAAAATACACACAAATGTAATAATAAATCCTAAATATAACAAATAATACTACTTCAAATAATTTAAATGACTAATCAAATAATTTGACTTAAACAATGAAAATTAATTAAAATGGTAAGAATAACATTTTTTTCTAATATTTACAAGTGGTTGTGGTTGTCTTGTGTTTCTTCTGTTTGTTGTATTGTATGCCGTGTAGGTAAAAGGAGTAGACGTAACAAGTCTTGACTTCAGCATACACCCTTTATTATAACATCCGTTTTCTTTTAAAAATATTGTATTTTTTTCTTTTTTTGTTTCTTTGACTGAAAAAATAATAGTTACATTAAAATATTATGAGCAATATTGTACATTTGTGAATCAAAAACACACACCCACAAAAACAAATAAAAAAACTTATTGATCACTCTTACCATCGTTTTTTAAAACTGAGATTCCTCATGTAACCCTCTAGAGGGCAGTAGACTACTTTCTCTAGTATCCACGTCAGCCCACTAAGGGTAGCGCTGCCAGTTCACCGGGAAACCCCCCAGCTTCTGTAAGTTGCAAAATACATTTGATTAAAAAAAATTCAAACAATTACATCATACAAAGTGAGACACGTGCCATTTAAGCGGCGTAAGACTAACAGAGCTAAAAGTGGTTGAGAGGACAGCTGACCAAATAAACACCAGTTGTGTCTGGATGTGATCATGTATTGTTCGATTGATTGGATCTGACGTCTCGCTATTCACTTGTTTAAAAAAACACCAGGTGGTTTGCAGTAATTGGCCAAGAGTCTTGCTTTTGTGGCGCTGCAAAACCGCACTGATTCTTTTGTTGTAAAATCTCTGTGTCCTACTATGTGGCATTACACGTGCCATTAGATTGATTGTGGTGCAAACTGGTCAGACAAGGTAAAAAGTAAAAGGCCACAAAACATGGACATGCTTTGACAGTTTGTGATGAGTAATAAATGTACGATATTTTACTCCTGGTGCAGTCTAATGTTGGTTTAACAGTAACATCTCCATACAATTAACTTATAGATTATTTGTATTGGTCTTTAAACCTTTAGTCCACTATGTTGAAGCATTCACTGGCGTTGTCCCACTTGTAAAACCGAGTTGTACACCATTCATACAACAACATCAACTGTGTTTCTAGGCATCTTTCTTACTAACTCCACACACTTCTGTTCTTTCCACTGAGGAGAGCTTGCGTCAAAGCTCTTGGTGGGGTCACGCAGGAAACCCCCAGCAGACACCCACAGACGGTTTAATAGACAGTGGAGAAGGATGACTTAGGCTTATGGTATGGTTGTCTAGGACTGAAATATTGGAATATGTACGAAAACCAAAAGAAGGGAGATGATTCCATTTTCTTTCAAGTATAATCTCCGTGTCACTGAAGACATCTTTTCCATATGCTTATTGTTTATGAACAGTAGAGGGAAGATTGTGTGCAATAGAACCTGAGTAAACACAATCCCACGCAGCTGTAGCTCACAACTATAGGCTTGGCTTGATGTGGCTCCCACCTTAGCGACGGAGTGAGTGGAACTTGGAAACTTCCACAGACAACTCTCCAACAGAAAGAAAGAAAGACAGCCAAGGAGTGGTAGACTTTGAAGAGGATTAGAAGAAAGCTCTGATATAAAGCGGAGTGGGAAGGTTTTGGTGATACTCTTATCCAATATCCTCCACTGGTAAATTATAATTAGATTAGAAATTACTTGCATTAGGGTAAGGTGTGTAGTTTTTAGCTGCTGGTGGCATTTGCAGTTCCACCCTTTAAGGTCTTGGTGGAGATATTCTGTTGTCTGGTGTTAAAACATAGAGGTTCTAGGTTTTCATGAAAAATTGTGTGTTCTAAAGGAAACATCCTCCAGCAGTGCTCAGTTTGGCCAGCCTTAAAAGTCTTATTTTTCCCTAAAACAGGGAACAGGGGTATTTTAAAGCAAGACAAAACTTAAAACATAAAAGCATAGGTAGTCAGAGTAGCACTAATTTCCGGAAATCACCAAGAGAGGAGGGGTTTTTACACTGTATTTGTCATTACAAGAATAAGGAATGTGGATGTAATGAGTGCAGTGCATTAAAGAAAAGGAAGCAAACTGACAGCTAAACAGCCATGACCTCCGACCCCGTATGTGACCACCATTTATCTGGAGCTGATACAACCAGGAGCTATCTGATATTACAGCTATCAAATGCACTGTGTAATGGTCCAAATGGTCAACCAATGGTAAGAAACGATAATCGATAAATAAGCTAACATATACTGTAACTGTAATTAAATGAAACAATTCAGACATTGCTCTGCCATAGCCATAGTGTGTCTTGAACTTTTCTTCAATGAGCTCATCCTGTCTACAGTACTGTTGCGTAATGGCAACAATGATGTATTGAACAGAGCAGCATCCACTTTTCCTTTTGTCCAAATGTCAACCACAGCTCTGTCACCACCAGTCTTACTAAGTATTTCCCCATTATTGTTGTTCAGGGGAGAGGTGTTGGCACCATCAAAGACATTCTGAGAAACCCTGACTTTCGAAAGCGTCTGCGACACACTGTTTGCTGAGTCGACAAAAGGTGGGAGCTCATGATGTTGACACTACTGTTAAAATGACCCCCAGTTGGTTTGCTCTTCGCAGCTTTATGATGAAATCCTATGCCACCATTCATCCACACATGTGCTCCTCAAATATTTAAACTGGGTCTGCATAAACAGTGCTGCACAGGATAAAAATGACACCCAGCACTGTTTGGAGCGGACCTGCTGCAGTTTGTATAAATCTGGGTACAAAAAGCCAACTCAAACACACATCAGGTTTTCTAGTGTAGATCTTTCTGCCTAACTTTCTCCTGGCATGCAAATTTACTACAGTTATCTCAGCAGGGTGTTGTGAGGAATTTTATTTTCCAAATTTAGCTTGTGTCTGTGTTAATGCTATTAAAGACCATGCACTTTTAAATACTTGTTCTTTTAGGAGTTCAGAGTAATTTGACAGTGAGACATGTGTGTGAGGTTTTCTGGCATCAAAACATCAGTTTGGGACAAATTACTGCCAGTGTAACTCTGTCTTGTCTGGAGGTCTCTGAAGGTTGCTCCACCTGCTGTGTACGCCACACTGAACAAATCTCATGAGGGGGGGTTACGCTCTTCACTGATATCGTAGTGGTACTGGTATCGTAGTGACGCTGTCGATCTCTAAGAACACTTCCTCTACGATGATCTCTCTGGGCAAAAGGACCTTCACAAAATGGCACTGAAATGGCAGTAAAACTTAAAACCACCCTCTGTAACTTTTAGCCCAAAAATATATATACTCAAAATTATTTTGATGGTTCTTAGACATGAGATCGGTAGAATCATGTCTATCTCAATGACACAGACCTTCAGCTGGACAGAACTCCAAAAAAAGTCATTGTGAGAGATTACGTGAGTGAGGTGCTCTACCACACTACGCATATAATAAAAGAAAATAAGCCAATCAACTGGAGCCTAGCAGAGTTATATTTGTATGCTATGCTATGAAAATAACGATTGTACCGCTGTCAGTGCAGTAGCACAGGGCTAAAAGTTACTCAGAGTGGTAAAGTAAGCTTTATCTTTATTATAAAAAAGAATACCCAGAAAAAACCCACCCAGACGGAGGAAAACATGCAAACTCATGCAACTCCACTTGTTGGCATCTGTCTACAATGAAATATATCAAAGTCATTTTTTAATTAGTGGGATTTTACAAGTTTTTAGTTACTCTTCAATCGCTGTATTAATAATCTGAAGGGTGAAAGAGAAAAGCATCACAACATTGAGCTTAATCAATCACTGACTTTGGTGGTACATCAAGTTCTAGCCCTTCCACGACAAGCGGCATCCAGCAAAAGTGAATATTTTGCATCAAACACATTAATGGAAGAAACAGCAGCTTTCAGTTTTTTTCAGTTTTTGTTCTGAGGTGTCTTAATACTTTACTGACTGACTTTAGCTGCTATATGCTTGGCTTTTACATTTTTTTTTTTTTAAGTAAACAAGACTAAATGGTTCTGTAGTGTCTACAAAGAGACACCGAGCGGGTCTGTCTTTTTATTCAAATTCTAACTTTTAACACAACCTAACCCATAACAGAGGAAACATCAATAATGCTGCAGACTGAATTTCTATTTCCTTTTTGCTACCATCGTGGAGCTACAGTAATGCCTATAACTGCATCTGTTTGTAACCCTGTACGCACCCTGACCACACAAAATACAAAACCTTTATTTGAAACTTTGACATGGGCAGACGTTCATGTGCTTTGGATCTACGTTAAGTTATGATAATCCTTTTTTGTTGACAGAGATTGACCAGAATACAACAACAGCACTTTTAATGCTCCTCGAAAGCATCATACATCATTGTTTTTGCTGACATTACATTTTTTGTAAAACCACATTCATTTGGTTGTAAAAGGCCTATATTTCATCTCTATGGTGGAAAAACATGAACAGTGGACTAGCGTGATTGTAAGTGGTTTACCCGGTCAAATCCCTCATGGCCAATCTGATTTGCCATTGCTGAATATGCAAAATTTCATGTTTCTCTACAAAAGGCACTACTCAGTCAATTAGCAAAGCCAATCACAACAGTATTTGTGGTTTTAGCACAAATGAATGAACAAACCTACAGACTTATGTTGGCCTTTAGACTTTTAAAAATATAATTTGACAATCAACCTCAATATTAACTTTAAATGTCATGACTCACATTTTAATACCTCTATCAACAACATATACACAATGACTGTAAAGGATTTTGGAATATAAACTGTTCCACTGAAAACACACAAAGAAGTGTGCTTACACGTGCAGTAACATGAGATTGAATTCTCTTGTGGCATGTGCTTTAATCTCTCTCTATCAAACATGTAGCTGGTGGTATAGGTCTTTTAAATGCCTTGTCTTGTCATATCTTCAAAGAGACAAAGTATTGACATAGTTGGGTCAAAGCTGAAATAATCTCGTCAGTGTGTCACAAATTCCACATCTGTGCAACAAACCAACATGCTATTTCTAAGATGGCTTCTTGAAAAGATGTCTCATGAGGATTAGGACCGTATTGAAATAGTGGTTTCACCATGGAGTGGATTAATTTTTGCATTAAATTAAAGGTAAACAAGTAATAAAGAAATACCTTTGTATGACTTGTTTTTGAATCTGACCAATAACAAAATGTTCAGAATTGCTATAACTTTTTCGTCATGGTATATCCCTATCTATAAGGGCAAGTGTGTGAAAACTAAACAAAGTCAAATGTGGTGACTGTGTGGATTATCAGAGGGAGTTGAGCAGGAGAACAGGTGAAACTATATATGGTATTCCAAGCGAGCATTCGAGAGCACATTTTAAATTGGCTGGATTTTAGCTGTCTCCTTGCCAAGCACAATACTCCCCATAATGAGAAACACTTTTTTTACTAAGCTGCACAGCTCACAAATGTGCTCACAGTTAACTCTATATCATTACCACTGATTATGTTCGGTGGCTTTCGATTAATGCCTTACAAGTATTCCCATAAAACATCTTTAAAGAGGTCGTCATGTATAGAGATGTTGGAATAGTGTCAGTGCTATCCTATGAGATTTATAGAGTAGCAAAGCTGCAAAAAAAAAAAAACCCTGCTCAATAGTTCATTTCTTTCTTTTTTTATCTTCTATGGAAAGCTTTTCTAACCTAAGATATAATACTTTGAAATCCAGTTATACATTTTTCAAAATAATAGTCTTTTGCCAACGAATGAAAAGTTATATGATATATAGTCTAAGATTTTCCACTGAAAGATTGATCATTGTCATATCTGTGATTTCAAATAACACCTCTGAGTAGTCTGAACTCATTAACACAAGCCAAGGGGCTTCTTCTATCAAAGGTTTTTACACACATCTTGCATTGGACTAAAGTTGCATTTGACTAAAGCTACTGTACAGTTACATGAGCTATTATAAGAAGGTCTTGTCACATTCATGATCAGAACATTGTGTGCCTTATTCATGTTGCTGTAATAAACTGGCCTTGTTTGCCTTTGTTTTATCACCATGGTATTCATGCTGCACAGTGAAAGACTGACTCAGGTGCTTTATGCTTTTGGAGGTTTGGTGTGAGGACTCCAGTTCTGGATGGCAGCACTGTACCAACAAACATTTGCCCTGAAATGGAACTAACTACATACTGTAAATTGCACTGCTCTCCGTTTTGTTGGTTTTTGCCACATCAAATTCACTGTACACTTGCTGGACAGTGTACAATGATTCTTAACCACTGTCCCTAAATGTTCCTCTGTTTATTTAGTGTAACATCCACTGAGACAAAAATAAGTAAGAGAAGTGACCTAATCAACATCAGAGTTTTAAAGCTAGTTGTCTTTAAAAGCTTGGCACAGTGAAAGGCCAGGAGTGGAATTTGGTGTTTGGAATAAGATCATAGTTTATAAAATGCTAAGCAAAATCAGCCTTCCTATATGTTGCTAAGGCTAATAGCTAGTCTGATAGCCTTTCTTTGGCTGACTATAATAGCAGCAGGCAGTGAGGTATCAAAATGTTCCTATGAGAATTGCAGGGTGTGCTCTTGCTGGGATGTCCCACCTAGGAAGATTGTCAACTGTCTTAAAAGTTTTGCACTTGTTAAAAATCTTTCTTATTGTTGATTATTTGTGAAAAACAAGCTCTTGAGATTGATATTAATAAGGATCAGCGTATACAGGATTTTTGGCCAAACACATTCTCCTATAGGCTCCTGTTGGCTGTTTGTCTTATTCTAAATGGAAAGTGTTAGTTCCAACACTGGCTGCACAGCACAAAAAATTAAAACAAAAACTGAAAAGGGAAGGAAAGTGAAATGCAGAGAAATATTAATAATGCATTCACATAAGTTTAATGATGAGTTTAATGGCAGAGTTATTTCGGGATCCTCGGTCTGACGCTGAATCTAAGGTAAGCTAAGTATTTTTCAGGAGCAAACTGGTTCAGTTTTATTTTGAAATAAAAGGTAGCTATGTTGTTGTTGGGGAGTGAGAGGTGGGGTTGATGGACAAGTCATGAGATCCTTTTGGAAAATACAGCTTTAGGTCTAGTGGAGGCAGTACAGACATCCATTGGGTTGATTTTGTTATTTATTTTTATCAAATTTTTGAATGATGAATAATATTTTTGTTCTTTTACACAAAAACACAGAAGTCAAAAAAGGGGTAATAACTTTTTCAAACGTCTGTATGTGCTTTCACTTTAAGTGCACTTCTATTTTTAGCAGGTTTTCTTGCTCCATGGCCACAGTCTTGACTTTGGCCCTTGCTGTCTGACCTGTTTTATGTGTGCTTTCTACCATTTATATGTCCACCCCAGAAGTGTATTTTGCCTGAATGATGAGAACTAGCTCCATAAACAGATACAGTGCTAAAAAGTGTTAAAAAAGTTTGAAATATCCAATAAATTTCATTCCACTTCATGATTGTGTCCCACTTGTTGTTGATTCTTCACAAAAAATTACAGTTTCATATCTTTATGTTTGAAGCCTGAAATGTGGCAAAAGGTCGCAAAGTTCAAGGGGGCCGAATACTTTTGCAAGGCACTTCAGGATAACGTTCTCTGTCTTTACCTCTTGACCATCTGTCCTGTTGCTCAACCGGCCTTTAGCTTGTCTTTGGCATGTATATACTGCTTTGTAGGTAATAGTTTCAAATTGTTTATTGAGAATAATTGGGCATGCTTGTGAACATCTGCAGGACCTAAACATAACACGAAACCCCAAACTCAATTTGAGTTGATGTTTAGAATGTGTTGCAAAGGGATTTCTGTGTTCAATAACTAGAAGGCAGACAGGAGTAATCGAAAATGCATACTGGCCTTCAACAGTACAACACGGAGCTGACGTAATGCTGCAATGTGCTTGTTAGAAAAGGAATGCACATGCGCTTGTTTCCCAAAAGCTTAAGGTCACTAGGGCTCAACAAGTCATTCATCACTCTCTTTTACCTCGTAACAGAGGAAAACTATACTAAAATGACAAGGAAAATGAAATATGTTTACAAGATGTGTTTATATTTAGCTTAAAGTAACATAATAATCTTCTTCCACTTATCCTGAGCTGGGTCACAGCCGTCCCTCTCCCCAGAAACTTCCTCCTGCTCTTCCGGGGGTAGATGTTCATGGTCTTTTCCGGTGGAAAATGTGGAGGCAGATGCCCAAGCTCCTCTTGATGTAGAGGAGCAGCGGCTCTACTCCAAGCTTCCCACAGAGAAAGCTTATATTATATACTAACTCCTGGTCAGTTTAAAGCATGGGTGTGGTTTTGGCCTTTTTGGCGACACCTAGTGGCAAAAATGCAGATTGAAATTTTACAAACCAGCATGTAAAAAGCTATTGCAATACTTCTATTAGTTATTAGATCTGATTATACTGTACAACATTTAAACCAGAACTTTGAATCATGTTTTTCTTTTTGTTTAACTATACAATATTTTACACAATGCACCTTTAAGTAACTATAACCTCGCATTAAACACAGCAATCACGTATAAGTGTTTTAATGACCTGGCAGCAACATGCTTCTATTGAAAACAATAAATAATGTTGAAACTATACATTTACTTGAGCCAAGAGAAAGGTAAGGGTGGGTCCATAATGACTCACTCTTGCCCACTTTGTTGCCTTTTGTAACTCGGTCATGCATATACCTACACACTATGTTTGACATATCCTTGTTCCAACACAGCTAGTCTTCACCAATCCAGACATGACTCAGTGTAGTCTATGGCTGCTGTGTCCTCATGAGACTCCCCATGTCCTCCCCCTGAAACTGCACCACAGTCACAACTATATGTAAACAAAATAAAACACTATACATCTTTTCATAAATCCACAGCTAATTAACCAGAGTAAATGATTATCCAAGGGGTACCAATGAGGTGGGAAAAGGATCGGATATCAAGAAATTCAATCTGTGTTTGGCTTTTAATGCCTAAAGATGTGGGTAACTGATATTTAATTTTGTTTTGAAATGTGTATTGTGCTGGATAATCTATTTACATTACATTTATGTGGACGGCTGTGCTGGATGGATGATTACTGTACAAATATAACAATGTCTACAGCTTACATTGTCAATTCTTTTTGAAGAAGAAGAAGAGTTTATCCAAGCACTGAAAGCAGAAGAATTTATCTTTCACCCCAAAAAGTACTGCTTGCATTTCTGTTAAAATTGTGGACTCAGTCAGGCAT
The DNA here is from genome assembly GCA_024416835.2 of Perccottus glenii. Lineage (NCBI taxonomy): Eukaryota > Metazoa > Chordata > Actinopteri > Gobiiformes > Odontobutidae > Perccottus > Perccottus glenii. The sequence continues at coordinate 17,002,068 of CM044558.2, forward strand.
GGCAGAAGGTTTTTGAAAGACCTCTACTGGGTGATGGAAAGCTGCATGGGAACACAAATGTACTGGACACATGAACTTACGACTCTTTCTTGCAGTAAAGGAGTTTTCCCGGCAATCCCAGCGGATCTGTTTATTAATCTTTCTTTCGCTGTAGTTTGCCAGTGTGTGTGTGTGTGTGTGTGTGTGTGTGTGTGTGTGTGTGTGTGTGTGTGTGTGTGTGTGTGCGTGAATTCCAATGTCATGTACTTTACTACACCAGCCTCAAGTGCCAGGCATGCGTCAGCCGTGATGGCTCTTTGCAATAACACTCGCAGAGTTACGTCAGTTCCACAGTGAATCGCTCAAGTTTGGGAAAGAAATCATCTTTATTTGTTTAACATTTGACCATTTTTTTCTCTGAATTATTTGCCGAAGAATGAACAATAGATGCAGAATCAAATAAACCAAACAAATGCTAACCCTGCTAACAAATCTTCTGCCTAACCTGAGGTTGTCACGATAGAGGAAACAGAGAAGAAGGGAATGTTTTTAATAGTGAGTTCTTTGAGCTTGTTTTACGTCACTACCACCCACTGCTTTTCCTCTCCATATGTTTAAGTTCCAGGAATGTGTTGCTTTAGCCTGGTCTCGATGACATGGGTCACCTCATGGACACTGCACATGCTGTGGAGAGATGGCTTCACAACACCACAGATAGACTTATAGAGCACTCGGATGAAGGGTAAATACTGAGGATGAATAGAGATCATGCTTTATATGTTAGGTTCATGCCTGTTGCTAATGGTAGTTAGCACAGTTTTGCTTTGTACCACAAAAAAGTTTAATAATTTGTGAATGGCCTACTCAAGCTACAATAACTTCCTGTGCTTTTGCCACCGACAAGTTGCCAAGTCACTAGTAGGTGGATACTTTCTCGCTTGTGTTCATATGATACCAATAAAATTCTATGCCATTGACCAAATAGTTTTATAGCAATGTTAATGCCCTTTCCCCAAAATGGTTATTATTAGGCCCGAGTCGGTGATGACCGGGAGGGCCTATTGTTTTTGCTCGGATTTTTTTTTTTATTTTTATTGTGACCAAATGATCCTAAATTTGACCCAGTGAACATGCACGAAAAGTCATTTTTATTGGTCCCAGACTTCAAGCTCGGCGAAAATGGTATGTTTTTGAAGTCGCCGAAAAAAAAATACGAGAAATGACTCAGTGGCGACCCCTACAAAATCAAAATACATTGGGCCTATGGAAAGTGAAAGTAACTTTTTTCCAACGTAGAAAAATGAAACTTGGTACATCCATAGGACACCTCAGGGCAAACAGAAAAGTCAATGACAGTCACACTCTAAACTCAACAGGAAGTCCGCCATGTGGGGTGAAACGCATGGCCACTAAAATCGCACTTTGCGCAGAAAGATGCAAATCATTGTGTTTTAATCTAAATGGCCCCAAATTTGGTGAGTATCATCTAGACACATGTGCCAACCAAAGTTGTAACTTTGTTGTTGATATCTTATCGGGTATGTGGCAAGCCTGTAACGAGGTGGCCATTTTTGTGAAAATAAACGTCTCTTAACTCTCAAACACCTTCTCGGATCGAGTTGGACCCAAAAAGGCGTTTGTGCACATTCATGACCTGAAAAAAATATGTAAATAAAAGGGTTATCTTTAGAAATGGCTCTCCAGCGCCCCTACAAACTTATAATGGGACCCAAGAATTTAGTTTGTCATAGAGACATAAAATTTGGTACACACATCTCTTATGTCATGACGAGCATAAAAGCCAATGACAACCACCCCTATCTGTAAATGTGTTGCCATAGCAACGCCCCAAAAATGTGAAAAAAGTCAATGGGAAGTGAAATTCTTAGTTTGTTGTAGGCAAATGAAACTTGGTACACACATCCACCATGGGCTTATGAACAAAAAAGCCAATGGGGACCACACCCTATCACACACGGAAGGCGGCCATTTTGAATTGAAAATGTGAACCGACTTAAAATACACCTCTTTTTTAAAAGTACACAGACAATAGCTGCTTCATTCCACAGACACCAAACTTGGGCAAAATGAGCTAAACATATGTATGTAAAAGAGACAAGCGTTTTTCTAGACTTTTTTGCTCGACTTATATTTTTTAAATTATAATTCGTATATATTTTTTATCATATTTTTTCTGAAAAATGATCCTCAATTTAACCCAGTGACCGTACAACTAAAAGTAATTTTTATTGGTCCAATTTTTCAAGCTCGGCGAAAAATTTAAGTATTTAAAGTCCCCGAAAAAAAAATACAAAAATGACTCAGTGGCGGCCCTAGAAAAGTCAAAATACATTGGGCCTATGGAAAGTGAAAGTAACTTTTTTCCAACGTAGAAAAATGAAACTTGGTACATCCATAGAACACCTCAAGGCAAACTGAAAAGTCAATGACAGCCACACCCTAAACTCAACAGGAAGTCCGCCATGTGGGGTGAAACGCGCGGCCACTAAAATCGCACCCCATGCACAAAAAGATGCAAATCCTTGTGTTTTAATCTAAATGGCCCCAAATTTGGTGAGTATCATCTAGACACGTGTGCCAACCAAAGTTGTGACTATGTTTTGATATCTTATCGGGTATGGGTGTGGCAAGCCTGTAACGAGGTGGCCATTTTTGTGAAAATAAAATGTCTCTTAACTCTCAAACGCCTTCTCAGATCGAGTTGGACCCAAAAAGGCGTTTGTGCACATTTATGACCTGAACACAAAGATATGTAAATAAAAGGGTTATCTTTAGAAATGGCCCTCCAGCGTCCCCTACAAACTTATAATGGGACCCAAGAATTTAGTTTGTCATAGAGACATGAAATTTGGTACACACATCTCCTATGTCATGAGGAGCATAAAAGCCAATGACAACCACCCCCTATCTATAAATGTGTTGCCATAGCAACGTCCCAAATATGTGGAAAAAGTCAATGGGAAGTGAAAATTTTAGTTTGTCATGGGCAAATGAAACTTGGTACACACATCCAGTATGGGCTTATGAACAAAAAAGCCAAAGGGGACCACACCTTATCACACAGCGGCCATTTTAAATTGAAGATGTGAACCGACTTAGAATACAACCTCTCTTTTAAAAAACAACAGAAAATAGCTGCTTCATTCCACAGACACCAAACTTGGGCAAAATGAGCTAAACACATGTATGTAAAATAGACAGGCGTTTTTCTTGTCGTTTTTGCTCGAGTTATTTTTTTTTATTATAATTTGGTATATATTTTTTTATTATAATTTTTCTGAAAAATGATTTTCAATTTGACCCAGTAAACGTGCAACTAAAAGTCATTTTTATTGGTCCCAGACTTCAGGCCCGGCAAAATTTTATGTATTTGAAGTCCCCGATAAAAAAATATGAAAAATGACTCAGTGGCGACCCCTAGAAAAGTCAAAATAATTGGTTCTATGGAAAATGAAAGTAAATTTTTCCAATGTAGAAATACAAAACTTGGTACATCCATAGGACACCTTAGGGCAAACAGAAAAGTTTATTACAGCCATACCGTAAACTCAACAGAAAATCTACTATGTTGGGTGGAATACATGACCACCTAAATCGTACACTTTGTGCTAAAGGGTTTTTATCTAAACAGCTCCAAATTTGCTTTAAAGCACGACATGCAATCCTCCGAATATATGTGTCCCTGCGGTCTCAAGGGAGGCGAGGGCCTTTATCGCCGCTTGCGGCTTTAATTTAAACTTCTATTTTAAGGTATAAATGGCAAAAAAAAAAAACGAACGGGTCCCACTTTTACTGGAACAGTGAACAGTATTGGCTCAACAACAAATGTGTTACACAGTAAAAGAGACTAAATGTTCAACTATGACGTGCATCAAGCTATAAAATGATAATACTTCAGACGCTTGGACGCCACCTATATGATATAGCTTAGCATTTTATCTCTTGTGAACGAATAACTGGAAAATAATCTATTTCACAAGCAATGTGGCCCAGTCTAAAGGCTCACTTTGGGTCCAACTGGAGAGGATCTGTTGCACAAAGACTTCCAGTTAAAACAGACTGCAGCAGCCTGTGGAGTCCCACTTAGATGGCACTTGGATGCAGCTGAATGCTAAACTGAGATATTTATGCACACTTGGCTGGGCTTTACATACTGCGGCAGCTACATTTTCCAGGACTTCACACCACTGGACCAGCTATTATGAAGACCAAGTGTTTAAATAAGACTTTTTTGGTAACAATCTGGAAAGGGCTAAGACGTGGATATTAAACAGTGCTCATAAAAGGGGAGTGATAGTAATAAGGCCCACAGTTGCCGGTAAAAGAATAACTTGAATATTAATGTTTTTATCGGCAGCTTAAATTATATATCTACTATATCTACACTCCTTCAATTAACAGTAGCTTTGGCACCTTGTTTGTAGGTTCTTGGAAGCTACTCAACGTTGCTATTCTAATCTTCTTTTCAATCATCGAATCGTGTTTAAATATTACATTGCATATTCATAATTTCAGTCTTTTTAATTAGCAATTTTTTGGTGTCAATTGATTTAAAATTTAGATAGATGATATTTACATGCAGGGTTAGTCTGTCAGTATATGTCTCTAAGTGTTACCCCTGAAATCACCTTGAGATTGTCTGCCTCCTGAGCAACTAGGATTGGCTGGGACCTCAATAGAATTAGTTGTAGAAAAATAAATGAATAAATTCATGCCACCCTGATGAATAGCAGTTTTGATATTTACCATCAAACCTAGGCCTGCCTCTTTTTTTAAGACTGGTATGACATCATGGCATTGACCTGAGTTTGAGTTTTCATTTCAACCTACAGAATTTGAACCTAGCATAAAAATAGCATTAAAAGACAAACTTTTCCCTTTGACTGTTCCAACACCGGCACTCGTACATTTACACCCACACAGAGAGTCATTGCTGTAGATTGAATAATCACTCATGAGATTAGTTTTTTCTTTAGGTTGCACATTTTGGGGCCAGGTCTTTTTCTTAACCGACCACAAACATGGCAGTGTGACTGACATGTGAATACTTTGAGTTCAAGCAAGCACCTGTTTTTCTTATTGCTGTTTATTCCATTAACATCTTCTCACTTGTTGGAGCGACTCGTGAGGAAAGTTCACAGACTGCGTTATTGGCACAGGGAAAATGGAACTGGGTGAGAAGTCATTCGATAGTGTGCACTCGTCACCCTTTTCAAAATCACTCGACAGCGCACCATCAATTGCAATGATTTTCACAGAAGCCATAAAGTATAGAGAAAGGAAAAGAAAAACACATGGTAATGTATGATTGTCTGCAAGCTGGTGTTAATTAAACTTATCAGATGATGAAATATGGGAGCCTGCTTTAAAGACCGAAAGCCAAAATGGATCATTAAAATCACAGGTAAAAAGATGATGAAACACTTGAATGTTTAAACAGTTGGATTTTGATTAGAACTGTGTCAGGGTCTGATAAAATGCCAAAATGGATGTAATGATGTGACAGTGGCGTATTGCGGAAGCTCCATCTGGAATCACTCTGCTACTGTGAGTCTGGGGCTTAGTTCTGAAGGTCAGAGGACACAGAAAGATTTGTCATTACAGCAAGGACATGTGCATAATATAGTAGTAACCTAATCTACATTCAATGGGTGCTGCTGAAGCTTTGAGGTTCACTAAACTGTAATTCACTACAGCTCTAATTACTCTTCTACCAACTGTTGCAAAAATTAAGTTCTTAGTGACGAAATTAATAATAAAAACTATGCTACTAATAATTCCTGTTTTGTTAAAACTCAACTACCTGATTTTCTTTTTGCTGTCTCACTCCGCAGTTTAGAGACCTCTCCTGCTTCTCTTTTATTAAAAAAATAAAACTGGATAAATTGTTCCTGCAAATTACTAATACATTACACCAAACTGAAGCTTAGCGGTAACTTCAGCGGCAGCATGACAATTATCTCCTCCTCGTTAAACATTAAGTGGTTGAATTGACAGTATTTATCCGTTTTGTCCCTTTTCTCTGTTGATGCTTTTCTTTTTTGAGCTGTTTCTCGGAGTGAAAAGACATATAACTCAGCACTGAAAATATACTTTATCGACAGCTATTAAACTTCCTGGAACGCCAAATGAGAAGCAATCGACTACTTGGAGGGCTTATTTTTCAAGCATGTGGTTTGTGCGGCCAATGTCAAGGTTTGCCAGTCCTGGGAAAAGTTATAATAAACATAGATGGCATCATAAAGCCTTTTTTCCACAAATGATTGCTTTTACAATATACCAATATACTGTATGGGGTTTTAACCATTTTCCCCAACTAGAAGAAAGAAATCATTAAAAGTCTGTTTAACATTATGCTATTAACGTTGCTGGAATATTTCTTGTAGTAAGTAAAGCTACAAAAGTTTAAGCTGGAGTATAGGTTGGTTTTAAAATGTAGAATACATGAAATACTATAAATTATATTATTAGTGTTCATATATTGTTAATAAAATATCACTTGCTATATACACATATACCAAAGAGTTTATTCTACTGCTCTTTTGGCGTGTCCTTGTACAAAACTATGACCACAACTACTGTCTCATATATGTAAAATTGCACCAACTCCAAAAGGAGAGAATCACAATCCGCAAAAGTAAAACAGACCAACAGGCTGTGGCTGAACTCATCTGCCCTGAAACTGGGCTGTGTCTTGACGTATCTTCCAAAGATAAATTTTCCAGAGAAATTTGTAGGGTCTGCAAAGCCTTAAGAGTTGTACAAGGGTTTAAAGTTTAGTAAAACATGCTAGTGATTAAATCCACTTTCAACTCAAGTCAAGCCAACTTCATTACCACAGTTATAGTTACAGCAGGCTATCCAGTTAACGTAGATGCACTTCTTGATCACAGAAAGGTACGTTTACACATCCTGAGAACAGACTCACCTCAGGACCAGTTCCAATGATAATGAGCTGGACCACTTACTGAAAAGTATGAGCAGTGGACTGAACCAAATCCTATTAGTCTTTTAAAAAAATCAGTCCCAGTTTGAGACAACCTTCTCACAAAATGAGACAAGGAAAAATATTACATTTTAATGTGTGTGTGTGTGTAGGTGTGTGTGTGAGGCAGGGTGGAGCTGCTGCAGTCATAACAGGTTGATGAGCTGTCGGGACAGTTGCAGAGATATTGGCCGAATGGTAAGGAAATCAGTGTTTCACATCTGTCAGGAAAATCACCATAAGTTCTTCCTTTGTCATTTTTGGACAAATATCAGCTTATAAAAAGACAGGCAAAGTTTGATTTAGTGCAATGAAAAATGAGCATGGCTTCCATTTCTTTGACTTTTCATTTTTCATTTGAACGTCTACAGTATAATACACTTTCATTGACAGATGTAGGTGCATTGCTCATCTAATTCATTTGCCTTTGCTCTGGACTTAATTCACTTGTATGCTGAAAAAAGGGAAAAAACACTACTTTGCTTTAATTGTAGCCACATGTGACTCATATGAAAATGTCCACTTGTGCAGCCAAACTGTCTCATGATGAGTCTCAATAGCACTTTGATATTGAGCAGCAAACAGGGACAGGAAATGTGTGCTGGGGATGCTGAGATACCTTGAACACTCTCAGCGTTGTAAAAACTAAAGCAGAATGCAGCAGCTGGTCAGATTTGTTTTGGCCCAGGGCTGACCAATCCGAGGGCTTAGTGAGACCCAGACAAATTTCCTGGTCGATAACAAGCAATTTCTGTCACAGCAAGCTAGACGGCTTTGGGGGAACTGAGCACTATTTAAACTTCTCAGGAGGGTATGTAAAGAAAGACCAGTGCTGACAAAACGCTACAATCAACAAATATATAGTACTGGCCCTAACACCGACTATTGTTTTTAGTGAATAGCATAAAAAGAAAATATTGAATAATAAAAATAATAAAATTTGATTATTTAATGGCCACATGTCTGGGATACAAGTTACAGTATTAAAGTACAGTTTACAGAAATACGTATTTATGTGTTGAGGCCATGACTCCTGTGTGTTTTGTGATTCATGTTGTTGATCTAAAAAGTTCACTAAATGAATGATAAGGATACAGTACTGAACAGGCTGTTCAGATTAAGAGCTGGGATCAAATATATGAGTGGTTTCCAGTTACGCAACACTGACATGAAAAATAGTATTGACCCTTGGATGGTTGTCGTAGTGACATGTCTTAGTTTTCATGTCTCTGACGAACATTGGGATATTTAGTACTGTGGCTGGGAAACATTGGAATATCCACTATTAGCTGAAGACTGCCAAGAAATAGGAAGTGAGTAAAAGTTTTGTAGAAGAAAAGCAGCCATTGCTTTGACCACAGGCTGTATGACTGTCACTCACCAGTCAATACAGTTTGTATGTGCATGCATGAAATAATATAAAATTGGGCTGTTGTGTCTATGTGACTAGTGGATCTGATTTTAATGTGAAGCCAGTCCAAACATTTGCTGATGTAAAGTCAATTAGATTTTATAGAAGAAAATTTCCCGAATGATGTACAATTTTGAATGAAAGTTTAATTTGACTCCTTAACATTAGAACTTTTAAAAAAGTGTTAAAAATCCATTAAACTGATCCTTCTTTATATATGATCTCAAATACATCAACTAACACCATGTTTGTCTGTGCAGTCAAAAAGCTGAGATGTTGACCTCTCTGTATTGGCCCCATAAAACTTGGTTTGTTTGTCCTGAACTCGAAGAACCAAGCCATAAATGGTTATGGTTACGAGGGATGCCACCTGCTTCGACGCCTTCTTTCTTTTAAAAAAAAGGAGAAAAAAATAAAAATAAATTCTGAGAGCAAAACATTTGACTGCACTGTGTCAAAACTGTCTTGGAAATCTGACAGTAGTGGAAATATTCAATAAAGTATGAGATCTTTTTACCCGTTACATCAAGTGCACTTTAAACAAGACCCAAATTATATAAAAGCAACTGTACCACACGGACAAGAAGCCACCATGAGGACTCTTTTCACTTTTGTGCTGATGACACAGTTATCTATTGTTCCTCTCCTTCAACTGAACAAGCCTTTGATTTCTTACAGTCTGCGTTTGATGCTGTTCAGTCTCATCTAAATCAGCTGAGGCTAGTGTTAAATGCGGACAAATCTAAAGTTATGGTTTTCTCAAACAGAAAACAGCTACTCTCTCAGCTCCCTAAAATAAAAACAGCTGATGGAAAAGAAATCCAAATGGTCTCTTCTTATAAGTATTTAGGCTTTGTTATTGATGAAAAATTGTCCTTTAAACAACATATTGAGCATCTTGTATGTAAACTGAAGCTAAAGCTCAGTTTTCTTTTCAGAAATAAATCATGTTTCTCTGTTTATACAAGGAAACGTTTAATTTCTGCAACTTTTTTACCTTTATTGGATTATGGCGATCTCCTTTTTATGAAGGCATCTGACCGTCTTTTAAAAAAGCTGGACACTGTTTATCATTGTGCTTTACGTTTTATGACTGGTTGTGGAAATCGTGTTTACCATTGTACACTGTATGCTGCAGCTGAGTTTCCGTCCCTGTATGTTCGCAGGTGGTCTCATTTGTTGACTTTCATATATAAATGTATTCTTGGGCTCCTCCCATCTTACCTCTGCACATACATGCGTAAAAATCAACAACAGTATGCTCTGCGTTCTCAGAAGAACATACTGATGGTGGTTCCCAGAGTCAGAACGGAGTAAGGTAAAGCAGCATTTCAGTACACTGCCCCCTGTGCATGGAATGAACTGCAAAAGAACCTAAATCTTTCTGAACTTGTGACTTTGGGAGAATTTAAATCTATTCTAAAGAAGCGTGAACTCAATGAACTTGGAAAATGTAACTGTTTTTAAACTTGTACACATTGACTGTAAATATCATTTGTTTTGTTGATGTCATGTATGTTTTTTAAATTGTATGTAAATGCTGTTGTCTTGGCCAGGTCACTCTTGAAAAAGAGATTTTTAATCTCAATGAGTCTTTTTATCTGGTTAAATAAAGGTTAAATAAAAAAAAATAGCTCTTCTCTGTAATGACATAACGTCTTAACTTAAGATCCATTTGCTGCCAAGGAACACAAAAGCGTCCTAAAAGCACTAATAAGCACAGTCCAACAAAAACACTAAAATCATCACAGACACAGTGTAGGAGCAATGACAGATGTATGATAGGTCAATCTACGTCATTATTCCAACGGGAATTCAAAATGAGATAAGTACGCAAGAAGTTTGTGATGTTTGTGATGTAAGATTTGTGTTATTTATCCTAGTATGCAACTATTAACTCCTAGAAACATAAAAGAGTGGCAAAAAAATTAGGTATTATGAAATACAGGTTTCAATTTCTACTGCAATGCACATATTAGACAAGACATTTATTTTTGTATAGCCCAATATCACAACAACAGTCGCCTCAAAGGGCTTAACAGGCTGCACTAGACAACATCCCCTGTCCTTAGACCCTCCATCAGGGTAAGGAAAAACCTCAAAAAAACCCATCCGGGAAAAAAGAGAAACCTCAGGGAGAACCACAGAAGGAGGGATCCACTCCCAGGACGGATAGGCTGTGCAAAATGAAACGTATGTGAAAAATACATAGAAATACACAAAAATATTCACAAATAAAAACATTTATAGTGGCAGTGTCCAGTGTCCACTCTGAATGTGCAATAGTGGATGGGGCCGCAGCCAACATCAAGGTAGATGACAGATGGGGTGGGGGCCCTCACACTGGAGCACAGGCGAGGGGGGGGGAGTGCACACATCAGGTTAGAGGTTTGCGTCCACCCTAGGAGGAAAACAAACTGTAATAGGTAGATGTGATAATAATATAAGCGGTTTAGTGTGTATCTACAGCTACAACCAGTGTAAACGTGTACCTACAACCAGTGTAAACGTAAACCTATGATCAATCAGTCTCCATACGTTTGGTGAAATAAGTATGTTTTGAGTTTGCTTTTTGAAACCTCAACAGAGTCAGCTCACCGCAATTCCGCCGGGAGCCCATTCCATAAAAATGGGGCTCTATAAGAAAAGGCTCTGTAGCCAGCAGACTTCTTCTTTACTCGAGGAAGTTGAAGGAGGCCAGCGTCTTGAGAGCGAAGGGTACGAGCTGGAGTAATAATGGAGTGATAATAATAATAATAATAATGGATTGGATTTATATTGCGCTTTTCTCCCAAGGGACCAAGGGACTCAAAGCGCTTACAGTCCGTCCATTATTCATTCATACACAGTCATACTGGTGATGGTAAGCTACAACTGTAGCCACAGATGCCCTGGGGCAGACTGACAAAGACGTGGCAGCCATTTTGCGCCTACGGCCTCTCCGACCATCACCACATACATTCACTCAACATTCTTACACATTCATACGAGGCAAGGTGGGTTAAGTGTCTTGACCAAGGACACAACGACAAGTATGAAGTGTGGGGAGAGCGGGAATCGAACCCACTACCTTACGGTTGAAAGACTGCTCTACCACTGAGCCACTGCCGCCCCGGGTGATGAGGTCAGATAGGTAAGAGGGCGCGGGTCCACAAAGGATTTTATATGTTAACAGGAGAACTTTGAAATCAGCTCTAACATGAATAGGAAGCCAATGTAATGAAGCCAGGACAAGAGTAATGTGATCAAACTTCCTGGTCTTTGTTAAAAGTCTGGCGGCTGTATTTTGGATCATTTGTAGTCTGTGAGTACTTTTCCTCGGCAGTCCAGAGAATAACGCATTGCAATAGTCCAGCCTGGATGTGACAAATGCATGAATGAGAATTTCAGCATCAGCTAAAGAGAGGCAGGAGCGAATTTTTGAGATATTCCTCAAGTGAAAAAAGCCCAGTTTAGTGACCTCACTAAGAGATAGTGTGGGGTCAAAAATGACACCAAGGTTCCTCACAGTGTTGCCGTGCTCCAACACACAGTTGTTGATCTGTTTTATCCGAGTTCAAATGGAGGAAGTTTTGAGACATCCATGTTTTAATTGAAACGAGGCAGGCCTCTAGACGCTTGATGTCAGTAGTATTATTCGCTTTTATTGGTAGATACAGCTGTGTATCATCGGCATAACAGTGGAAGTTTACTCCATAACTTCTGATTTGTCCCAATGGTGTAACATATAGTGAAAAAAGTATGGGACCAAGCACAGGCACACCGAACTTCACTGGTGCCGTGGAAGAGAAGGATTTATTAAAAGAGACAAAATGAGACCTTTCACACAGATAGGATTCTAGCCAAGCAAGAGCAGAGCCAGAGATGCCAAACACATCCTTTAATCTGTTGATTAGCACTGCATGATCAATCGTATCAAATGCAGCGCTGAGATCTAGCAATAACAGTAGAGCCGATGAGTCCTCGTCAATCTGAAGGAGGAGATCGTTAGTCACTTTAACTAAAGCTGTTTCAGTGGAATAAGAGGCCCTAAATGCAGACTAAAACGGCTCGAGGAGGTCATTTTCCAATAGATATAGAGTAAGTTGTTTTAACACAACTTTTTCGAGGACTTTAGATAAAAAAGGTAAATTGAAAACAGGACGGAAATTATTTAGGCATCCAGGATCCAGAGTAGGTTTTTTGAGCAGGGGTTTGACCACAGCCTGTTTGAAGAGGGAAGGAACAGTGCCAGTAGACAGGGACAAGTTTATAATGTTTAACATAATTTGCCCTACATAGGGCCACAGTTCTTTAAGCTGTTTTGCTGGCAGGATATCCAGAAGGCACGTAGTTGCTTTACATGAAGAAACCACCTTTGTCAGCTCATCGAGGGATACAGGATCTAAGACTGAGAGACGAGAGGTCAATTTTATGATTAAAGAAATCTAAAAAGTCTTGTGCACTAAAGGGAGAGGAGTCTTCAGTTGTTTTTGGTTAGATTAGTTTAGCAACTGTCCCAAAGAGAAACCTGGGGTTATGCCGGTTTTCTCTGATTAGAGATGTGAAATAGGCCGTCTTTGCAGTGCTGAGGGCGTGCTTATAGGTGTTTACACACAAACACCACTTTTGATAATTTAGATTAGTTTTTGACTTGCGCCATATGCGTTCAAAACTCCTGCAGGCCTGTTTTAAAGTCCGGGTTTCCTCATTATACCATGGTGTAGGTCGTCTGGTTGGTCTGGGCTTTGTCCTGAGGGGTGCCACTGAGTCAGTGATGTCCGAGAGGGTTGCATGGACCTCCTTTGTATAGGCCTCTACTGACTTTCCAGGTGGAGTTAAATTAGGAAGAACATCTGTCAGTCGTGTGACAAACATTTCCATTGCAGCCGCGCTAAAATTCCGTGTAGACACTACGCAATTGTTGGAATTTGAGGGGAGTTTATAACTTATCTCAATTTCCACCGGTGAGTGATCTGAAACAGCAGATAAAAGAGAGGAGACGAAGAGATGGAAAACATCTATTCCCCGAGCCAAAACAAGATTCAGATAGTTTCCACTAATGTGTGTGGGCTCATGAACAAACTGGTTGAAAGACAGGGTTGTAAGCAGTGATTGAAATGCTCTGGCCAGAGGATTACACTCCTTATTTAGATGAATATTAAAGTCACCAACTCAGCGTGGGTTATTAAGTCCGAGAGGAAAACTCCAAACTCATCCAAGAAAGAAGAGTAGGGACCCGGAGGGCGATAGATTACAGCTAAATAAAATGGCTTCCTTCCGTTAATTTGAGAAGAAGAAGAAGAAGAAGAAGAAGAAGAAGAAGAAGAAGAAGAAGAAGAAGAAGAAGAAGAAGAAGAAAGTTTATTTATATAGCACCTTTCACAGACATAGTCACAAAGTGCTTCACGTGCAGCCATTATTCAGGCGCTGTGGTCTTCAGGAAAATGAAATAGAGCATTTTACAAACATACATAACAACAGTAGCTGTTACAACATAACATACGTAGTCGCAACTACAGTTGGCGTTACAACATACGTAACAAAAACATACAGACAACATCAGACAATAGCAGGATAACAGCACACGTGGTCACATGATGGGATTTTTAGTGGCTTTTTAGGGGTAAGGCTGATGATAGGATAGAAAGGGAAGGCGACTGTAAGATGTTTAGGCGATGTTTAGGCAGAGTGGTATTGTCCTTGAAGGGAGTACAGGGAGTAACAGGAGGATAAGATAAGAGCCAGCTGCTGGCTCGACTTCTAACCGAGAGAAAGGGACTTGGGAAAGGAGGGAATGGAGACAGAAATTTGTAATATATTTGTATATAGTTTGATCTTCGGTAATTTGTCCGGATCATAATCAATCAGTTCTGGTTCTCAGCGTCAAGTGCGTGCGTGCATTTCGTGGAGTAACCTTGATGTTTCCTATCCATGGTCAGGCCCGTAATACCACGTAGCAGCTCACCGGTCTGTTTCAACATGTTGTCCACTCTTCTCTGGATGTAACCCCTTTATATCCGTTAAGCTGCGTAGCGGCTCACAGGTCTGACTCTCAGTGTTGTTTACTATTTTCACAGTCCGTGCTGAGATGTCAGTCAGCTCCTCAGACTTGTTGTAATCCTTTTAGTCTGTCACTCACGTCACAGAAGCACAGTTTATTTTCAGCAGACAGCAGCTGGGTAGATTTAAAGGCAGCTGTCTTACAAATTTTGCGATAGTTTAAGGCAGTCCCCAGACCAATAAGCAGGAACCTGACTATCAAAAATCCAAACGTAATACACCCTCAACGTCCTCCACGGGCAGAACTTCTAAACACAGAACTTGCCAGTTCTTCCAGGCGTCCTGCGAGTATAGCCCCCCGCAAAGGTCCCGCCAGGGCAAATGGGTTTTCCCTGTGCACCCTTCTAATGGGAAAAATTGTGTCAATTGCGCTCAGAGACCAGGTAATCAGATCCATTTCCAGTTCTTAGGAGTCCAGCAAGCAGTAGAGTCAAAAAGAAATAAGAGAAATTTAGTATGACGAGACAAAACAAAAGAAGCAGACACCAGAGGCAGGAGGAGCAGTAGGAGACGTCTGCCTTGTCCGAGAGCAGGAAGTGAAGGAGAAGGAATATGTTTGATGAGTAACACTTCGAATGAGTTAAATTTTGGCTGTGATGATGGACCTATAAAGCAAAATGCAGGTTTATGAATGGCTGCAACACCACCACCCTGTTTCGACGTGCGACCTACCTTTGCATATGCATAATCAGGGGGAGAGGCTTCATTTAGTGGCAGAAAAACATTGGGCCTAAGCCAAGTTTCACAAAGACAAAGTAAATCCAAGCAATGAGAAGTAATAAGATCATTAATTAAGAGTGCTTTGGAAGATAGAGACCGCACATTCAGGAGACCAATCTTCAGTCTTGACGTAGAGCCTGCATTTGAGGGCTGGTCCAGTGGAGCAATAGTGACAGGTTCAAGCTGTCGAGCTCTAACAGTTCTGCCGGGTTTAAAAGAATGCCTCTGAGTTATAATAACATGAGGACATGATGCTTTTGCTCTGTGAGTTTTCAGATGTGTTTGAGGACTAAATAGATTCACCATATCTAACAGATTTAGGCAGTAGACATCGGGATGACATGGCCTAACCAGACAACTAAAAGCTGCTACATTATCCAGTTCCACACCCGCACTATCATAACTAGCAGAAACAAGGCCAGTTATCCACAAAATCATAACCTTTCTGACTACAATGCCGGGCCAGCCACCGGTTCATGGAAACTAATCTGCTATACTGTTCATCACTACCCCTTACGCGGAGGGGGCCAGAGACAATTAATCGATGCCGACTCATCTTGTTCCCTAGCTCAAAAGTCCTAGCTAGGCTATCTTTGGTTACCTCAGACTGCCTCATTCTCACATTATTGGTGCCGACATGAATAACTATCTGCTTGTATGTAGTGCGAGTATGTGTCTGGGGAAACTCTCCCTTCCTGTGTGATGTCAGCACCCTAAGGTTAGCCTCTATGTCGGAAGCCCTGGCCCCCGGTAAACAGTGGACAATGGCTGGCGTCTCAAGTCTAACATTGCGGGTAATGGAGTCCCCTATCACCAGAGTACGCTCACTCCCGCTTAGAGGCGCAGAGGGAACAGGCCGGTGATCGGCGCGAACAAGCGGACTTGAAAGCACCGAAAACCGGTTCGTGGTCAGAGGGGGTGACCGCGGACAAGAGCGGACCGGAGGCTTGCCCCTGCCTGCACCCCTGCGCCGGCAGACGGGCCCAAACGTAGGACTCTTTGCAACAGCTGCCAAAGCAACTGAGCCGCAACTGGAGCTATCGCTAGCAGGACTCCTATCAGACCTGCATCTGATACTATCCGGAAACCCTGACACATCTAAAGTAACCAAACCCTGTCTATGCTGATCTAGCTGCTCTAACTCACAAACACGTCTCTCTAATAGAGACAATCTGTCTAGTAATACCGAACAAGAATGGCAAACCATTGCCACAAGCAACAACAACACAGAAAAACTTAGCTAAGCTAGTTTACGTACAGCTAAGTCAAACCAACTGTTCACAACTCACAATGATAAATTCTAACACACACACACACAGCAGTACAAGTTACAGGGAAAACTCAGTACACACAACAAGACTAATCACCAGTAAGAAAACAGTCACAAACACAACAATTGAGGTATGCTAATCGCTAACTCAAATGCTAAAAACCCGCTAGCATGTTAGCTAGCCCAAACAGAAGTGCCCTGTTCACAAAACGACAGCAACTCTAGTACTATCCTCTAGCGGAAATATAATCAGTATAACAATGAATGAGGTGTGGTGCACAGTTAAAGTGTTGACAATGTTTAAGAAATAATAAATACGTAACTTTGGAACAATGCCAGGAGAGATTCGTCACCGGGATGCGTCCTTGGTCCACTGGCAAAAATCAAAGTGACGTCAGCGTTAGGCGGGAAGCATCAGATTACCAGTGATATTACCAGGATCACCAATATAACAATGTGTTACTGTAATATTTGGCAGGGTTTGCTGGAAGCTCCTTGCTTTAGTGGGCACTAATTGGATGAAACAAAAGCTTAAATAAAAATAATTCTTGAGAGGATAAATGGTACAGTCCACGAGATGTCACCGCTGAAGTCTGGGCTGAAATTCAGAGAGTTACCAGCTTTGGTATGGCCTTTCCCATTCTTACAATAAGCTCTTATAGTTGCCAAAGGTCAAGGGTCAAATTTCAAAACCACCAACAGCGAGCTTTGTAATATTGATATGGATTATTAGGTCTAATGTTTTGAAATGTTGTATGTGTATTTTAGTTCCCGTGTCTCTTGTTGCCACTAGTCATCCGCTAGAGCTAAAGAATTGTTTCCTCATTACTTCACTTTGTGTTTCAGTCATTTAAAAAAAATGCAATTTTATGGCATTTTAGGAAGAATATATAATGTTTTTTGCTGAGGCTTTAGGCTTAGTAAGTTGGTCAATCGTTACCATAGAAAAAACAAGAAAAAGCTTTCTGCTATAAACCTTGATATTTTTGATTGGGTTGACATGCTTGGAGTTACACAATTAAATTCAGATGCCAAAGCAGTAAATCTATTATTTTTGTCATGGGTGGAAGTCCTAAAGGCCCTGCCCAGCCACAGGACCGGTCTGCCCTGGGCCATTGCTTATGTGCTGTCCAGACGAACCTCCAACATTGCCCTATTAATCCTGCTTAATATCTCATATTTGCTCCCAACCAGCCCAAGCAGGTTAATGAAAAGCCTCTTTATCCACACATTACAGCTCTTTAGACAGTGCCCTATAGGTTATTTTGGTTTGGCAGCTTGCTTCTCATCCTCGGGTGATAGTTTTTGTTACCTGCTGTCAGAAAAATACATCATAACAGCTCTAACATGAGGCCCTTGCTGGATTTGTGTCTCTGTCTTTCTGTGTGTGTGTGTGTGTGTGTGTGTGTGTGTGTGTGTGTGTGTGTGTGTGTGTGTGTGTGTGTGACTGACTGCAGGCCTGTCTCTGTCCAGTTCTACAAGGCCCAAGCATCAAAGATGGTTGTAAATGTCTTATAGATGGGTGAGAATATCTGGGGGTAAAGGAATGTAACATGTCAAAAATAGAAGCGCTGAAGTGCTAATTCCTGAGGAAACTGTCCTATACTCCTAGAACTTTTTTTTCCCACACTTTAAATAGAATTACAGGAAAGGCCTTTTAATGTGTATGTTCTGCCGCCATCTTGTTTGTTCAGGGTGTTTGAAGCACTGTGGAGCTTCTGGCACAAAACAGTTTTAATCCAAATACTGTCTTCATACAAGTGTTTGATGTTGATTTTCATCCACTTTTACATTAATTCTAGTCCTTATATTTTTTTTTTTCTGAATTTGCACTTTTTCATGTCTTACTCTTGATCTTCCCTTTGTGGGCTTCATAGTCCGCGTTCTTACAATGGCAGAGAATCCAAGCAATGGTCTTAACTTGTATCTAGACAACAACACTTGAAAAATATGCCTTCTGAATTGTTGGTTTGTGGAGTGGACGTTTTGCAGCCCTCGACTGTAGGGTTATAGTCTTCAGCTAAAGATTCTTAAGCTACAGTGTTTCAAAGTGCCTCTTTGTTGGCTTGTACAAAAAAACTTTATCGGTGAGTTCCACGAACAACTCGGTGTGTATATACCGTAAACACTTTCATTTTTAATTCATTTAAAGCTAAGCTCAGCCATTCTTTGATCACAACAGTGAGATATTTATTAACTTAATTGCTCCACTTGTTAACTACACCTGTGACAAGGACACAGGGTCAAAGTGCTCTCACCTTTTTTTTTTCTTGTGTGAAACATACAATATTTGCTATGTAACTGTATATCCCACTGATACAATGTTTAACAGCTGTGTGTGGAAGAAAAGCACCCAGGACAGCTTGAAGTTAAAGACTGGGCTTTGGACCAATGTAAACCACTCTCCAAATGTCACAATTTATTTCTGGCTTCAGCGGCCAAGAAAAACCCACTCGTGACATCACAACTTTCCTGCATTAAAAGCAAACTCTAAAATTCAAAACTGTTTCCAAACACCACCAGAAAATATATGTCCATTTGTTGTAAAATACATTCCAAGTCAGAAAAGAAGGGTGGAGTACATACACAAGTGACTCTTTAGCATGAAAGGCGAGAGATTGTGTTGTGTTACTTATGTGTCACTGCCATCATTGCAGAATGTCTAACCTACAACTTTTCACATTTTGCAATGTTTTTGTATTTGCATCTGTTTCTTACAAAAATCTCTGCGCCACTAGTACAATCTGTCTCCCTCTGTTCCCTCACTACTGCTCTCCTCTGAACTGGCATCAACCCTGGGCTTAGAGAGGCCTCCTGAGAGGGGGGATAAACCATTAGGGGAAACTTGGACCAATGTAATGTAGGTAAATAAATGCTCTGTATGAAAAAGAATGCTTTTCCAAAACAGACCGAAGGCCCTTGGAGCAACATTTGCCCCAAATAATGCCCTAATTACTGTGAAGATAATAATAATAAGACGCGCTCTGCAAAGTCACTGAGTTCACTGCGAAAAACAAGCCTGGGACTGAGAGAATATCATCTGGAGCCTTGGGCAGACAGCACGTGAAGAAAATCTGTGTGTGTGTGTGCAAATGAGAAGCACACTATTATACTGTGCAGTGGTTCCAGGATTCGAGCAGTGTCATTTCTACGTCACTGCAGTGTTTAGTCTTGGATCAGATGCAGTCAAACAGGTGTACATTAGTTAATCAGATGATATGGATTATAAAATGGCTATAAACCCGGGGATAGGATTTCTGAAAATGTGTTGATGAAAATCTTTGGCTGGACAGTCGTGTTGGCTCAAGACTATCCTGCCGATTGATACCAGATGAGAGAATGAGTCAAAGGACTGAGCAGATGTGATGGTGGAGAGTCAGAACAGACATAAAAATCTCCTTATTCCTCCAAACACCCATTGCCCAAGTGGGGCATCAGGGGGTACATACTGTATGTTGATATTGGGGTAGAAAGATAGCAACATATTAAAACTACAATAAAAGCTCAGCTCTCTTAGCAGTTGATTTGAAAAAGTCTCTTGGGATAAGAGACAAAATGTCTTTCACCTTGAAATATTAGTCCAGATGCCTTTGCTTTAACCTTTTTTTCATAGAGCTTTTCTAATGTATTTGTTAAAAGTTGAATTCAGTTGGTTGTTCCTACTACTACGACTTATGAACAATGTTCAGTTGACAATAAAAACCAAAATGAAGATATAAAAAAAAACAATAATTATTACAAACAATGGCTAGTTTGACATAAAAAAAAATTCTCATAGTCTGAGAAAGGAAAATGAAAATATGGGACACAAAGTGCAATAATAAATGAGTTCTGGACAATCCCCAATCACTGCCAGAGTCCAAAGGGGTTTATATTGAGGAAAGGCAGCAGTGAATGCCTAGTGTATGGACAAAATGAAATAGTGGACAACACCCAATAATCTTTGGTGCGCACCACTTTTGACTGATATATCCCCTTTGCTTTTCCAACACCTGAAAAGCCCATCACTTCCAACAGGATCTTTGGGAAGCGACCAAAAGAGGGGATAGAGAAGGGGAGAGACACAGTGCGCCTCTGCGTCACGTTGCTTTAATTTGTTCTCCAGCTGCCAAGGAAAATGATGACCAGCAGCAGAAGGGTTTGTTCACTTGGCTCTGGCTCTAACCTCTGGCAAACCACCCACAGCTGGAGCCCCACGATGAACAAGTGTAATCGTTACAGTGTAATAAATGCAACACATGAGTCTGATATGACACAAGGAAGTGGTGTTCACACTATTTGGACACATGAGTGTAAATGCTGTAAACACAAATCAGTGAAATGTACGGGAGGTTATTTTCTGCAGATAGGGACAGATGTGATTGTATGCTGCAGGATTAATAAATAAATTGATGGTGAACACATCTGCTCTGTGTAAGAATGGAGCCTAATGCTGATAATAATATGTCCAACACAGGCCGTAACTGTATTGTATAAATAAGAACAAAAAATAGTCAAACAAAGTTGCCTGTTTTTGGAAAACTATGAAAAAGTCTGTTTAGGACAGTTCTCACTTTTCTGCACGTAGAGGATAAATCACAGAAATGGCAAAAGAGAATATGCACTGTCCAATACAAATCTGGGTGCACTAAAAAGACAAGAACATGAACTCACCTATAAGTATAAGCATAAAGATTTGAATTATTAAAATATGTACCCCAGTCTTTTCTCTCTAAAAACTGTTTGATGTTTGATGAGCTGTTGGAAAATGAAGTTGGTGAGAGACTATTAGTCAATTACCAGATGTCTTGATATTATAGTTACATGCAGTATCTGGTGCACGTTGTCTTTGAAAGAGGGGTTATTCTACCTGTTTCATGTCAGGTAACCATCACAATGGTTTTGAGGTTACATATTTGAATTATTTTGAAGTTATGCTAGCGTTGCTTTAATATAGTTTTCAATTTTCTAATATGACATTATAATATCCATCCTGAATGGATGGATGGGCGTTATAATACAGTCCGGGAAGCGCTCAGATGAAACCGAACCCTTCATAAAATGATGTGTTTCAGGTGACAAGGAGGAGCTGTGCGTCTACCTCCGAGCCACGCGCACTTCCTGCATGCTCCATTGCAATATATAAGAGACACAAGTGAGGGACTTCTGCAGCAGCACTCCCAAAGTTAGCAAAGTCCTCTCTCTTTGTTCAATCCATGACTGGGGCTTTTGGGAGTAACACAGAGGCTGGGAAGACAGGTACCACTGCGTAAGCTAAGGTAGGGCTGCTTCTAGAGGAACCGCACTCACGTGTTTTTTTTTTTTTTTTTCTTTGTTTGTTTTTTTTTCTTAAATTGACAGCACCATAGTTTATTCGTGCGGCATGTCTTGTCTTTTTAGGTCGCTTAAGGACGTGGGATATTCTATAAGTTGCAATTCTGAACCAAACATGAAGCTTAAGTTATTCACCTTAACTCTTCTGTGCATATCATGTGGAGCAAGTGCATTGGCTACGCGTGTCCCTGCTGCGTCCGCGTCCTCGCCTGTCGCCAATTTCTTTAGCCTTGGAACAGTGCAGGGCAATGGAACAGACACCACGTCGATTTCTAAAAGCAGAAGGAAGCGTTATATTTCCATGAACGACAGGGTTGCCATTCTTGATTACCACAACAAAGTCAGAGGGAGAGTGTTTCCTCCGGCATCCAACATGGAGTACATGGTAAGTTTTACTTTCAGACAAACTATTTCGAATAGATGGTATTTTATGCCAATGCTACTTAAATTACCATGTAATTTGACTTAATTAGATGAGGGTGTGACAAATGTTCTTGACACTTTCAGCTGTTTAGTGGATTGGGTTTCAGTAGACCACCAAAGCAGTGACAGGGTCAGACATGGCACCAATGTCCGGCAGACTGTGTAATAATGAGGGGACAGCAGGGAAACTTGTGGCCTTGTGACTCATCGCTGCTTAAAATATTTTTTTTTAGGTGACACAGCAGGTCCATGTTTAGTTCAAAGATGTGATTCTAAACTTGTGTGAATGCATTTTAAGTTCTAAAAAATACATTTCCAATGAGCCATGTGCATGTGACTGTAGAAATCAGACATGTCATTGTTGCATTGGATCCAGGGGAGCAAACCTTTCACTTCTTGGGTTACTTATTTGATGGATGAGCCATTGCTTCTTGCCATGGTAACACCTACTGCAGTCAAAGTGTCAACTCCTATCACACATGTCAATGCTGGAAGATGGAGAGCCTCTTGTGTGAGGATTTTCCATCCAGTTATGTAATTTCTTTTTGTGTTATATCTCTGTGACTTAGGTGTGGGATGACATCCTGGCTAAGACTGCCGAAGACTGGGCTCAAGCTTGCATGTGGGAGCATGGCCCGCCTTACCTCCTCCGGTTTTTGGGTCAAAACCTCTCTGTCAGAACAGGACGGTGAGTGACCTTTGACTCACTCAGGTACTCCTGCTCTCCATCCCCTCACATCTGCTGCTCCTCTTAGGGACAACTCTCACTGCAGTCATGGTTGTTGCCTCACAGCCCCTTTCTTTCTTCTATTTTAAGTTTTTTTTTTTACCCTGGTTACAGCTTGTGGAATGCTCCTGTGAACCTTCAAATAAACAGACAATGTGTTGCTAGCATTGACCTGTAGGACAAAGGTGCATCCTTTTAGTGGGTCTTGACTTTCCATTTGGCATCTTTGCGTGTTTATTGAGAGACATCATGAGACACAAGGGGGTTCTGCTTGTTAAGCCTCTGATTGGCAGTTGTTAAAAGGTTATATGTTCCAGTTTTCTTTAAGGATTGGTTTGAAAGTTCCTCTTTTAAATTTCTAGATGTTTGTAAGAGTATCATGTTATTGTTTTTTTCCCCTTCAAACCTTTTACTCCCACAAAAGCCAAAGAGTTCCACAGGGGTCATGTCTCTGTCCCCTTTTATTTCCAATCCTAATGTAATAATAAAAAGGCATACAACCTTATATTCTACTCTCACACAGTGGGGTTTAAGGTTAGAAGAAGTTAAAGACACTTACTTTACAAACAAACAGGAACATAGCCATCTGCATTTTTATCAAGTCAGCATGTTGCAGAGCACAGCATGTTGTGGTAGCTCTCATACATAAAAACTGGAACTAGGACACTGACAATTTTACTATTGTTCAAGTTACAAATGTTCAGTCTTGGCAACAAACTCTGTCTTTCAAAACGACCTTGCAAACATTGCCATTGTGGTCAAATTGTCAGTGTGGGGGAAATGCTCATGGGCTTGTATTACTCACAACTGTTAGTGTGGTTTCAATGATCTGACATTGTGCTGTCTATTTCTGAAACTGCTCTCATTTTATAGTATTGGACTGCAACATGAGCAGAACATAATTGCCAGCACTGTCAAATCTCACATACTCACCTTTCCTTTTCGCCCTAAAAACAATACAAACTTATTTTTTCCTAGATATCGATCCATTCTGCAGCTTGTCAAGCCATGGTACGATGAAGTTAAAGATTACTCTTTCCCATATCCCCGTGATTGCAACCCTCGATGTCCTCTAAAATGTTCCGGACCTATGTGCACCCATTACACACAGGTACGGCATCACAAACTGTGCATAACAGTGATCAGGAGTTTCCCAATGGATTCAACCTAAATGAAAAAGATCTGTTTTTTTTTTTTTTGCAGATGGTATGGGCAACATCAAACAAAATCGGCTGTGCAATCCACACCTGCCACAACATGAACGTTTGGGGTTCAGTGTGGAAGCGGGCAACATATTTAGTTTGCAACTACTCACCAAAGTAAGGGATCTTGCTTTTTACAGTTTGGTTTGTTTGGTCTTTGAGCTTATGTTTACCCCATTAACCCGTTGACAGCAGGCCTAATCCTGTCACAGCACTCTGAAGTCTGTACTATACTATCAAAGCTCTTGAGAAACCCCAAAAATTCTTAATATTCACTTGTGATACTTGTGACACTTAATCCCATTTGAGACATATCTAGTCTCAAGCTCAAGATCCTAATCACCTACTGAACTTGTTACATAAGTCACACATTCTTGCACAAAGGAAGAAAATTAACCTACTAATAACCCTGCAGCTCTCACTTTACGTAAGATTTTCTTTTCACTTCTTTCCTTTGGTAAAATTTTAACTGCCTTTTTGTGCCTTTCAGGGGCAACTGGATTGGCGAGGCTCCTTATAAAGTAGGTGTCCCGTGCTCGGCCTGTCCTCCTAGTTATGGCGGCTCATGCAGCAACAACATGTGCTTCCCCGCTCTCAAGACAAACTACCTGCACTGGTTTAAATAAACAGGTAGAGAACAGGTCTCCTCACTCCATCCACTGACATCCGCTCGTACCACAGAGACTATTATTTGAATCTGGAACAGATTTGCACAACAGTCTTGGACCACGCTCTTTTGTATATATGGCCTTATTTAAAAACACAGATTTAATGGCAGCAGGTGATTTTGCATTGGTAACTTGTAGATATTGTAAATATAATCTTTTTTTTATTTAGGTTTATTTAAAATAAACATAATATATCTGTATTATGGGTCCTTGAACCCACATACATAACAATGTTCTTAATTGAGGACATAACACATCCATAGCTGCTGACTCTCACTCACTAAGATGCTATGGGCATCACATCTACTTGTGTGCGCTGCCTTGGTAGAAATGTACTGATGTCATGTTCAAAGCTTTGGACAACAGAGGGGATAGAAATGAGCAAAGTAGCTTCAGTAGCACTAGACACAAAGACATAGAACAAGATTGGGTGGGCCTGGTGTCAATGACAAATTACTTCTGTTGTGTAAAGTTTTGACATGCATAGACACTATTTGAAAATGTCTGTCTTTTGGTTCTGGATTCATTAAATAAGTTTGCCAATTATGTGGCTTCCATATTTTACTGTCTATGCATTCATCTTCTGGGGCATTTTTACTGTTTCCACTTTTCTTACAAGCATAATAAGCTTGTCCCATTTATATTTTTGTATAACAATACTTGTATTTAGTTTAATGTGTAAAATACATGCCAATATGTTGATATATATTGTATGGTGTAAGCACTCCAGTGCACCTTAATTTTTAGCTTTCCAAAATGCAAAGTTTTTGTATGTGGAGATTATCATTTATTTAGTATACTAGCTACTAAGTTATTCATTTTTATATGGGGAAGTATTTAATGGATATGTTTTTTTTGTTTTGTAAAAGATTTGTAAATATCTATTCTAGATGGTAAAGGTATACTGTATAGTTCATTTGCATGTTCAATGTTACCATGTTGGAATTTATTAGTGTAAATGAGCTATTTTGTAAGCACTAGTATTCAGGCAAGTGTTCACCATTCTTGCTCACAAAAAGTCACACACTTTTTTTGTAATTTAGCGAATGCATTATGAAATAGGAAATGAACAAAATTTTCAGCACTGACTGTATTTAAATCTGCACCAAAAAGATATTTATGCAAGAAACAGCGCTTTTTCGTTTTTTTTTGTATTTGTAATAAATTCTCTATTTTGTTGTCTTTACAATTTTGTTTTATTCTTTGAAATCTGCCAATGTAATGTGATGTGATGTGCTTTGAATTGTTCTGTTTAATTTTTTCAAACAAGTGAATAAGACTGGGTTAAATGAGGCTCGACCCTTTCTCGTGTCTGCAAAAGTGAGCCAAAAACAGAAACCGTTGCTGTCGAGGGACCCTCTGTTTAGGTTTTTCATATGAAACTGTTAACCTCTCACTGAGATGTTACCTGGACCATAAGGAAAACACTGAAGACAGTTACTAAGCCCATTCTACGTTACTAAATATATTATTTTACCGGAAACAGAAAGGTAATTTAATTCCACCCTTCAGAGTATCTTGTCAAACCTTTTGCTTACTTCCAAGAAATGGTTACAGGAGTTTTCGAAGAACGCGTTAGTATGCAATGTGAAGTCCAATGTCGAGTCAGCCCAAGATGTTAACTTTTACCTGGCTTATCTATCTGTAGGTAAAGAATCTGGGGTTGGGTCAGAATGAAAGCAGCTCCACCAGCTCAGGGCTAAAAAAAAATCCCAAAACCCTAAAAGGCAACAAGAACCCAATCTTCTTAGAAGGTCCATACTAGCCCAGTGAACACGTGAACTACTAACTATTCAGATGTTAGATATCAGCTGTTTTCAATAGTAAATTCTGGGTTATTAATGAAGAACAGAAAAAAAAGTTATGAAAATAAATGCAACAATGTAACAAACATACAATAATAGTTTTATAAGCCTTGCTATAGTTTTAAAAACTTGTTTTTACTGACTATTTGCAATTGTACATAACCCCTAGCCTGTGACAATGCTCCTGTCTGCTTCTCCAAACTTTGGCTGTGCTAAAAATGATGTTCTGTAGGGAATACATTGCTTATCCTCAATGTCATAGACACACTTTTACTAAATATTAGAACATCCCTTTTACAGGCAGTTCAAAGGGTTCACAAGCAGAAGATACAGGGACAACTGAAAACTTGGCTTCTTTGTTCACTGTAGGGGACTTGGTGGAGAGCTTCAGTCCTGACTCATTGTACTTCTCCATTGTCCCACATTGTAGCATAACTGTGTTTATTTAGCTCCCCTCACAGTTTATCAGTGGAAATGCAGCTCTTTTTGTTTATTTTCTAAAAAGTCTAGAAAGTGCCTTTGTAACACAAAACATACATTTGCTTTTGGAATATAGAATATTCTGCATTTGACAAGTTACAACGTAAGTTACAATAACGGCTTTAGTTTTTTCACATATTTTTCAGCAGCTACGTGACATAGGATGTTGTCAGTTTGTTCTGAGGATTACGAAATGCTATTTTGCTGCAACAGAAATTCTATTAAAGGCCCTAAAGCAGTTAAGAAAAAACATGCTGTGTGGCTAATGTATATTAAAACCTAAACATGCATGCACCAGGTAGGACTCTTGGTATATGCTTCTTTCAGAGACTGATGTCAGCGACTTAAAGCATGTTTGGGGAGCTCTTCAAATGTTATGTCGATGCTAATACCCTTTTGTTACCAATAATCTCTATTCAGGGCAGCACTTGAGCCTTTTAGTTAGCTGCAGGGCAGGTTCATGTAGTCCTCCTTGAATCGAATGAGATACAGTATATTGGACATTTATAGTCTATATTAACCTCAATTATGTAATATTACATTTCATTAAAATAGGTGAAAAGTCAGACTTGACTAAACTTTAAAGAGAAGTGACATTCTGCAGAGAGACCTGGGGCAGAATCAATGCCCAATCAAAAGCTCAGTTCTGGGAAAGTGCTGCCTAATCAGATTGGCTTTTTGTGCTTTTTCCCTAACTTTTTTATTTTTTTTTAGAAGTGCAAATCTCACTGGGGCTTTGATGTTCATACTCTCTTTATGAAAACAACTAATTGCTACCGTTAAATAATGCAAGTACAACACTGTAAAATGTGTATTGCCTGTATGAAAATCATCCTATTTTCCAGCTGTGGACTTTTTATCAAATTGTACTGGTATTTACTTTCAACTTAGTCTGACATAAAACAAATGGATTTTTAAGTACCCACAATTCCCCAATTGCTCTCAAGCTGCTAACTCATCATTTTAGCAAAACTTCTGAATGTGATTTTTTTCAAGATCACTAGATATGAAAATGAAATGGCTATAATGTTGTTTGTGAACTTTTATGCAGAGTAGTGGCCCTTTGGGGTGGGAAGATCCTTGTCACTGATTGAGAGGACACTGACACCTAGTGGCAAAAAAGCTACTTCAAATTAATCAAATTACAGAGTGGCATTGTTTCCATTTTCTGCATAATGCTGCTCAATTAATAACCTCTGATCATCATACATTAAAATGAGTCATGTTGATTCTTATTGAACCACATATAAATAGAGTTAAACATGTAAACAGAAATATATCAGCATTCCTTTGCTTTTCTCTTTGTTACATGAATGGTAATCATTTGGGCTTTTGAGGATGAATTAAGCTTATTACTCTATTTGCTTCTGAAACATATGGAGGAACATATGGAATATGCCATCTGCCAATACATCCAGATTTATACTGAAATGTGTATTGTGAGAAATAATAGCATACATAAATAGCAGAATGAAACATTCTTTTTTATCTTGTTAAGAATAATCATGGTTCAAAGCCTGCACAAATGCATTAGTGCCACCAGATGCAATGGTGGCCAATGTGCACTAGGTGGTAGAGAAACACAAACTTAGTCATGTGGACGAGAATGGGTTGTATCTAAGGCTGAACTGCGCTGATGTCTCTGAGGCAATGCTGCTGATTGTCTGCCAGACGACCCTGATGCACTTTACTCCCATCTTCACCCTGACTCTGTTCCAACGCTCTGACCTCAATTCATCCCGACCAAAACCATTAGGGCGCAATGTACCAGATAACACTGAGGCCAAACAAAAGTGTTGCACTAGACTGCTTTGTGGGAGTGTTTGTGGTTTGCTGTTTGAAGCTACTGTTGCACTGGGTATAGTATGGTTCCCTGGGTCTGTCACTAACCACACCTTCTGCCTGGAGTTCACTGGGTTTCTCCCTGTTTTTCTTATGCAGCATCTGGACACATAAATAATTCAGATTAGATAGAAAGTGTAAAGCAGTTATGTTCAATTTAAATAAAGCCATAGAATTTAACAGGATATTGCTAATCATCTAGACTTAATTCAGAATTTGTCCCATGGAGCTTGTCATGGGTGGTTTAAGGGGAGAAAAAGAAGAAAAAGAGAAGCAATGATGCTTGTGTGAAATAAAGAAGATTATAAAGTGGGAAGCAATTAAAAGAATAGAGTAAATAAAGATAATAATCTATTTATATTGTTCTCCCTCGGGTACAAACAGTATATATTTACTGGCAAGCCTTGTAAGAAATCTTAATGAAAGCCTGTGTAGTCAGTTACAGATGGCTTAACCTGAAAAATCAGACTGTAAATCTTAGAGAAATCTAACTGCACTTGATAAATATTTCCTTTATCCACACATTTTTAGAGTTGGGTCAGAAAGATTGTGTATACACATAACATTCACAGTCACAGTCACTCTTTGTGTATCTTGTCCCTGACACAAAATACAGTATAACTCATTTCATATCCAAAGATCATAAAATATTTCTTGATGGTTTGGCATAATGACATGTTTTTTGCATCTACTTATATGTATACCTCCACATACCTTATGCTCCAAATGTAGAGCAGCATTTATTCTGCAGCAGATGAATGACTTTCCTCGGCCGCCTGCGAACCTCTTGGGAGTTCTAAGCAAAGCAGGCGCATTGCTATTTCAGCTGTGGTGTAAGGAAAAAAAGAGGAGATACTGCTGGTCTGACCAGAGAAAGAGGAGGGGGAGAGGGCCAGGACAAGGCCCTGCTACTGACCCAGGAAGCGGATAGTAAACACAAAGTTTATGGAAGTTCAAAGTGTTGTGGGTCGCCAGTGTTAGGGCTCGTCTGTCACTGCTGCTGAAGGTTAGACAAGCACAACTACGAGAGATGTTGCAGTAATGTATCAGTGTCTGTATTTTCTTGGGTGGTCTTTTTAGGTGACATGATGATGGTTGGTATTGAAAGTGGAGATTGCAGTTCGATTCACCTTTTTAGAGCATGTGAACAGCTATGGCCCCTCTACAGTAAGAAGAAACCCAGTGGAAACAGGCCTGAGAGTAACTCAATAAAAGCCCTAAAATGTTCAGCGCTGCATTGGGCAGATGTAGGAACAGGAAGTAATGGAACTAAAATGGCTCAGTCCACATGTCTGTTTTTCTATGATAGACAATTGCTTAGTTTTGACAAATGTATTCCATTGTATTCCTCTATAGGCCCCTAATATTGATATGAAAAACATTCTAAAAGTCCTATCTCAGTGCAATAAAACATTATTTAAAAAACTGTTGGACCTCGATGTTTAATACAGTACAGTGTTGTACTGTAAGAGACAATATTGTATGAAAATATGCATTCATTCCACAAGTCAACTCATGGGCTATTGTCAAATACACAGTGCATATAACAATTGGTTGTCATAGAAACTAGGGAATTAACCAGAACAGCAAACTGTTAAGTAACTGCCTGCGCTTTTATTATGTTTGTCAGATGAAACACACAAGAGAATTGTACTCCCTAGTGTGATTGTGGAAAGTGTGTGCAGGGGGCAGCGGACTGTTAGCTACTGTTTCCACATGTGCCAGAGCTCCCAGAGAAAAGGACCAGATGAAAATTTTGCATGTTTCCATTTTGGAATTTGCTTGCTCTGTATTTACAGTTTAAAGAAAGGGTGGTTCAAATATGGAAGGAAACATTGACGACAACTGCAGGGCTTTAAATTAACAGAGAGTGGGTTTGTGTTTTTAATCCCCCCGAGGAGTCACCTGTGAACAGTTAGGCTCAAAAGAATGGGGCCATTTTTGGACGCCAGACCCCCCTAGAGGAGGCAGATCTGCTTTAGATTAGGGTGAAGTATTTTTGAGAAAGTGGAGTACCAGTAAAGGACACAAAACAGTGTGAGTGTTCTGGACCCACACAGAATAGCCTACTATTTATAAATAAAGGCTTCTGGTTTTATTTGGATTGTGCAATGCAGAGGGTGATGTGGCTATTATTGTAGTGCAGATAGAGCAACCCGAACAGAAAATATAGGCTACACTATTTGTGGAACCATATACTGACATTTCATGAGTCATTGAGAACAATTAACAAAAGAGGACTAACGCTGTAAGACCGGGGCTCGCAAAGTTTAAACTGACGTGTATCCAACCTTTACGGAGGCGGGGTCAGAGGAGGCGCCCGGGAGCGACACCGAAGTTAGGGATAAAATGTGCACAAGTGATGCTTTAGCAGCTTTTGAGTAAGGATCCTAGAAAAAGTAACATCCACAGTCTCCTCCCGCGTTTAACTGCTCAAGTGAGCGCAACGCACGTTTCATTTGCAGCATATGGCCGCCAAAGATCATCATCAGTCGTCCACCTGAACCAGCCTACTCACATTGAAGCCGGATTTTGTCTATTCTGTTTTTCCTTTTTTTTGTTGAAGTCTTCATTTGGAGAAAATTTGCTGGAGAAAAACACACGGGGGTTTTTCTATCATTCAAGGTAACTTACGTCCAACTGTATTTCTACTTAAAGTGCACATTTCATTAAGTGCTGGCTTGTTTGCTAGCAATGCAGCATGCATGCCAACATGTTAAACCGAAAACTAAATCGATGCAACTTGGAATTAATGTCTTATTAATGCATTTACAACGCATTGTCTGAGGAAGAAGGCATCTGGACGTAGGTTTAAAGGTTTTTAAAGGTGTTCTTCCTCCATGGGACTTTCTATAGTGAACTTAGAACATAG